>OZ007591.1:230658316-231258377 GCA_963931845.1 Maratus michaelseni
AACATGTGCTTTATTTGTGTTGGAAATATGTAAACCTTCCTGCAAAGGTATGCTTTTTTATATTTTTTAAATCATGTTTATTCAAACAAGAAGAACATGTTTTGTGCACTTGTATTTAGAATAAAAGAATTTTCGTTTGAATGAAAGCGAATATTTTTAATGAATGGATAATGATCTTTGTGCTTCGGCGTGGAATTCTTTATTTCTCCAAAGATAATACTCATGGTCCAATTAAAACTTATTACACATATTTTGAATATAAACTATATCATTCACTAGTTTAACCCCAAACGTCTTTCGATTTGAGTATAATTCATTTATTTTCTTGTATCACCAAAGTACGAAGTATCCAAAATATTACTATGTGAATTTTATTAAAAATGATAATTGCTGGCTTAACAGACAGTATATATATATTTTTTTTACTCCTATAAATAAGAGAAATAAGTAACAGAACTAATATTAATAACAAATTTAATAATAAAGTGGCTAACTTTAGTGATGCAAATCGTATTTCATTTATTTATTTTTAGGACGGAAATGGAATTGCAACTCTAATAAACAAAATATGAATTTTGTTTGTAAAGTACGAATTACATTTTTAAAGTAGACATTTTTATTAGATACCTTCTTTTTATTAATTAGTGGGAATTAGATTTTCCTTGTTATGAAAGGTAGATCATATTATAAAAGAATACCGTTTTCCGAAATATATTTCTGTTGATTTGCCTATAATGAATTCAACATCCTTTTTTTCATAGCTGTTTTATATACATGTTTTTCATTGGTGTACCTATTATAACAAAAAATGAAATATTTATTATTATTTTTTAAATACAGCCAATTCAAAAAAAAATAGTGCCACCTTGTATAACAAGAAAAGATCCATTTCTCTATTAAGTCATTAATGTAAAGAGACATGTGGCAAAAGAAAAAAAAAGTTTTTAAAAGATAAAAAAAAAAGGGATAACATTTTGGAAACGTGTTATGAATTAAATATTATGTATAATACATTCCGTGTAACAACTTGTGACACATCTGGGACTGAATAAAAAACATAATAAAAGTTTTAAAAATAATAACAGCGATAAGCATTCTTTTCTCATTCGTCGACTAAGTACAAGCAAAACAACTTAATTCAATATTTCCTTCCTAATATTCTAAACACAGGTGCTTTAATTCAGACTTTCAATGAAGGTGTGTTTTATTTGAGTTAGGAATGCATAAAACGTTTACTTCCAAGAATATAATTTTAATTTTTTCAATGCGTGTTTATTCAAATAAGAAGAATATGTTTTTGTGTATTTGTACTAGAAGCAAAAAAAAAAGTTTCTCTTTTTAATGAAGGTGAATTTTTAAAATGAATGAACTCCGAACATTTTGCTTTGGAGTGGAATTCTCTGTTTCTCCAAAGATAATATTGATGATCCAATTAAAATGTATTACCTATATTTTCAAGATGCCCTGCATTATCATTATATTCTAATACGAGGAAATCTTGTGTGCGGTTATATATATATATATATATATATATATATTTGTAGCATTTTGACGAGGTTGAGATATTACGATGAATAATATTCGATGAAAAGATGGCAGTCCTTCAACGATATAGCAAGTTGCAGTCGATATTAGCAAGTATGGCGAAGTAGAAGGCAATGAAATGATTCCAGCAAAGTTTTCCAATAAATCCAGCCAATCTCCAGACGAATAATTTTATTAGAAGACGAACAACACAGAACAATTCCCAAAAGGTCTAAAACTTATAGCCCTCGGTCTAACGTTGCTTCACTTCATTGAATTAAGATGTTACTGGGCCAGATGAATATTCTACGGTCATAAAAATACCAGACACATATTTGTTTAGCTTCCGAAAACGTCAAAAATCTCCTGCTCCGACCGGTGCGGGCGAGTTTTGATCTCTCCGCGGAAACATACACAGAATTACGTCACGAGCGCACAACCCAATGAGTGAGAAGCTAGCTCCAGCCCAACGAATGAGGCTAGAGGGCGAGGCTAAAACAATAAAGAATCCCTTACTTGGGTGCGGACCAATTTTGAAGTTAAAATCCCAAGCGCGTGAAAAATTCAGAGCAATAATAATAATAATAATAAAAAGAAAATGGCTTTAAAAAACATTCGAAATGAGAACGCGTCTCAGAATTTTATAGATTGGGGAACTGATAAAAGCTACGAATGATCTTAAATTTTATATTAAGATTTGGAATAAAATAATTATTAATATACGGATATTTACTTTTAAAAGGACATTAAATAGGAATAGATATTATTAAGAATTAAGGAAATACTGACTATGACAGAAGTTAGATTAAATTTAAAAGATTAATGCGAATAAAATTGAAGGATACGAAGGAAATAAATTTTTATATAACATATATATATATATATATATGCAAATTTTATATTAAAAACGGCTCTAACGATTTTGACGAAATTTTGCATCCTACCGTTTTGGGGCACAACCATTGGGCTAGGTCATATGTTCGAGAAAATTCGTTTAGTGGGTCATTTTGGGTCACCATGGATCAGGGTCAACCTAATTGTATCTAAAATACGGTTCAAATGATTTTGACTAAATTTTGTATTCTAGCTTTTTTTCGGGCACGAGAAGACTATTGGGCTGGGTCACATGTTCGAGAACTTTCGATTAGTGGGTCATTTTTGGGTCAACGCAGTTCAAGTTAATTTTATCTAAAAAACGGCTCTAACGATTTTGATTAAATTTTGTATCCTGCGAGTTTCGGGCACGAGAAAATCATTGGGCTAGGTCACATGTCTCAGAAAATGTGATTAGTGGGTCATTTTTGGGTCACTGTGGGTCAAGCTAATTTTATATAAAAAACGACTGAGACTATTTTGAATAAATATTGCCTATGGTTTTCGGGCTCGAGAAGACTGTTGGGCTAGGTCACATGCTCGAGAAATTTCGATTAGTGGGTAATTTTGGTCATGAGTCATTTATTATGGGTCAAGCTATTTTTATCTTGAAAACGGCTCGGACGATTTGAACTAAATTTTGAATCGTACGATTTTTGGGCACGAGAAAATCATTGGGCTAGGTCACATTCTTGAGAAAATACGATTAGTGGGTCATTTTTTTTGTCACTGTGGGTCAAGCTAATTTTATTTAAAAAACGTCTCAGACTATTTTGACTAAATTGTATATCCTACGGGTTTCGGGCACGAGAAGACAATTGAGCGTGGTCACATGTTCGGGAAAATTTGATTGGTGTGCCACTTTGGTCATGGGTCATGGTATCTGAACTCAAAGCTAATTTTGACCGAGCACAGCTCGGTCTTCCTGCTCATTTATTACTGAAACACAAAAGATTTTCTCTATAAGTATAATTTATTTACTTATAAATATTATAGAAGTACAGAATGGGTTAAATTATTTTTATTAACGGTCTTCCCTGCTCATTTATTACTGAAACACAAAAGATTTTCTCTATAAGTATAATTTATTTACTTATAAATATTATAGAAGTACAGAATGGGTTAAATTATTTTTAAAAGTGATAACACTCGGCTTAAATAATTATTTTTATCAATATAGATTTCGAAAATTAATTTAGACACTTTAGTATGTTACCTCTGAGGCATAGACGGTTGATTACGATAGAGGTAATTTTTTTAATAATAAATGAGATAAACTAACAGAACAAAAATTAACAATAAAAACAGAATAAAGTATAACCTGGATAAATTTTGTGATGCGGATCTTTTTTATTTGTTTTTTAAGATGGAAATGGATTTGAACAACTATTAATAAATGATGTAATGCGGAATTTTGTTTGGAATGTATAAGATACTTTCTTAAAATTTTTAACACTTAGTTAAAACTAGATTTGTCTAGTTATGATAGATAGAGCATATCATAAACAAATACCCATTTACTAAAACCTTTTTTTGTTGTTTGATTTGCCTACATTGAATTAAACAAACTTTGTTTTGTAGCTCTTTTTTATGTATATTTTCATATTTATGCACCTAATTAAATAATAACTGAACTAATTTAATAATAATAAAAAAACACAGTCAATCCCTGCAATGTAATACCACTTTATATAACAATAAAAGAAACATACTTTTATTAAGTCATTAGCGTAACGAAACATAGTGGCAACATATTTCAAATAAAATAATAAAAAATAGTCATTACAGATAAAACATTTTAGCAATTTGAAAACGTGTTATTCATTAAATATCATGTATAATACATTCCGCGTAATAACTAGCGATACATCTGGACCTGAATAACAAACATAATACAAGTATTTTAAAAAATATCAGCGATCAGCATTCTTTTCTCATTCGTCTACTAAGTATAAGCGAAACAATTTAATACAATATTTTTTCCCTAATATTCTAAACAAAAGTACTTTAGTTCAGGCTTCCAATGAAGGTGTGTTTTATTTGTGTTGGGAATGTATAAAACCTCTTTCCAGGGATACAATTTCATTGTTTTTCAAGGAATGTTTATTCAAATAAGAAGAATATTTCTTGTGTATTTGTAATTCAAACAAAAAGTTTTTTCTTTTTAATGAAGGTGAATTTTTAAAATGTATCAATTCTGAACATTATGATTCAGCGTGGAATTTTTTTATTTTCCCAAAGATAATGTTTATGATCTAATTGAAAAGTATTAGAAATGCTTTCAAGATGTCCTATATTATTTATTAGTGAAAATCAAACAACTTTCTTTATCAGTAAATTTTTTTTTTTATTATAGAAAGACATAGTGCCCCAAATATTTTTTAATAATTTTAAAAAGTGGTACCTGTTAGCTTAGATAATTATTTTTATCTTTATAAATTTAAAAAAAAAATAATTTGGACATTTTAGTGTTTTACCACTCAGGCGTAGGCGGTTGATTATGATATTTTTTTCGCCTATTAGTAAGGGAAATAAATTAATCAGTAAAATAAAAAATATTAAATATAAAAATGCAATAAATAATAAACTGCCTATTATTAGTGGTGCAATACTTTTATTATTACTATTTGTTTTTTAAGACGGAAATAGATTTGTAACTCTAAATAACAGTAGTAATGTGGAATTTTGTCTTGAATGTATAAATTACATTTTTTAAATTATATAATTTTTTTTATTATTTAGTTAAAACTATATTTGAAAGATAGAGCATGGTATAGCAGAACACCATTTACCAAAACATTTCTTTTCTCTTTGATTGCCTATAATGAATTAAACATTCTTTGCTTTGTAGCTGGTTTTCTTGCATATTTTCATATTGGTGCACCTAATTTAATAAAAAGTAAATATCTAATTTAATAATAATAAAAAGAACCTTCCAGTTCCAGCAAAATAATGCCATTTTGCATGACAATAAAAAAAAATAATTTTCTAATAAATCCTTAATGTACAGAAACATGGAGGCAACAGATTTCAAATTAAAAAAAGTCATTAAATGTTAAAAAAAGAATTAGCAATTTTGAAATGGTTTATGCAGTAAATATCTAAAATAATACATTACGCGTAAGAACTTTTGACACATCTCGGACTGTTTTTTAACAAACATTATAAAAATTAAAATATATATATATAAGAGCGATAAACATTATTTTCTCATTCGTCGACTAAGTATAAGCGAAATAACTTAATACAGTAATTTCTTCCTAATATGCTAAACACAGGTGCTTTAGCTCAGAATTCCAATGAACGTGTGTTTTATTTGTGTTGGAAAGGCGTAAAACTTCTTTCCAAGGATATGATTTTACTATTTTTCAAGGCATGTTTATTCGAATAAAAAAAATATTTTTTCCGTATTTCTAATTGAAACAAGTTTTCTTTTTAATGAAGGTCCGTTTATAAAATGAATGGATTCTGATTTTTTTTTTGCTCAGTGTGGAATTTTTTATTTCTCCAAGGATAATAATTATGATCCAATTGAAACTTATTAGATATATTTTCAAGGTGCCCTATATTATTATTTATTAGTGGAAAACACACGACTTTCTTTATCAGTGTAAGTTATTTATTTATTAATATTAAAGAAGTACAGAATAGGTCAAATGATTTTAAAAATTGATAACTGTCGGTATAGATAATTATTTGTATCTGTTCAGATTAAAAAAAATAATATATATAATTATATATATATATATATATATATATTATAGAAGTACAGAGTGTCCAAATCTAGTTTAATTATTTTAGAAAGTCATAATTGTCGGCTTAGTTAATTATATTTATCTTTATAAATTTCAAAGATTAATTTGGACAATTTAGTGTTTTACCACTCTGGTAAAGACGGTTGATTACGAAATATGGATTTTTTTTCTCCTTTTGCGCCTATTAGTGAGGAATATAAAGTAATCACTAAAAATACAAATATTAACAATAAAAATCTAATAAATAATATACTGGATAATTTTAGTGATCCAAATCTTTTTATTATTATTATTATTTATCTTTTAAGACGGAAATGAATTTCTAAATTTTAAATAAACGAAGTGATGTGAAATTTTGTTTTGAAAGTATATATTACTTTTTAAAATTAAACAAAGTTTATTACTTAGTGAAAACTAGATTTGTCTTGTTATGTAAGATAGAGCGCGTTATAAAAGAATATCATTTACCAAAACTTTTTTTCTCTTTGTTTCGCCTACATTGATTTAAATATTTTTTGTTTTATAGATATTTTTCAGGCATATTTTCACATTCAAGCACCTAATTTACTAAAACTAAAATATCTCATTTAACTAAAAAAGAAAGTGAATTCCAGCAAAATAATATCACGTCATATTACAATAAGAATTTTTTTTTCAAAAAAGTCACTAAAGTAAAGAAACATGGTGGCAACAGATTTCAAATGGGAAAAAAATGGCATTAAAGGATAAAAACGTATCGCAATTTAGAAACGTGTTATGCATTAAATTTCATGCATAATACATTCTGTGTTATTACTTGTGACATTTCTGTACCTGAATAATAAACATAATAAAAGTTCCGAAAAAAATTACAGCGATAAACATTCTTTTCTCATTTTTCGACTAAGTATAAGCGAAACAACTTAATATAATATTTCCTTACTAACATTCTGAACACGGGTGCATTAATTCAGACTTCCAATGAACTTGTGCTTTATTTGTGTTGGAAATGGATATAACTTTTTTAGTAAGGAAATGATTTCATTATTTTTTAAGGCATGTTAATTCCAATAAGAAAAGTATTTTTTGCACATTTGTATTTGAAACAAAAGGTTTTTTTTTCAGTGAATGTGAACATTTGAAAATTTTGTATACATCTTTGCTTTTGTATAAAATTCTTTATTTCTTTAGTAATATTGATGATAGAAATAAAACTTGTTAGATATAAATTTTAAGATTTACTCTGTTATTTATTAATGCAATTCAAATGTTTTGTCCTATTAATCTATTTCATTTATTAGGTTACACTATAAGATTTAAAATTACAAGGTGCCCTAAAATTCCTAAGCATCTTTTTAAGTTATTAGCTATTAACTTAGTTAATTATTCATTGTCACTATGAACGATTGAATAATTCTTACAGAACGCAGAAGTTTTCACAGTAAACTTTTTGTTTTTTGCCCTTATAAATAAAAAAACAAATACCAAACAAATAAAATAAAAACAAAAACAAATGCTGAGCAATAAAAGCACGACTAATAATAAACCGGTTAGTTGTCATGTGGCAGATAATGTTCATTAATGCAGTTTTAAGTTTGAAATTGAATTGTAATATCTTAAGAACAGGTGCAGTAGTTCAGACTTCCAATGAAAGTGTGATTATATGTTTTCGAAAAGATTAAAACTTTAACCAAAAGGAATAATTTTAATATTTTTTAAAGCATGTTTACTCCAAAAAGAGGATTATTGTTTAGTCCAATAGAAGAAAAGTTGAAACGATTCAATTCTGATTTATTTGCTTCTTCCTGATTTTTTCATTTCTTCAAAAATAATATTTATGATCCTGTTTAAACTTGGTAGATATAATTTGTAAGAATCTCAAAATTATTTATTGATGCAGCTCAAGAAATTTTCTCTATCCTTACAATTTATTAATTTTTCAAAATCATGGAATTTCAGAGTTAACCCCAAAATGTTTTCTTTTTAATGAATGCGAAAAATTAAAAAGAATGAATTTTGATATTTATGAATTTAGGTGCATTCTTTATTTTGTGGAAAGTATATATAAAGGATGATTTATATATTGATAAATCTGATTGATATTGATATTCTGATTGATACTGATAAAGATGACTTATATATTGTATATATTGATGATTAAATTAAAACTTGGTAAAAGTATTTGCATGATGCACAGCAGGATTTATTATACAAACCAAACTAGTTACTTTCAATGACATAAGTTTTCAGTAAATTCTGCACGTTATTTAGAAGTAACTTTCTGAAAACACTGTACAAACGTACCGATTTTAAAAAATTGATAACTGTTGGCATAGTTAATTATTTTTTATGTTAAATTTGGGTGAGTAATCTGAACACTTTGGAGTTGTACGCGGAGATGATCCAATGAAAATGTGTTAAAATATTGTCAAGATGCACAATATTATTCATTAGTTAAAACCCAACGTAAAATGTTTAATGTCAGCTCCAGAATAAATATTTATTCTTTTTCAACTTCAGTATTTATTAGAAACTTAGTTAATATACTTAAAAGAAAACTCCCGATTGTTTCATCTTACAAGGTGAGAGATATTTTCTTTTGCATTTTCTGCGGTTCTCATATTATACTATAAAAGCTTACATTGGAAATAATATTATTATCAAAATTGGTCAGTTACTGCTATATAATTTGTATTTGATATACACATTGTATAGTTGAATATGTTAAGAACTAAAAGTAAAATTAGCCCTCCCCCTCCCAATACAAAATTACATTGACTGGTAATTTCTTGTTTATAATTTGTACTTGATATACACATTTTATGGTTGAGTATATTAAGAAATATTTTTTTAAATATTATACCCCTCCCCTGTTCCATACGACAAAGCTCATTGAACTCTTTCATGCCTGTCTTTGTTTTTGCACATTTTTAATGCTAAATTCACACCTCCAAAACATGTCGAGGAATTCCATTTCTTGAAAACAAATGCTATCATTATCTCTGGATGTATATTCCATATCTATACACAAGTACATCCTACAGAATGTTAGAAAATAAATCTGTTTTTTTCTTAAGCTTTACTGTTAAAACAATTGTCCTACACAAAATAAGAAAATATATAGTCTGTAATACTAAAAAAAAAAACAAAATGAAATATGTTGCCATATAATTTAAAGCAGATATGAAGTAAAAGCACTCGTAAGAACTCATGGGAGAAAGGACGTGATAAAATGTTATGGAACTGTAGTTACAGAAGCAGTTATATTAGATGAAATAGTCGAAAGCTTTGAAAAGAAAATGCAATAAAGAATGATGGCTAGATTTGGAAAAGAGAAAAATACAACAAATGGAAAATGGGTGTTCAACTAAAGGTAGAAAAATAAAGAAAATACAAAAATATAATAACAATAGAATTGGCAGTTGATCGATAACGCTCTATCTCTATCTCTGTCTGTCTATCTACCTATTTCTGTCTGTATGGCGTTGTTAGTCTCTAAAATTACCACTTCTGTTGGATAGATACATTTTTCAAATGTGTTTAATTTGTCAATAGATTTTGGTTATATTTACGCTGACTAGACTGTAGTAAATAAGTAGTCTTCTATATCATATATGTTAATACTACAAAAGCGTATTTTTTTAAATTATGCATTTTAGAAACAAATATATAGAACATTTATGTGATTAATTTTTTAAGAAATTTAACCCCAAACAATGGCCGGAGGGAATGGGGCACTGAAAAACGTTGTTAAATTGTTACACAATGTATGTGAAAAAGCCTAAAAATGAATAGATAACATATCTGTTATTTATTTTTGATTACACTTCAAGTTTTTTGTAAACACCTTTTTTACCATGGAAGGCGTAAATTTCGTAAAAATGCCTAATCAACGGGTAATAAATCAAAAAATGTGAAATTTTTTTCTTATTGCAAGTATATAAATTAAATCTAGATTGGAGAATTAGGTCATTTAATAGGATATTTTTCAACAACTCCCGCGCACGTCCAGAAAATCGAAAAAAAAATTGCTATCATAGCATCCCCTTTAGGCAGAATATCACCAAACCTTTATTCAAATCGCGGCCTATTATATTACATCTAAATGTAAAATTTAATGGAAGAATATTCATAACTTGTGCACTTAAACTCCAAGATCCCCCTTCGGGAGAATATTCCCATTTTAAACTGGGACTTGACATCCATAGTCAAAAACACATATATGAAGTTTGGTTTAATTCTGTCCATAACTTCACACAGCTTCCGATGATGCAAAACAAATCGCACAAAAAATGCTATTATAACGCCCCCTTTTCGGAGAACATACCCAATTTCAACTGGGACCTGACAGTCATAACCAAAAACATAAATGAAGTTTTGTACAATTCTTTGCATATCATCGCACACTTCCCGATGATACAATAAGGAAAATGATACAAAAATTGCCGTCACAGTGCTCGCTTCCTTCAGAATATTCCCAATTTCAATTCAGACCTGCCAAAAACATATATGTGAAGTTTGGTAGAATTTTATGCATAACATTTCGACTTAGATACTTTTCGATGATACACAGAGGACACAGAGACACAAGGACAGACGGACAGACATACATTTTGTAAAAAGTGTCTTTCGGAATCTCCGAGCCCTAAAACGTGTAAATCCCTCGAAAACCGGAAGTCGAAAAAAATTTCTATTACAATAATTTCTTCTCTTACAGATAAAAGAAAGTATAAATAGAGAAAATAGTTATGGTTCGAAATAGACTTTATGAAACAAGCAATAATAAAGAAACACTATAAAACTAATTGAGAGACTGTTAGAATAGTAAGATCTGTTGTTTTAAATGCAAGTAAAAATTGTTTTATTTTATTAATTTACTAGCTGACCCGCCCGGCGTTGCCCGAGTCCGCGTAATAAACTTAAATCTCTTAAAAAACGAAACTCTGGCCCGGGTCTCCGATGGCTTCGGCACAGTATACCGGGCATGCTCGTACGCTCCGGAAAATATTTTCTTTCTCCCTTCCGCTGCCAGGGGAGCATTCTGTTTCAAACAAACCTGAGACAGGTCCCCGCTGTCTACGGCACTGTATAGTAGGCATGCTACAAAATTGAGCTGGTTTGGAGAAGATTGGAACATTATTAGTCGAGTTATTGCAATAAGGTACAGTTGGAGAAAATAACCTTGAGGTAGGTACCAGGACAGAGGACGTTCAAGTGTCCTTCAGCAAATGACTAATTAGAAGGACCATTATGTATCTTTAAAAAATCGTCCGTTTGGTTAAGCAGGAAATTAATTACAAAATATAGCTTAAACTACTATTCGGAAATAGTGGTAACCGCTACTCATAAATTTAGTTTAATGTTATAGAGGGTGAATATTAAGTTAATTATAATGTTTGGAATCGCTTGCGTTGAAATCGGAAAGATAGTTTCTGAGTTATGGAAACGGGCATAGTTAGAGAAAAAAACCTTGAAGGTGTGGCCGGAAAGAGGGGATGTTCAATTACCCTTCAGCAAATAACTATTAGGAGGACAAGTATGCATCTTTAAAAACTCGTTTGTTTGGTTAAAGCTAGCAAAATAATTTGAAATTTGACTCTGACTATTATTCAGAAATACTGGTAACTGCTATCCAGAAATATACCCTGAAGATACGAATGCTGTTTTTATGATAATTAAGCAAAATTGATTTTTTTTGGAGAAGTTAGGAACATTATTAGCTGAATTATGGAAATAAAACACAGTTAGGGATAAAACTTTGAGGAAGGGGCCACAGGGAGGGGCGGTGATGTGCCCAACAACAAATCACTAACTTTTACTGTTGGTATGCATTATCTGAATACGTGCTGTGTGCTTTTATTAGGAATCTAAATGTAATTTTTACGAAAAGTGTATTTTAAAATAGCGATATTCTCTATATAAAACAACAATTAAACGCTGCGGGTGAAGTTAAAAATGTTAAATTTGTTAAATGTAATTAGTTCTGTTGAAATCAGAGCAGTAGATATCGATTTATAAATAAGGAGGGTCAATTAATGAAGAAGCCGCCTCCAGGTGGCGCGCGGTCAGTATTAAAGACAGTTTTCTGTATTAATAATCTCTATCATACTAATATGTGTCATGTAAAAAAAAAAAAAAAAAAAAAAAAAAAACCTTTAACCCAGCGAATTATTTATCTTTCATTAAGTCTATAAAATCCTTTAAAATTAAGTTATTAGCATTTGGCAAGGGTTAATAATTAAGTTGATTGTATACATGTCATATAATCTCTGATCCATCGATTTTAAACACTCGACTCGCAAATGATTTATTTAATGACTTCTGCGGAGACTTTATAAAACCAACCAACCGATGATAAAAAACCGTATTTGTGATGAGATCTCTTAGTGGATTTTAATTAAAATTTCCGTAAATTATTAAAATACTAAAATTCTGTGTCTTAGGTGCATCTGGAGAGGCCTTGGGCGATCCATACCTAAATTTTCAGACTTCTAGGTGCACTAGATTTTCCTAGCCATCGCCAACAGACAGATAGACACACACACACACAGAGCGAGACTTTCTTTTATTAATATAGATGTTTTGCTTTTCATGCTCGAAACCTTCTTTAACTTCGTGACGTCAAAAATCTCATAAATGACTGACTATATAATGATTTTCAAAATGATTTACAAATTAAATTGAGTTATTGTAAAAGGTCAAAAAAGCTTATAAAATTTGCATTAATTTCTATAAAATTCAATACTTGTGTAAAGCATTAAAATGTTGTAAAATATACAATGCAGCCATTAATATATAATATCATTGGTATAAAATCAATAACGATTATATTAGGGCCAGAGATTGTGAGAATATTGCATGTATTAAAAATGCTTCCAATGATATTCGAATATTTGTTAAATATTGGCCCTAAACTGCAAGTATTTCTAGTTACTAATGCTAAATAAAATTTACTAATATTTGCCAAGATGTAACCACAATATTGCTTATACAAACAGTATTGTTGCAATATTTTTTTTTCTAATTCTGTAAGATTTTTGCTTTAATTAAAAAAATCAAGCATATTAAATGTGGAATTTATAACTGCTTTTCAGTATCTTTATCATAGTATTCCAGTGCCTGACACATTACTTAGCTATATGTATTTTATATATGTGTCAAAAAATTTAAGCACATCAGCAAATATCAAAATAAAATTTAATTATTGATTGTCAGTTACATTCCTTTTCATATGAGCTGCAAATTGTAGTTTTAAAAACATATTTAACAGAATTATGCTTTAAAATTTATCTCAAACAATAGAATTTATCAAATGAAGAAAAATGAGGGTGTCAGAAGTTTTAGAATAGTACTTCTTTAGTCTTTAAGTACAACAAGAATTTAAAAAAAATACTTGAGTATTGCTCCATTCTGTTGAATAAGTTTAAAATATGCGGTCTTCAATCGATAAAATGAGTTTCTGTATTGTTTTCGGTTCGATTGTAAACAAAGCGTTCACAATAACATCTATCAAATCTTTGAATGAAGCATACTGTTTACCATTTGGATAAACTGCGTATGTGAGAATATCCCACACATATTCTATAGGGTTTAATTCAGAGCTAATTGTTGGCCACTTGAAAAACGATTCCTGGTTTGACACAAGTCATGTTGATGTTGAGTTTGAGGTATAGATCAAAGCATTATCGTGTTGGAAAATACGCTTTTCTGTTTAACATCTCGTTAACAGGGGGGAAATGATATCAATTGTCTCTTGATAGTTTTCAGAGTTTTCGCGACAACTGATGAACTTTAGGAGTCTATGACCATTGAAAGAATTCGCCCCCAATATAATTATACAACCACCACCATGTTGTCTGCTAAATATGAGTTCTTTGCGGGGATCATTACAATATCATTTAAACCCATCAAGACCGTGGAGGTTAATTTTTTTTTCATCACTGAATATGGCATTCAGTCACTTATCACCAAATGAAGTATATGCTGTTGTACCCACTGTAATCTAGCTTCTTTACGGTGTGATTTCAAACATGGTAACCAAGCCATTTTACAGTTTTTTATATATCCCGAATCCAGATCTCTTTTATGAACAGATTTTTCGAAATTTGTCCTCCAACTGTATGATTTATTTTCTAAAAAGATTAATTACCAGTTTAAGACAAGTTTCTGATGTGGCAGTCTTCGCGGAAAGTGATCACTCTTGGCCTTCCTGAATGGGATTTTTGTTTAAAATCGTCACCACGAGCCATCACTTGATAAATTCCCCATTTTGATATTTTTAATGCACTTGCAATTTTAGAAACGGACTTTTGCTCTCTTGTTCCAGATTTTTAACACCTTCTCATGTGAGAATTCTAACTTTGGCGTTTTGTACTAACGCAAAAACTACAACTTGCAGCTTCTTATACACCCAGGAATCATTTACGTGTGCAATCGCTTAAGTCATTTTGTAATATTTGCATAAAAGCAATTTCGTGCTTAAACTTTTGACACGGTTGTTTTTGTTACATTCATAAACTACATGGTTTGGTTTAAAATTTAAAACCTAATTTTGTTGAATATGGTTTTAAGACTACAATTATTAACGCATATAAATAGGATACTGAAATAAAGCGAATATCTCAAGTTTTATTTAAACATTGTTGTTGCGTCTAAACTTTTGACACACACTGTATTTGTAACACGTTGCTGAAACTATACGCATCTTTTGAAAAACATATTTTTTATTTATTTTTTGCCATTTCCTCCCTCAATCGGAGCCGTTTTATATTTATGTTAAGAACATATTTTTGCATTATTTAAATAGTTTGATGATTATTTAAATATATTCTTTAATTATGGTAAATTTCACATTTCATTTTAAAACTCTTCTCATGATTTCTTAATCAATCATAAGAGAGAAAATATATTTCGCAGATTTTGAACTTAAATTTCGTATTCTTCTCACGACTTTTTAATTACTCTAAGTATAAAACATTGCAATTAGTTAGTAGGGAAAATATTTTAGCATTATAGTCTTTAGAGGAAAATATATTTAACGGAATTCTTAATATTTAATGATTAAGCGATAGCGGTTGCATTATTTTGAAGTACCGCAGGGGCATAGTGAAGTATTATTATTATGAGAAAATGTGCGTGAGTTTACCGTTACAGTTCTTCTCTGTGGAATTACGAAGAGTGTACGAAGTTCTTTGTTGCAAAAGAGTGCTGAAGTCAAGTGATGAATTTGTAAATAATTATGCGAGGTATATTTTATTTTAACTTGACTTCTAGTTTAGTGTACAGTTTATGGTTAAAAATTTAAAACAATCATTTAAAATTGAATTAATGCTTAAAAGTTATATGAAAAATGTAAACTAAAATATATTTTGCAGACTAAATATTCTTTTATGGAATGAAATGCGAAGTTCAAAGAGAGAAGAAAGGGAAATAATCGAATGATTTGCAGAAAGAAGAAGTTAGCTCCATTTTTGCAATTTTAAGAAACCAAAAAAAATAATAAATAAATAAATAAATAAATAAAGTTTCGTGAAAAGCATTTTTTGCAGCGATGCATGAGTTTATAAAGCCTTTGTTTAATAAACCTTTGCTATATACCTTTGCTCTATAAACCTTTGTTCCTTTGCTATGTCTCTTTTATACCCAGACACTTGCGGAAGCCATGTAGAAAGGTACTTACGGCGGTATTATACTGTGATGGTCCTTTGCTACGTCCCTTTTATACCGAGACACTTGCGGAAGCCAGGTATAAAGGTACTTACGGCGGTATTATACAGCGAAGTTCCTTTGCTACGTCCCTTTTATACCGAGACACTTGCGGAAGCCAGGTAGAAAGGTACTTACGGCGGAATTATACCGTAATGGTTCTTTGCTACGTCCCTTTTATACCGAGACACTTGCGGGAGCCAGGTAGAAAGGGAAAAAATTCTGAAATATTTGAAACCGGACAAATTTAAAAGGAAAAATGAACAAATTAAACACCTCGAAAAGCGAGACCGTTGGGCCCTGGGATCTGATGTTCGTCGCTATATATCGTTTACCAACAGTAATAGTCAAAAACTGCTATTCTGATTGAATTGTTATTAAATAAAAATGTGGATATCTCAAACTGTCAAAAATGTAGCTAACACTTTCTTCAATCCTTTCAATTATTTCTCTTAACAGCTCTTAACAACTGGTTTTGTTTTGAAAAAATGTATATTAAACATAAATAACGACACATTATTTTTTATGTAATTTACAGTTATATATTTTACTTATAAAAAATAATTTTTCTATATATCTGGATACTGTATCAAATTGTACACAATTTTATAAATGAAAACCCCTAAACATTGTTTAAAATGTCTAGTTTTGGTCAATTTCCTGTAAAATGTATACCTTGAATAAGGACATTATGATTGAAAGTAAACCAAATTTTCATTCACGTTCAACAAAACACCTTATATTTTAATACAATATTTCTGTTTAAGCATCACTTGTGCCAAACTCACAAACAGCGACCAAAGACTCTAATTTTCGGGGTTAAATATATTAACCAAGGTGTTGGCGTCTCATAATAAATCGTTTTTCAGGAAAAAAAGCACTGGTTAGTCAAAATTCTACCTCAAGGGTATGCGGCCAAACTACTCACTGACATTTATCTGTTGAATACTTCAGATCAAAAAGAATAAAGCAGGCATGATGTCTTCTGTAACAAAAACAACATAAGTCAGAGAAATTAAACGTTACTAGTGTCATATGTACTGTCATAATGTTTCGATATAATAATAATAAAAAAACAGACAGTGATGATGTACTTCTTTATTGCTAAATGGCATAAAATAAACAGTATATAAACAGTAAAATAAGTTTTATTAGACTGTTGACGTATTTCGGCTCCATCCAAGCCATTATCAAAACAAATAAGAATATTATACAATTGCACGATCTATGAAGTTATTATTTGAAACGCCATTATTTAATTTTTCACGTACTTTATCAAATTACGCACATTATTATTTTTATTTTTACTTGGGTGTTTATTTCCATATTTGTAACCACAGAATAACTCGAACCACAATTTTGGTAAGTTAAATGATGCTGCATCGTTACATCGTTACACGAAAAAATACAATATGTAACGATGCAGCATCATTTAACTTACCAAAATTCTGGCTCGAGTTACTCATTGGTTACAAATATGGAAATAAACATTCAAGATAAAATAAAAAATAACGTTCGTAATTGGAAAAGTTCCACGAATAATTAAATGATAGTGACTTCATAGACTGTGCAATTGTAGAATATTCTTATTTGTTTTGATAATGGTTCCGATGGAGCCGAAATATGTGAACACTCTAATAAAACTTATTTTACTGTTTATATATATATATATATATATATATATATATATATATATATATATATATATATATATATATATATATATATATATATATATATATATATATATATATACATTTTATTTTACCCCTTTTAGAAACTAAAATAAGTATATTATTACAAGGTGTTATAATTTGTTATATTTTCAGACAGTGATGCAATCAAAATGTGGCCAGGGAGAAACATTTCCACTAGCCCCAGAGCGACAAAATATCCCACCCCTGAATATTTTTGATTTTATTATTTTTAATTGTACAGAAATGTTACATTCCCCCTGGAACTCCCTATATCCCCGACCGGAAAAAGCTAGCTTAATTCAGCACTGAACATACATCCCCATAAGTGATATTTATTGCAATATCTTGATCATTTCTTCTCATAATTGAGTTTCAAGTTTTTCTTTTAACTTTTATTTATTTACAGACTTCAATAAACAAACCATTTCCAACTCCACATAAAAAAAAAACATTATTTTTAAATTTATCTTTCATAACAGTTTGCATAAATCGTCTCTTATATCTGTTATGCACACCCGTATATAAAAACCAAAATGAATAAAAATATTTTTTCTTCTAATTAAATAACATTGTCGATATTTTCCTGTCTATTCAATGCTCGGCATATGAAATATATTTCTCATATATCATTTATTTTGAACAAGTGATTCATGTTAATTGCGTATTTTGAAATTTTTGATTACTAATTCACTAAAAATAGCTTCGTCACTAACTTCTGACAATTTTTTATTTATGTTTTATTTTTCACGAATTACAAAATTTCAATGGGAACGCCCACATTGTTTCTGGACAGAACTTTTTCTCTGAGTGTGTGTGTGTATTTGAAAGACAGTTGATGTTTTTTTTTATGTAATCTGGGTGTGGTAACATATATATTTCGTATTTGAAATGTAATAATACGTTATTTAATTCGGATAAAATTATAGCTGTGTTATTTCAGATATAATGGAATTATTACAAATTTATTCTGTGATATATCGTGCTAAATAAAATTCGTGAAATGTCTTATTTTGACATGTTAATTTGTATCTCGATTTTCAGTTATTCAGATGAAAAGTGCTTATTATTTCCAGTTTGAAAAGAATTAAGAAGTAAGTTTATTTTCAGGCATGCAATTACAGTTTAACTTATATTTTAAGAATTTTTTTATTTAGCGATTTTGTTTTCCTGGAACTTCGATTTTGAATAAAAATAACGCATGCAAAAATCTCCAAATAACGAAAAGGAATTTCTTTTTAATTTTTTTTTTGGAACAAAATTTCAAAGTTTTAATCGTTTACAATCTACCAATAAAATTATTTTTGAAAAAATCCTTTACTTTTTATTGTGATTCGCCATAATTATATAAACAGCTTTGAAAACAAACCTCATAAACTTATACACACACACACACACATGTATATATATATATATATATATATATATATATATAATATTTTATTTATATATATTATTGTCCTTTTCTTATGTACAATTTACTTATATTTGTACATAAAAATAGATAAATGTCTTCTTTTTTCTAAATAAATTATATAAATATTGAAATTTTTCTTGTGTATGAAATGGAATTGGATGAATGATTGGAGGTGGAACAATGAATTGGTTGCTGGAAAATAGGTTGAAAAGTTCCTTGTCTTGCCAAGGCCAATTTTTTCTATCTCACCAAAGCCCTTATACTGAAAAAAAATACCCATCATTGTTTGTCCAGTTCCAAGTTCTAATATTCTGTATATTAAAATTCAAGAAAAGGAAAATTTGCAATTAATATAGTACTAATATCTCTCTCGAATTACGAGGGTCGATCCAGAAATAAGGTTCCCATTAAATTTACAAATAGACAACATTGTTTATTCACATAGAAATTTACATCGTTGGAAAGAAGAAAGTTTGCTCTATTTCTCTACATAATCACCATCTTTTTCTACGCATTTTTGTAGACGGTGTTCCAATTTCTGTATCCCAATGTCGTAGAACTCCGCCGCCAACCTGTTGAAGAAACCTTTCACCTCTTCTTTGACGACGTCGTCGCTCCGGAAGCGTTGACCACCCAAGTGTTCCTTTAACTTGGGAAACATGTGATAATCAGTAGGTGCAAGTTCCGGACTGTATGGTACCGGAACGGGTGGGGCATGACAGTCCATCCAAATTGTGTCAATAGTTCCTGGGTTTGACGGGAGACGTGAGGTCGGGCGTTGCCGTGAAGCAGCGTTACACCGGCTGTTAGTCGCCCTCACCGGCGATGAATATACATGGGTGAAGACACTTTGGCGTGCAAAAAGCGGATTACGGAATGAATCTCGCACTTGGCGGGATCAACAATGGGAACCTCCATCTCGGACGGCTGCTGAGCAAAGAATAAGCGACGCAGCGAAGCACGGCCGGGGGAATTGTGAATGTGGGAACAGAAGAGCACAGCCCTGTTGCCGTATTTTGCCTAGCACCTTACCGTGCTTCTGGAGCTCTTTGGGAACCTTATTTCTGGATTGACCCTCTTAGTTAGTCGATTAATTAGTCGAATTTTAATGTTTTTAAAGGAATAAAAAATAAGAGATACACTGGAATATAATGGTTAAATCTATGATAAAATTAATTTTGGAATTTTTTATAAAAGTAATTTATTATAAATTTATTATAAAAGTAATTTTGTAATATAGTTTACGTATTACAAAGAAATGTTATGAAATCAATTTGTTTTGACAATTGCACTTCATAATAATATTTTTTTCCTACCTGAAAAGTTCAAATAATAATCAGTTTGTGTATACTTTATATTTTTTTATTCCAACATTCCCACTGTAGAAAAATGACATCTATCAAAATATTTGTGAAATTCAAAATTAGCAAGAAATACGTTATCCACTTCAGAGACTTCTGGAGTGCATTCTACCCCTCCGACTTTTACGATATTTAAACTACAAATAATACAAATGATGCGCTAGTCATGCGTTAAATTATTTTATTTTGTACAGAAATTCACTAATAAATGCATCTAGGAAAGACAGCATTCGTCTATATATTCAAATATATAAATAAATAAATAAATAAATAAATATAATATGTATGTATATTTGGATAGACTTACTGCGTTTTGCTATAGGAAATAGAGTTTTGAGATTTCAGCACATTGTTGACAATGAAAATAGTTATGCTAATAGGTTATTCTAATCAAGTTACACGTTTATATGGAGGCATAATTGACATTAAAATGTATAGTCCTATGAAAACTTATTTGAATGTTACATATCCATAATGAAATATGAAGACTTTGTATGAATCACAATAAAAACAAAAAAAAACATACACATACAGATCAAATATGTATGTACGTTCTTTTGTTTTTATGATGATTGATACAAAGTTTTAACATTTAATTGTTATTTATCGCAGTTTTTCGATGCTGTTTTATCTGTGACACCTCCATCATTCGACGGATTTGCGAATGGATAACGTTTATTTAGAAAATAACAGACGCATCATTTGATTTTACTGTAGTTTCAATGTCGTCAGATTCGGAGCAAAATAATTTACCCCTGATCAATCTGAATTGGGTATCTTCGATGAGTTCCACTGTATTGAATAACTGTACATTTATGCAATCGTATATGAGATTGACCGACGTCTGAAAAATACAAGTGGATTTGTTTTACCTATTTTGGTGTGTAAATTTAACACCTATCAATTATCAAGCTTTAATTTTACCTTAGAGATAAAATATTTAACTTTTAATGCTATTTTTGCTGTTGCTGCTTTAACCCATTTTCGGCCAAAGGTGCGTAAACGCACCATTTCAATAAATATATTTTTATTAACACTGTGGCGTATATTTTTCGCTAATTTTATTTTTCTGCTATTTTTAAGGGTTCTGGGGACATCTATAAAATATTAGTAATTCAATTGAAGTAATCACTTTCTATTGAGAAATTTTCAAAATATGCTTTTTTTTACTTGAAACGGTTATTGACAAATTCGACTTTTTTAAAATATATAATTATTCCACTTGAGATTAATCATATGCTTTTATAATGGAGTAAAGTTGCAAGTTCAGTAAATAAAATAAAAATAAAACAAATGCCATAAGAAAACTTAATTTTTTTATTTAAAATTAATAATAAATTAATAATAATTTAATAATGGTAACGTCAAATTAAATAAAATATTATTTTTCATGCACGAAACTTTTTAGATGTCTTAATGAATGTAATTTAAGCAAATTTCTATGCAAATAATACCATATTTTATAAAATTTCTATGCTTGGCCGAAAATGGGTTAAGGTCTTCAACGCAAGTACTGATCTATGGGAAAATTTTATATGTTTAAAAACTTTTAAATTAGTATAATACATGAAATGTTGCAATTAAGAAGTGATAACATAAGTCACTAAAAACATTACTATTAACATTAGAATAAGTTTTCTAGTAATAAAATATGTGTTGTTTCTACCCGATAAAATACTAAACCGGATAAAACCCAGCCATACGCCACAAATATCAAAAACCTCAAACCCACGTTGCTGGGTTCAACTGTGCATGGCTAACCGGAACGTTTGTAGCAGAATTGTTTGTCTCCATTTATACGAGAATTTCTACCTATACGCTGGTATTTAAGTCGAGGCACTCCTCATGAGGCACATATGGTTAAACATAACAACTGTCAAATAAAAATCTCTAATTCTTTAAGCAATAACGTAAGAATATACAGTCGAACTCGGTTAATACGAAAAGCAAGGGATATATAAAAGTCGTCGCATTAACCGTTACTCGAATGTCCTTGAATATAATAAAAATCCTTAAACACACACACACATAATTAAACTAATTAATACTATTAATTGCTCTAATTATGAGTAATTCCAAAGGACATGGACGACGAACACTAATGCAACTGAACATTTTCTTCTTCACGGAAGAAATGATTTAACATTCCGATATTCTCAGCAATTTTTCGAGCTTCCCATATTCTATTAATTTTAATAGCACAATATGATACAAGAGTCAAGAGTAAGCTGGATGGGAAGGTCTACCAAATGGCTTAAACACTCACAAGCCCCGCTCAGAAGAGTTGGTCTCTTAATTTTGAACCAATTCCAGATGAGAGACCTGCACCTGGGTTGGTACCCCGAGAGGTAACGCTTATTCTAAACTTAGAGGACATTGGAGCCACGAACAGATTCTACGTGCACCAGCTCCCATTAACGTACACGGTCCCACAGCATCCCCAATCCAGAGAGGTTGTCACCCACCCAAGCACTGACCACGGTCGGTGCTGCTTCACTTTCGGTGATCTTACGGGAAATGTGATACAAGAAAATTCTGGTTAATATGTCCCAGTGTCCAGGTTTAAATATATAAATAAGTAAAGGTTTTCGCCTATTTTGCATATTTTCCGCTGCTCGGTTTTCTTTATTTTATTATTCCAAGACCTACGGACATTCTTTTGCATTTTTTTAATTGAAGGGGAATTTCAACTTTCCTTGATATATGAAATTCTGTCTGGTGAAACTGATAATTTGCTACATTTTTACACACTGTTGTAATATAGTACTAATAATATTGAGAGAGAACAGTCTCAGCTAAAAATGAACTGCAGTTTTTCTATAGAAATGAAGTATATTTGAAGTTTTTCTACAGTCAACTGTAGAATTTCTGTAGTGCAATCTCGACTGTAAAAATACTTCAGTTATTTTGTAGCTAATGTGAAGTTATTTTGCAGTAATTTATTTCAAAAATACTCTGAGCTATTATCTGCAAAAATACTATAGTTTATGTGAGATCGTTTTACAACCATAAATTAAAAAAATAATGTGACTTTACATTTTTAGTAATACTGCAGTAAGTTTGAAGTATTTTTACAGTAATTAATTATGAAGTATATTTTCTGATTTATCTAATGTATAACTGTAGTTACTGTGAGGTAATTTTACAGAAATTACTTTATAGAAAGTTTGTGTTATATTTTCTGTAGTTTATCTGATGTTTTAAAAGTGATGTTAAAGCTTTTCATTTTTTGTTGTAGTTACAGGACTCACTATTTACTGTATTAATAATAATTAATACAGTTTTCAAGACTTTTATTTTAAAGACCTAATTTGAGCACCTGTGAATGTCCTCCTCTCCCCCTTCTTTAAGTGAAGCAAAACAAATATTCAAAGACATTAAACTTTAAAATTCAAGTATATACATATAAAAATCAATCAATGTTGTTTATCGTTAAAATGTTAGACCTAACCAGGGACCGACTTACAGATTTCGGGGGCACTGGGCACAAACATAATAACAGCCCCCTATAACATTTTAAGAACAAAACTAATGCATTAAAAACGTATCGTCTATTATAATAATTTTGATATTCATACAATATTATTTCATTATCTTACGCATTAATTTAAAAAAATGAAAGTGCTATGAACCATAGACTATGAACCATTCATATTATAAAATTCAATTAAAACTTCTAATTATATAAAATAATTAAATATATATACTTCATCGTATATAAACTTAATCGTACAAAGGAATTAAATCTAGTTCGCAAATTAATTCAACTTATTTTTTAAATTTCGTATTCATTTACAAAGCAACAACTAATTTTATAATTTATTCAAAAATTATTAATTATTTAAATTAAATTAAAATTATTTTACAAGCTATAACAATATACACTGGTCTCTTAACAAACAACAACAATAATAATAATAATAATAATGAAAAAAAAAACTAATTTGTAAATTAATTTAACTTTTTTTATTTAAATTGCGCATTAAATTTAAATCAACATTCTATTTTTCGTATTTTATTTAAAAGTTATTAACTATTAAGATTAAATAAAAATTATTTCATAAGCTATAAAAATATAAACAGGTATCTTCACAAAAAACTATTATTAATCTTATCAATAGTCACTTCACAAAATTACAATTAATAAAACAGGGCCCATCACAAAATTCTCTTAATAAAATATGTTTCTTCTTAAAATCTATTTTTATAATAACATACAATTTATTAATAATTTTCATTTTCGAAATAACTATTTATTAAAATTATTCTTTTTTTCAAGTTAAAATATATAACACATTTAAAAAATATATCTCTCTTAAATTAATTCTGTATATAAAAAATATACGCTAAGATATTTATTCCACACATTTAAATAATAAATTAATTTCGAAGTACACACGCACAGAGCATTTATAAAAATTCGCGTCAAAATCCCATCTTTCACACCGTCCAACAAAAAAAGTCCCTGCTTATCTTATCACCCTCCCCCTATGACCCCATGAAACCCAACCAATACTAAGACCCAGTGGCTCAGTGGATAAGATGCTCTACTTCCAAACGTGACACCCTCAGTTCGAATCTAATCCCGGCAAGTGGGGAAAATATTCTTTTAAAATATTAACAAATAAATATGCTAAGATGGCTCATGGATTGCGCCAGTAAAAAAAAAAGAAAAACAAAATAAAATGTTGGCAAAATTACTGTAGTTTATAAACTGCAGTAAATTTGTAGTTATGTTGATTTAAAAAAAAACTGCAGGGATTTGTACCAAATCATCACAGTCTTCCAACTGCATTTTTTTTCTAAGTTTCACTGCAGTTCATTTTTAGCTGGGGTGTTCCATAAGGAAGGAAATGCTTTCCTAATTCTAACTTACATTGAAATGAACAAATACTTTGTTCCTATTAGCCGCGATATTGCATTTGTAGCTCGTTAAAAGCATGATAATCTTAATTTAATTTAAATAATGAACAATTCTTAACGTGCAATATGATCCTTTTTCCCTTTCTCGTTTTAGCCGACTTTTCCTATTAGGTGAGTTTGACTATATTTTGCCTTCATGTATGAAAATTTTAACGAATTTAATAGTAAAACAAAATCAATAATATTTATTTAAAATAGCTGCACGATGTATCATTTAAATATAAAATGAAATATAATGATCTTTGAAAAAATACGTGAGGTAATATTAATCTGCACGGTAATTCAAGGATTGGAATAATTTTAGTTTTGTGTTGAACCTTCATACAGATATTATTCCTTACATTTCTTTCGAATATGATATTAATTATATTGCAATATTTAGAGATCGTTTATTCTGAAATTAAACAGTAAAAAAAGTTTTTAAAATGACATTTCCCCTAAATTGAATTTCGTTCCAGGTCATTTAGCAAAAATGCTGTAAAATTTGTTTCGGATGAATAATTTGAAATTTTATTTTGCAATTTTTCTCGTTGTTCTGTAAGTTAACGCGAAAATGTTAGATATAAAATAGAAATAATTTTTATTGCTGTCCTGAAAATCTTAATAAATTTTATGAAATGACTTAAGATTTTATTTTATTTAAAGGAAGTGATCAATTTTGGATTGCATACTAAATTTACGTATACTGCTGACTACGCGCTTTGAGTGAGTTTTGACTGTTGCTTTTCGAAATAAAAGCAAACATCAGAAAAATTATACTGTAGATTTAAATAATACATTCCAGACATTCAAATACTTTCAGTAAAATAGAATTCTAGACAGTAAATTTACGTTTCAAGAACAGGTATTTTTGTTGTGAATTAGTAATTGTATTTGTGGTACTTCTCTATTATGCCGTCGACCACTTTTCATAACAAAAAACTATCGCAAAACTGTGAGATTAAATTCCAAAAATGCAGTCCCATTTACTTGATGTCAGAAGCATTATACGTGTTTGTTATGTGATCAAGTGGTTCTTAATTCGACATTTGCGTGTATTTTTCATTATGTTTTACTGATTTATAAGTTATTTCATTAATTAAAATAACAATTGTGCCCTTAAATTCTTATATTTTATTTATTTATTCATTTTGATATTCTAATGGCAACGTTCTCCCGTTTATTTGGCGTTACAGTTTGGCGATGGTTTTTTTTGCTATGAAAAGTGGTCGACGGGATAATAGAGAAGTACCGTATTTTTACATTACATTGATTTATATCGTAAAATTTTATATTTAAAATAATATACTTTTTTTGTATGAGTAATATTCAATTGAAGCACGCTCGTCTGCATTTTTTTTTTTTTTGCGATTTTAAAACTGCTATATATAATAAATAAAATAACACCGTCAGTGCTTCAGTTTAATCTCACATGAAATTAATATCACATGAAATTAATCACATGAATTAATATCACATGAAATAAAGATAAATTGATGTATACTATAAAACCGGTATCACATATTCAAAGAATATTTAAGTGTCTGATTACATCTACGAAATTTTGCATTTTTAGCAGAATTCGTTTAACTTTCAGCTTTAAAAGAAAAACCATGCATAACTTGCCATCAATGGTTGAGGTTTCTAATAGTACGTACATTTAGCAATCAATATTGCATTTTATGCCGCTTCTATAGTTTAGCCTTTAAAAATAAATTAGAACATAATTATTTTTGATAAAAAACTAAATAAAAATTTATCTGTATTTAACTCAAAGTTTTGTTTAATTTTTAATTTAATTTTCTTATGCATATTATTTAATAGAGTTTTGCATTATGTCAATTATATCGCAATATTTAAACAGCAGTTATTCGGAAATTAAACTGTAAAAATAATGGCTGGAAATTTTTTGCGAAATTATATTTTCCCTAAGTTGAGTTTCTTTCCAGGTCATTTAACAAAAAGACTATAAAATCTGTATCACATGAATGATTTGAAACTTTATTTCATAGGTTTCCTTGATTTCTGTAAGTTAAAGCCAAAATGTTAGATACAGAATAGACGAAATGTATTGCTGTCCTGAAAAACTTAATAGATTTTATAAAATGACTTACGATTTTGATTTTATTTAAAAGAAGTTATCAATTTTTGATTGCATGCCAAATGCACGTCTGCAACTGACTACACTGTTTGAGCGAGTTTTGATTGTTGCTCTGCGAAATGAAAGCGAGACTTGAGAGCAAATGATATGGAAGATTTAAAAAATGCATTCTAGATATTCGGATATTTTCAGGAAAATAAAATTTCGAGAAGAAAAATTTACGTTTCAAGTGCACTTAAACTAGTTTTAAAGAAATTATTATATTTTTTAAATTACTGCTTTTGTTTCGTGTAATATTATGTTTATAATAATGTACTTTTTGAATAAAAAATTTCTTAAGGAGACTAGAAAGGCTGGAAATGACTAAAATTGACTTGAATTTAATCGTGGTTTGAGAAGTCTCTAATTAGTTTAGACTATTACTTCTTTTTCTATTTATTTATTGGTGCTTAAAAAAAAACACAATATTTGTTAAATTGTGAATAAGAATGGCAAACGTTTTAATATTGTACGAAAAAATAATCTTGCAAAAATAGTTTTGAAGTATGTTTCCTATTTCCGTGTTTTCATTTCTTCTTTATACTGCTGACACCGACGACGATATCTCACGACTATACTTGGAACAAAACATAAATTGTAAATAAATAAAATATACAAAATCCATAAAAACTAACAAAATATTTTGCTAGAACTTGAAAAAACATTTTTTTCTGGTATAATCGAGAGACATCGTAATAAGCAGTATAAAACAAGTTGGAAATTGCACGTGAAACGTGACAAATGAGGTGCGCTCGTACTATAGCTAGTTATATAAATATTTAGATGTTGATGATTTTTAATTCTGTGAAATGAATTATATCGTTTGCAGATTAATTTCTGTAATAAAATAAGTATCTCGGTCGCTTGACGATTAAACCTCGGAAGCTCCTATAACAAGAAAGCACCGATTTTTTTTTTTGAATTCAAATTTCTTAATAAATATTTTTATTAATATCTTCTAAAGTTTTGATTCGATTTTCATAAAATTCGAAATGTCTCGACACAATTCAGCAAAGATAATATATCATAAATTTCAAACCATACGGTTGGGTAGTTTTTGCGTTGTTATATGCGGACAGACGGACGGACAGACAGACAGACGGATGAACGGACCAGACGACGACAATAGGTGCTACGTATTTATATAATTACGAACGCACCTAAAAAGAAATGGCGACTAAAAAGTGTGGATCTTGGACTTCAAAATCGTGGCAAAACCAGTTTAGAAAGATTAATTTTTTCGTAAAACTTCTGTTATTTTTTTTACAACTTAACATTCTTTTTTTTTTAATTTCTATAAAGCATACATAAATAAATGCAAAAAGAAGTAACAGTCTAAATTAATTACAGTATCCTTAATCTATGAACAAACTTCAGTCATTTTTCGTCATTTCAAATCTTTCTAGCCCTCTTAATAAAATGCGTTCATCACCAAAACGTTTGAGTGAGATTTTAAAATTGATAAATATACTTTTTAGAATAAATTTGGCTACCATTTAGATATAAAAGAATATCGCTTGACCAAAAAAAGAATATAGCTGGATGTACATGATAACATAAACATCATAAGGTATCTGATGATAATATAGCCAATGCAGGTAATATGGCCAACTTCAATAATGTTATTAATTTCTGTGGAATCCAAAGGATAACGCTTGAATCTAGTCGCTGGAAGTCAGAAGAACATAGTATAGTACCGGGTTCCCTGTAATCCTTGATCACGTGCACGGGGGCAGTCATTGTTGGTCCGTTGTTAGTTGCGTTGGCATATTATAAATTTGTCTCTGATAAGTTTGTTACTTTCTTATTTAAACAAAGTATTTGTATTTACTGTTATACATAATAGTTTAGCTGGTTTAATGCACTTTTTAACTGTATAAACGAATTTCATTATCGGAGTTCGTAGACAGAATTACGAACACTTAAAATTGGTTTTTGTTGGCAGTATGGCCAAATGGGCGAAAAAGCTGTAGATATGAGAATATGTGATGTTTGTCGTAATTAAGTGCATGATAAATGTGTCGGCCTTACCAGTTAAGATACAAAAGTTTTCATTTGCTCTACGCGTTAAAAACAAAACAAAAATACTTTTTTTCCGTAAATTTATTTTAATTTATTTTAAATTTTTGTCTAAATTTATTTTAATTTATTTTAAATTTTTGTCTAAATTTATTTTATATTAATTTTTCTATTAAAAACATTATATTCTGGATATTTTTATAAATTTTCAGAATATAATTTTTTTTTTACTATTTGGTGTTTTTTCTGCGTTAAATATAGACCTTTTCCTTTTATGAAACCTATGGGCATAATACCTGCATATTACCATATTACCTTCATCAACTAGCATTTTTTAAAAGAAACTGCAGCAGGTGTCAGTTTTGACTAACTTATATTTTAAAATATTTTTTCAGTGCTAAAATGGGCACACTTTCTTAGTCCATTATTATTATTATTTTAAATCAGTTATTAGTACTGTTTAAAAATGTCTAAAATTAGGTTGGCCATATTACATGCAGATACCTTACATAGGGTGGCCATATTACCTGCATACCTTACATAGGGTGGCCATATTACCTGCAGATACCTTGCATTCAAACAAGTTATGTAAGCATGTACTGTACTAGCAACAGTCCTAGAAAGGGAGTCTAGTTTTTTTAAGTGAACGTTCTGCCGATGTTAACCTGTGTGCGCAACAGTGAGATCTGTACTTCATTTTACTTTATTTTTTTTAAGCGTGTTTGTGGCTCTCGGAATCTGCGGTTAAAGATTTTTGCTGTGGTTTTATGCAAATTAGGCTATGGTGGTCCGTCTGTAGAGTATAAAAACATAATCAAAAGTTCTTCTCAGTGAATCTGGGTCGAGATCTGCCTTTCGAGGAAAGTAAGACAATCTACGAGTGTTGGAGATAAAAAAGTTGCACGTGTTCCAGACATCGAAAAGTTTAGAGTTTGACTAAGGCTATTTGCATATTGGTAAGAGTAGACTTTGTTTATACTTAATTAAAATTGATCGGAAACCACGGGTTGCTAGATCTATAAAAAAAATTAGTTAGTTTGTAACTGAACTAATCTTCGTTTATAGCAATAGCTGAGATTGAAGCTTGAACTTATTGAACGTATGTGAGCCGCCAAAGTTCTTTACGTAAGTGAAGTTTTTTGAATTTGTAATTTTGTATTTCTTCGTATTATGGAGTATTGATATTAGGGCAAATTAGTGTTCATCGTAGAAAGTTATTTTAAATTTAAAAGAAGCTCCACCACATCTCTTTCCAGTTGGTTTTAAATAAAATTGGTTTTTACATATAAAGCTAGCTATGTCTGTTCTTCCAAGTGATTTTCTTGCCGGGCAGGTCACAAATAGCGCTCAACATTATTTATTGGATGAAAGCATCGTAAGTGTTACATAACAGCCACCCAATTTCCAATCTGTAACAGAAGGATAAATTTCACTTTCGTATATGAAAAGCACATAACATACCCTTAATTCTAGAAGAATCGAATTCAAGCAATTTTTAATAAACAATACTATTTATTTATACTCAATGTTGAATTTTTTGTACTTGGTTGGACTAACTTTTCGAACTGCAGTAACTGCAACCATAAGATTGTGAAATCTCATTTCCAAAATTTTAAGCTATTATTCAAGCGGAATTCCAAATGTTGGTTTTTTCAGTCTTATGGTTGGAGCTAGTACAGCGCCAAAATTTGGTTCAACCCAAACCAACACAACATTTTAACAGCGACCTCTATCATGTAGCTTTAAATTTGAACTAGGACATAATGAATTTTTAAAAAAAGATTAAAATCAAAATGAATCTCTGTTTTATATGAAATATTGACTTACTTTTTTGTTTAGTTTTTAGATGCATCTTATTTAATAGATGTTTTCGATTATGATCTTAATTTTATTGCAATATTTAAACATCGTTTATTCTAAAATGAAATAGTAAAAACAACGGTTAATTTTTTTTGTGAAATATTTTTCATAAGTTTAGTTTCTTTTCAGGTCATTTAACAAAAAGACTATTAAATGTGTAACACATGAATTATTTGGAAATACATTTCGTAGGTTTCCTTGTTTTTCAGTACGTTAATGCTAAAGTATTAGATATACAGAATTGACAAAATTTATTGCTATCCTGAAAAACTCAATAAATTTTATAAATTGACTTAAGATTTCTATTTCATTTAAGGGAAGTTATTATTTTTTACTACATTCCAAACGTACGTGTACAACGAACCACACTTTATTTGAGTAAGTTTCCATTGTTTTCTTCTGAATTGAAAGCTACACGTGAGAGCAAATGATATGGAAGATTAAAAAAAATAATTATATTTATCTTGATATTTTCAGGCAAATAAAATTTCGAAACGAAAGTTTTACGTTTCACGATGTCCTAAACTGGTTATAAAGAAGTGATTATATTTTTATACTAGATCCAATCACTACAAAAAATTTTTTATCTAAAATATTGTTCTTTGAAAATGAATAATATCTCAATAAAAACATTCGTCTGTAAAGTTTTCAGGAGGCTGTGAAAATGGGAGAACATAATTTATAAAACCAGTAGCGCAACATAAGCAAGAATAAAGGTTTCAGGGGTTAACATTCCTGCCACGTATTTAATAAAATCTGATTTAAACACATGTAAAACAACGAAATCGGTAATCTTTTGAACAGTAAAGACTCAAAATCCCTCCTAGGTGAATCCTCATTATTCCAGCTAGTAAAAAAATATATATATATAAATATATATTACGATTTATTGCAGATAATAATGAATGTCATTAGTGACTACCGGTTTCTTTATTATGGTGTAGACACCACTGATGACATGGAAATTACGCAGTCGTCACATCCTTAAAAGTATGGAATTTGATTCGCAGAAAGTCAGGCCCGGAAGGAATACCACCGATTAATTCGATACATACACCAGAGCATTAGTTCAAGAATAAGACTTGTTGTAGGAGAATCAATGTTTTTATTAGTTGAGTCATCATCTGTTACATGATGCAGAGTAACTAGTTGCCATCACAGGAGTATGATGCGAACATTCGAAGAGATGACAGATATTGAAGAGAATACCATACACTTTGATAAACACACTATATACAAAATGGAATACAATGTTGATTTGAGAATGGGGGTCACTGGAGCCGCATATTTATTTAACAACCAATTTAGAGCAAAATTCTCTCGGTCCGCTCCCGTACAGTATGTTTTATACTCAAAAAATAGGTGTAGGAATACAAACACGCGAATATGAGCATCCAATAGTTTGTAAAAAGGGTGTGGGCAAGAAGAGAGCGATGGAAAAACTTAAACGTCAATGGCTAGGAAATTAGGTTTAGGGAGTGTTAACCTGACGTAAATGTAAGAACTCATTACAGGATTCGGATGAATTTTGAAGGTAAAAGTAAGCGCGCGAAAGCAGGGAATGATGGGAAATCGAATGATATCTGAAAATAATAAAATAAAAATAATGTAAAGAAAAAATATTCTGAAAGAATAAATTTCAATGTCTCAATAAAAGGAATTTAATCAAATGCTGTTTAGGAAGTTTTTGCAATTTAGAATAATTTTTAGAAAGGGGATTTAAAGAATATTTTGGCAAAGGTATGGAATTAAACCAAACAGGGGATTTAAGATATAAATAAAAGACAGAGAAATACTAAAATACTAAAATAAATAATATTTAGTAATTTAATAGAATGGTGATAATTTGGAATAGGGATTAAGAAAATGGCGAAAAGAAGGCAATTTTATTATATATATATATATATATATATATATATATATATAGAAACAGAAGGATATTAAAAACGATAATATTATAAGACTGTTCGTTGTAAACAGTACTGAGATATTTGCAAAATTTTCTCCTTATTTTTCTGTCTTTTTTTAAAAAAATTAGTAAATTCAAAATGAAATATAGAGAAATATCTATGTGTGTTTGTGTGTATGCATTAATGTTGTTAAGATAGATACGAAATTTAGTTAATGTTGAGAACAAGAATTTGAAATGTGTTTAATTTTAAAGGAACGTAACATTCGGATAAGACTGTTTAATTAAAAATATATTAAATAACGTAAAAGGACTAAAAATTAAAAACAAATATTTTCACAGATTACTAATACATGATACTACACACTAAGATAAAAATTTTAAATCTATTGATAAAAAATATTTTTTTCATTTATTTAGTTATATAAACAAGAGAAAAATTAATTGTAGTTAAATTAAAAAATAATTAAAAGTAACTAAAAGAATTATTTAGAATTAATTTTGAATGAGGACACATTAATATATAAATATTTTTTTCTCCACAAATTTCTAATAATTTTAATTATAGTAATATGAAAATAACAAACACATGTTTTCATATTTTCTGATACATTTTAACAACATGAAATGCAAAATTAAGGACAGTTATTTTAGCGGTAAATTACGAGACAACTTTATGTAAAAGTAAATAGTTTTCATAAAATTCATTAAAAAGTGTTTTATTTTTTCATTAAAATACATCGTATTAAATGTGAGTCAAATTTTGCAAAATAATAATAATAATTATTATTATTATATTTTTCAGTTTTTGCCTAATCCTTTATAGAATTATTACTTTATTGCTGATTCACAATTAAAAGCAACTCATTAATATGAATAAAAATCACCATACGTGATAAAAAAAATCCGTTACACAGGGAAAAATTAATCTTATTTATTTAAGTCGTTAATCTTCTTCATAAATTCCATTTCAAGATGTCTTTATTAATACGTGTGATTTTTGAGATGTTATCAACATTAAATTGTGAAATTTAGCTGTGTTTTCACCAATAGAAATTAAATATTTTATGAAAAATATGCTTAGATGCAAACTACAGTGCAGTAAAAATGTCTACTTTAGTTCCTCGATTCTCTTTAAGAGATATCTTTTGAAAATTTCTCTGATTTTTGAGATGCCATCAAAACTTTAGTCGCAGAATTTTGCAGAATTTCTATGAATACAAATGAAATATTTCTAGATACAAATAATTTTAAATATTTTTAGATACAAAGAAAACTGCAGTTAAACTGCTTATCTTGGTATACTTTTAAATGTCTACTTATACTTTTTTTTCAGTACTGGAGCAGTAAAAACATATAACGATTGTTAATAATTCTTAGATGCTATCTATGTGCGCTTCGTGTTCTATTACGAAGAAATAGAAATCTTACCACTTTGTGCTACGTTAAGAGAAACAGCAGTGGCAAAAGACTAAATAAAAGTACCATAGATGAAGATCGAGCAATTGATGCATCGTCATCGTCATCGTCGTCAGTGTCGTCACCTATAATAATAAAAAAAAATTTAAATATAAATATCTTTAATTTTACAAAACATATATTTATAAATCAATTTTTTAATTTAATATCTCTGGATTTCTCTTGTAAATTCTTTTTAACATTACACTGTTCAACAAATTTTAACAAACTTCGTTTCTCTGCATATACATTGCATGTTTCCTATAGATTTCAGGGTTCTAAAAAAATTAAATTTTTCTATTATCCTCCAATTTCAAGAAATATTTCTTACAATTTTTTGATAATATTTGTTTTTGTATAGTAATAATGAGAATATTACATTATTATGTTAACTGCGTTTAACCTACAAACACATATTTTGCAGAAAAAAATTCATCTTTGGTAATTTCGTTTATACAATTTCATGAAATTTCACACTAATTTTTATTTATGTTTATAAAATATCTGTTCATTTTTTTCTAAAAAAAAATGATACTGTACTCTTTTATCATTGTAATCTTACTTTTCATTTATTTAAGTGTTCCTTTAATCATTTATTTCATTATCAAATTAAAATGACGAAATTCAGATGTTTTATATTTCCAATACAAAAATATATTAAAATTGTCATTGACTTTTATTTACTTTTTTTAAAACTCTGTCCGGTCTGGATTATTTTTCAATTTCGTAACATTTTTTTATCATCCCCTAAAATATGAAAGTAATCAAATACTTCTTGAGATACATATACCTTATTGAATAGTGCTTTTATTATTATTAATACTAGGAGATCCCATCATACCTTCTACGGTTACAGACTATACATGAAAGCCATTTTTAACACTTTCCAACCTACCGTAATTTCGCGCGTATACGCCGCACCTCAGACAATTCGATTTCCTACCAGAATTTATTTTAAATAAAATGTGATTTACTTCTGCTTAGCACTTATTTGACTTCTTATTTTCAATAAAATTTCCGGTTTGAAAAAGACTTAACTAGGGTGCGGCGCATACGCGCGAAATTACGGTAGTTGAAAAGTGTTTACGACTTCGGTTTGTCTTCCATATGGCCGTCTGGCCGTCTGGCCGTCTACCGTCTGTCCGTGCTCTACCTCCAGTAAATATGCTCGGATTGCCCTGCAATTTTTATATGTTATTGTCGTTATTTATAGCATGTTCCCTATTTCAACGGAAGTGTATAGCACTTATAGTTTTTTTACAGGGACACTCAAAATAATTCCGTTACATTACGGTCTATGGGGAAAAATCATTTGAGGTTTATTTTAATGATGTTACACAATTTCAAATACATTGTAATTGATATATATCACTAAGGTGCATTACAACAAGCTTAATATGGAATAAGGTGCGCACAGAATTTACAAGGACAGTCAAAAGAATTCCGTTACATTACGTCTATAAAGAAAAATCGTTTGCGGTTTAATTAAATAATGTTTCACTATTTCAAACGCATTGAAATTTATATATATCACTAAGGTGCATTACAAGAGGCTTGCTACAGAATATTGTGTTTATAGCAGTCTCGTTCATTTACAGGGACACACAAAAGAATTCTCTACTGTCTGTTAACAATAATTCCTGGAAGTGCGTTTTAAGTTGCTGAACGCGATTTTAAATTTAACTCACTTTTTGTCTATTACTTGGTGTGTATAAATTCTGTATTTCATATAAAGGGCAGCACAAAAGTTCGCGAACACATTTCTGTTTATTGACAGAAATTCCAGAAGGAGAATTTTAAACTTTTCCTAACTAAACTAAAATTTAGCATCCTCTGTAGTCTATATACAAATCTATCGATCATATACAGGGCTGAATAAAAGTATTCGAATATTTTTACGAATGCTGTATATGTTGGAAATTCCTGAATTTACGTTTTTAAATATGTTATGCGTTTTCCAAATTGTTTACTTAGATGTTATCTTTCAACTTATTAAACGGTAATGATTTGTAAAATTAATTTGGAAGCGTTGGAAAGTGTTACATAATCTATGCTTTTCGCATGATTTTTCGTTCTTGCTTTATATTGAAATCTCTAATAGATTTTTTACATCTAATATTTATTTTTGGATTGCCTACTAGCAACGCCAAAAAGCATTTTTATATGCAAAAAATTAATAATGTATTCAAATAAAGTTTTGAAATTTATTAAAATAAATACTTTCTTATTAGCCGTATGGCAGGTGTTAGTAACCGAAGAAACACTAGAGTTGAATCACCGAAGAAGTTAATAGCCGCAGTTAAAAAATTACAGTAAAAGCAAAAAAAAAATGATCAAGTGTTTCTACCGTCAATGTGACGTCAGCGTTACTGACGGATATGTTTGAGCTTTATAATATAGATTTTCTTTTTTTTTTTTTAATAATTTCATAAAATAACATCTTTATCTTGATTTTGAACTTATTGTAGACTACTCAGTTGATTATCAGCTGCACAGGGATTTATGGTTCCCAGATAGGAGAACAACCTAACTATCAAACCAATATTGATTTTTTTTTTTATTATTTTGAATTCAATATTGGGCCACCAATATTACATTGGTTGAAAATACTTTGAATGGAATACAAATACTTTTTATATATTTTTTTTTTACTTAGGAAATATATAATAGATTTTTTACATCTAATTGCAACAGAATTTTTCTGTTGCAGAAACATTGTTTTACCTTGAAAACATCATTAATAAAATGGCGGAATATTTCTTGCCAATATTACTCTAGTTTGAGTATTTTATGCCACTATATTGTACGAATATACGTTGTATGTATTATTTATACGAGGACCGTCAGGAACTATTGCCGTTAATGAAAAATGAAAACAAAACAGAGGTTTTTTTAAAAAACTACTATTTTATATATTTTTTCCCTCAGAAAACCGATTTTGTATCTGGGTTTAACGTCAATGATTTTGCTGTAATTTTTAAGCTATCTTTAAAAATTATTTAAAATCTTCCTGTTTTATATGCTATTAACTCTAATGCCCCATTTTTTGGTAAGAAATAAATACCTTTATTGCACTTCACTGTTGTAACATAAAAAATGACAGCAAAGTCTACCGGCATTTCGAATGCTAACTTTTTTTTTTTTTTTTTTTTTTTTTTTTTTTAAATTGAAAGCAAAATGTACTAAAAAAAAAAAAACTCTTTTTCGTGAAAATTTTACTTAAAAAATTACTATATCCATTTAAAGTTTTACAGTAAAGATCCTGAATTCGAATAAATTTTTATAGTACAAAAAAATAATAGATTTTTCTCTGGATTTTTTTCCCATACAATGTACATTTTAATAGAACAAGAGTATGAACGGTAAAAGTAGGACGTGTTTGTAAGCTCGAATACAATCAAACGGTTATCCATGACAAAACAATGAGGTGAAAATAATCTGTAAATGTGTACATCAAAATTTTAATACGAGCTTAATTTTCTTAAATTATCTGTATTTACTGTTACCAATTTTAATTATAAAGAAACTTTGTTTGAAAATATTTCCAAAATTGTATTAATTCAAGATAATTTTTTTAACATAAAGTCTGCTAAATTTGAAGTTAAAATCAGGAGTAATCAATGAATATATTTTTGTAAAATTTCAGTCACGTTACATAAAAAAGTATATACGAAAACTGCTAAAATAATGTTTCTTTCATCTGAATCTTTAAATACTTTAGATCACGGTTTGTATGCTTTCACGCCAAATTATGTTTTCAAACATTCGTGCACAACATATCAAATAAACTTTTGCTTAGCTTCCAGTTTACATAATTACATGTAAATGTCAGAGCATGCACGATTTCTAATAAAGATATTGCGTGTGGTTAATTTCAGCTTCTTATTAGTTTACTTGATGAAGCGAACAAAGCATAGTTTATTTAATTAGAAAAAAATGCTAGTTTTAAGATTATATAAGCTTATTAGTTGTATAATGTATAATTTATCGTAAACGTCTACTTCCGTCGACTAAACATTTATATAACAACACAGATTTGTATACATCTTATTTAGCTTTTATTTAATAGAAAAATTTTTTTTAATTACTACATTTTAGCTCATAAAAACATAAATATTTTATAGTCATTTATATTTTGTAAAAGTAAACGCAACATTTCGGATTTAAATTAAAAAAATGTCAAAATTTAGCATTAGTCATTATGCGATATTTAAATTTTGCATTATATATTTTCAAGTGTTTTGTATATTAAATAAAAATATACAAAACACATGTAGTAATTTATTTAAATTACTACATATTTGAAAAACATATATTCATAGGAAATACAATGGGTTTTGTTTACATTTTTGAAATTATATCATTTAAAAAGTAATTTAATTATATAAATTGTTCTAGTATTGATTCTTAAATATTTAACAATTCTCTTTAAAAAAATCCATTTAATATTTTTAAATACATATATTTTTACCAGCCGTGGATTCGAATTGGATTAAGAAATAGTAATTTTACGTTTCTCACGTGTTGCTGAACAATTAGATGAAATTCAATGCTGAATACACATAAAATTTAGGTATTGCCATTTTATTTTTACATTCCTTTATTTAATTTAACTTCGTTCATGTACGTAAAGATGGAATTTTCTAACCGACTTTTAATTATTTTATTGATATGATAGAATTACGAAATATCTATGTACAGAGGTATGTTTCCGATACCAATACAATATTTAACTATTTTCTGAACTTAATTATAAATTAATAAACTAATTTTAATACATTTTTCTGCTGGCCTGGTGCAGGTGATAAATTGCCAAATATTATTTATGATTACAACTGTATAGGAGCTACAACAACAATTCGTTAAATTATGCGCCAAGCTAAGCTCGCTAAAGTATGCCCACTATCTTTGGAACTGCAACAATGGAACATTTTAAATACTAAAAAGTAAAAAATAAAAAATAAATAAAAAAATAGAGTAATAATATTTTTTTACCCTTTAAGCGTCCTAACCATATTTTACCTCCACATAATTTTTAAATACAAATGCTAATTTAACACAAAATGGATATTTATGTCAATTTTTTAGGTGCATTAGATAAACAAATATGCAAGGTTATCGAATACAATTCCTCATACAAATACTTTTTATAGCTATTATTTAATGAATCGTTAAACGTATATGGACAATTCTGTAGTGACGCTTAAATGGTTTTAAAGAAGGTTAATAAAAACCTAAGTCCAATTGTAAAGTATAGATGACCAATTATGAAACAATTAGCAATGCATATGTAGAGAAAGTTTATTTATTTTTTTCATTTGCAATCATTTTTATACTGAGTCAAGTTGGTACATCAGAACGGATTTATTTTCTTTTTATTAACTTTTAGTGTGATTTGACGTCCGTTTTAAATATCGAAAGGCTTATTACATGATACTCAAGTAACATAGAAAAGGAATAATTGGAATTTTCTTCAGATTTTTTTTTACATAAAAATCTAATTACAAGGTGCCCTAAATTCCATTGAACATTTTCAAAATTCAATAAGAGGTAAACGGTGCTAGAAGCTATTGAAGTTTTTATCTCAACTTCAAGTAAAATTGTGTCAACTTCAGGCGTCAAATAAACATATTTAAACCAGAATATTTACTTCCTACATAAAACAAATTACTTAGTAAGTAGAAATAACATACATTTTCACAAATAAATTGTCCCGATAGAAAATTTTATTTTATTTATATCAAAAAGCAAAATTTTACAGGAGTTTGGAAAGAGTTGTCCACTAAGGATAAAAGCTAAGTATATTCCGAAACATTTTATACGATAGTGTGAACGTTATATCAGTTTGAGAAAGCTTAATCCGTTTAGTGATATTTGGATCTCAAAAGAGAAAACGTAGTAAACAAATTCCTGTTTTCCCACATTATCCCCTGCCAGAATAGTTAAAATAGGTTCCCTTGTTTAAACAACTAATATGTTTAAAGAAACATATAGTGTTTTACTTTCTACTATTTAAAATTAATATGATAACATTAACTAATTTTTGGTTTTGTTAACTGTGCTCATTCAAGCTAGGGCAATTAACATTTGGTTTTCCCGAAAATTCGTGCAGTTTGTAAAAATTAATTCGTACCGGAAAATTCTGCCCGTTAATTATCAGACATTAGCTATCGGAATTAATGTCTAATAATTCTTGTCTATTGTATTTGAATTATTATTTTTATTAATAGTCTGTCCCAGTGGCTTTCATAATCCTAGCAATTAATGCTTTTGTTTATTTTAAACTAATTGTATGACTCTGTAAAGAGTCTTTTTTATGAGATGGGTTCGACCCTCAGTAGGTTGCGTCTGTCACCTTTTTGGATCTAATGGACAGTTTTACTTATTTAATGTTAAACTTTTATTTCTTTATTCTATTTTAAATAGTTTTATTTTTTATGTAGTTTACTATGTATTAACTATTTAATTTTTAACGGCCCCCTATTTGCCTCGCAAGTTGCTTACCTATATACCAAAAGTTCAGTTGGTACACAGCTAGGTATCCCATTCAGCTAACTACATTGTTTCGTTGTCTAATAGTTAAATGATAGAATTTTCCGGTACGAATTAATTTCCCCAAAAGGCGCGAATTTTTCCAGATAACCCAATATAATTTAGGAGGTACTTTTAAGCTCGCTCAATGTAAAAAAAAAAAAAAAAAAAAAAAAAAAAATGTTTCTTAATCTAAGAAAATATAATATAACAACAAACGAAAGTATGCAGTAACCTCTTCCGAGTTACCCACAATTCCAAAAAGAGTTCTTTATCTTTAGCGACATCAGAAACTAATATATTTTCGTAATTTAAAGAAGCATTTTTAAAAGAAAAGTTTCTTTTGTTGTCACTGATTTTCGTAAACGTTTCCGAGTTCTTTTATTGTGTGTTAATCAATTGTTTCAAACCGGAGCATAAGTTTTCCATTCACTATCAATTCTCAAGTAGACATTTTCATGTTCAACAAACGTATTTTACAGACATACATAATAAATTAATGTACATTAACATTAAAATTAATATTATTTCATTACTCTTGCATGTATAAATTCTGTTACGCAGCTGAAAATGTTTAATTTAGAATTGATAGCATCTTAAAAATAAATATAACCGGTTTGAGAAAACTAATTATTACGCTATAAAAACTACTCGAAAACGTATCTTAAGAACGGTGGCAGTAAAAGAAAATTAGTTCTTATGAATTCCTCTTTAAAGCTAAAAAATATATTGGTTTCTGGGTTTTTTAAAGATAATGGATGTTTTGCGGAATACTGGGTAATTTGGAAGGGATTATTGTATATTTTCGTTCGTGGCTGTAATTGTTGTTGATATACAAAAAAAATATATTTTGATTTAAATTGAAAGAAGAAATTAAGTTCTAAATAAATATTCCAGTAAAAGTACGTAAACAGACTACCATTTCACGATCTTGGAACATTTAAAAATACATTTAAGGTCATTTAATTTCGTTGAGCCGATTTTATTCTTTTAGAATGAATTTAACTTTACGAAGTTCATCAAAAGCTTTTGAAAAACAATTATTATGCAATTTGCATCATAATTTTCGTAAATTGTGAACTACAAATAGCTATGAATAATATGTTTTTTTCTCACCTTATTATGATAATTTTATCTCGATTGCTATTTCCATGTTTTTTTTTTTTTGTTGTTTTTTTTTTTTTTTTTTTTTTGCTTTAGTTTGGCGAATTAAATTATTTTTTGCTAATGTCAGAATTTTATAGCATGTTTCTAAATGTGATTTTATTTTCGGCTTTTGCTGATTTTATTAATAAAAATGAGAAATAATAGAACAGTATGTTTAAAAATAAATATATACTGAGGTAGCGAACAATGCTCAAAGAGCATAACAATGTTCAAACAGCTGTGCGTATCTTACTTTCACATCTTTAATACATATAAATCTCATGTGACGTTGATCTCACTTTGAATATTCTGAAACACAGAAATACATAACAGAACCAGTTTTTTACACTTTCCTATATAGTTCAAAAGGGCTTATGATTTCGGTTTGTCTGCCTGCCGTCTCCTCCTTGCTCTATCTCTCCTAAACATACTCGGTTTGACATGTAATTAATATATGTTATTGGTTTTTACTATATAAAGTTTGCTATATAAAATTAAGTGCGTAACATTTTTAGTTCGTTTATACTTTTCGAAACACTGAAACAAATTCCGTTTACAATATGGTCCATAGGAAAAAATCGTTCACGGTGTATTTTAATTATGTTACACTATTCCAAACATCAGGAAATTGATATGCATTTGTTAGGTGCATTTAAACATGGTGTCTGCAGAATATGCAGTGCATGACAGTTTTTGTTTCTTTACAGGTTCACATAAGAGAATTCGAGTACCTTTCGGGCTATGGATGGTAATTGCTTAAGTATGTTTTCCAAATGTGCTATGCGTATTATGAATTATTTAATTATCTCCTTTACTGTATTTAGTACTGTATTTTGGAAGTGTTGGAAAGTGTTTCATAATCTATGCTTCCCGCACGATTTTTATTTCTTGTTTCTTTTCGAATATGGAGTTGGAAAATTACCTTTTGTTAAATTGTTACGATTTATGAGGTGCACTTAAGCATGTTTTCTGTAGAATATGGAGTGCATAACAGTTTTTGTTTCTTTACAGGGTCACGTAACAGAATTCGAGTACTTTTCGGGCTATGGACGGTAATTGCTTAAGTATGTTTTTCAAATGTGTTATGCGTATTATGAATTATTTATTTATCTCCTTTACTGTATTTAGTACTGTGTTTTGGAAGTGTTGGAAAGTGTTTCATAATCTATGCTTCCCGCACGATTTTTATTTCTTGTGTCTTTTCGAATAAGGAGTTGGAAAATTACCTTTTGTTAAATTGTTACGATTTATGAGGTGCACTTAAACATGTTTTCTGTAGAATATGGAGTGCATAACAGTTTTTGTTTCTTTACAGAGTCACGTAACAGAATTCGAGTACCTTTCGGGCTATGGACGGTAATTGCTTAAGTATGTTTTTGAAATGTGTTATGCGTATTATGAATTATTTATTTATCTCCTTTACTGTATTTAGTATTGTGTTTTGGAAGTATTGGAAAGTGTTTCATAATCTATGATTCCCGAACGATTTTTCTTTCTTGTTTCTTTTCGGATATGCAGTTGGAAAATTACCTTTTGTTAAATTGTTTTCTATTTCGCACGAGAGACGTGTCGCAAACAGTTTCAAGTAAGCAAATTACCAGTAAGGAAAAAAAAGTCAATTTTTTCTTTCTATATCTAATGTTTAAATTATTACCAAGCTTATGCACTAATTTATAACATTTTTGTAATGCATTTTAACGTTTATGATGTTCGTTTTCTAAATTTTATTTTATTTTTTATTTTTAAATCTATGTTATAAAGCAAAAACATGTCCTTGACATTATATCGACGTAGCAACGACCGGACCTGAACAATAAAATTCCTTTTATCGCATTTTTATTTTATTTTTTAAGCATCGCACAGGTTCAATTTTTACACCGTCGAATAAAGAATAAAATGTACTTTCAAATGCAAATTTTTTAAAATCTATATCTCAATGGATTTATTTGTTATGGTTTTTAAAACATTTTTAAGCAGGATTTTTTTAAAATCAATCTCAAAAATTAGGTTGTTACTCGATTACAGAAGATAAATCCATTTCCATTTAAAGCAATGCAAAAAATTCTATATTTGCTTTTTCTTCTGTAGCATTCCGTAACAAAGTTGACAAAATAAATTGAAACTTCACCCATAAATAAATAGATAAATATCTATCATGTCCGTGAGGTAGTATGGACGCTGTCAATTTCCTGAATAATCCATTTCGTTTCATTGCAATTTTTCTAACTTCTAAGCATCGCATAATTAAATTTTTACACTGTCAAATAGAAAAACATATATACTTTCAAATAGAAGACTTTGAGAATATATCTCAATTTAATGTCTTTTTATGGTTTTTAAAATATTTTTCAATCACAAATTGTTTGGAATCTATCTGAAAAATTACCTGGTAACGTGATTACGGAAGGGTAACCCGTTTGCACTTAAAACAATGTAAATAATTCTGTATTTGTTTATTTCCGTGTAACATTCCTTAGTTAAATTTTCAAACAAAATTGAAACTTCACACATAAAGAAACAAATAAATAAATAAATAAAACACAAATGTATCAAATATGTAATCGAACTACGAGCTTTAACGCTGAAGAAATCAAAATCAAAATAGTTTCTATAAATATAGAAAGTTTTCCCAACTAACCTTGCTGTTAACACGAATGTACCGAAAATGCTTTTTGGTATAGTTTATGGGTCATCTAAGAAAATATACTAAATGCAAAGAACCTATTAGAGTTATCAATTAAAAATGATTTTTACCTACATTCTGTACAACGGGCAATATATCGGGTATCTTTAAACTGGGTAGCCCATGTTTTTAAAAAGTCAATGTTATTTGTTCCGAGAAATTATTTTTAAACTTATTTAAAGTGAACAATTTTTTTTATTTTATCCATTGAACTATAATTTATGCAGGAGATGGATAAATTAAGCAGGTCATTTTCGGCACAAAAACATGTCGTTTTGTAGAAATGGCGTGTTAAAAAAAATGTAATTTTGTGAATAAAAGAAGGCGTATGCTATGCATATAAATTAACAGAAAAATATTTATGTACTATTTGTTGAATCTGACAAAAGGAATATTAATGTGCATTAAAAAAGAACAGACGATGAGGTTTAGTGCAAAATCTTTTTTCAGTTTGGTAATTCCGAAAAAGTTTCATGCTACAATCCTTTTATATATATATATATATGCCTAATTTTAACATCTTTATTATTTGGAATAACAAAAAATATCGTGTATAGGAAAAAAAATCAAAATACACGGTTTTTCGAATAAAACATTTGCAACGAATTTTTATGCATACACATTTATTAAGTATTTTATGTGTCTGTGTAATTAGCTTTTGAATGAAAGTAAAGCTTAATAATCATATCTCATGGCAATACAATTTGCAAATTGGTATCTTGTTTTTCGCTCTCCGCATTTGCAGCTAAATTAGGAACATTTGGAACTGTTACCCCCTAATCGCACTTCGTTAATGATATCCCGTTCTCTGTTCAAATACTAATTAATGTAACGCCGAAATAATTTATGTCTCTCTTGGAGTTATTAGATGGTAAATGGGGATCTAAACAATGGTACGCAAATGAACAAGCATTTTTAAAACGTGTCCTCTTTGCAATTACAGAAATTTAATCTAGCTCAATTAGAGTAATAATTTGTATTAACAAGGGATTCATTTGCATGAAATAATCTTCAAAACCCGATACTTTTCTTATAAGCATCTGATTAAGTTTTGGATTTGTATTTTTCAAATTAAATCTCTAACTTTAAATTCATAAAGTCAATATAAAATCATAATTTAAAGTTTTTTAAATCTCCGTTACAATAGTGATTTACTTAAATAAGGGATTATTTTTTAAACATTTTAATTTAAAAAATAGATGTGTATTTTATTTAAGATTTATTTCTTACTTTATTTCTTATTGTTGTAATAAAAAATCTTAATGTACCAGTAGAAACTTTCATGATTTATTTTTCAGATGAATTTTCCCTGAGTCTTTTACTTTTTTAGATAGATTTTAGATGTATTTTGCAGCCAAGATTTGAATTGTATTTCTAAGTGTAGTAATCGAATATGCTAGTGCAATAGTAAAACGTTTCATCATTTTTTTATTAACTTGAATTTTCCCTGCATAAATTCTAAATTTTAATTTCAATTTAGATATGTTTTGCATTCAGGATATGTTTTGCATCTCCTATAGTAATATTCGAAAATTATAATATAACAAAAAAAAATATTTGTATTGGGGCGAATTTTCCGGTAAAATTAATTCCTTTTACAATTTGTTCCGTTTTTCAGTACATATTTTCAGTACATAACTTTCACAAATTTTTGAAAGTTTATAATATGCAGAAATGTATTTTTTAAATATTTTTTAATGAAAATTAATTTTTTTAATATCTAAATATGTCAAGTTCGTTAAAGGAAGTACGTATCATTTTCCATTATATCTCCAAATTTTATAAGAAATAAATTAAAGAAGAGGATAGTAAACTAAATTTCGAAAAAGTCGATGCAATGAACGCTAAAATACTTGATTCCTATTAAAATATACTGTATGAAATATTATATGAAGTTAGAGATTCAATATGCACATTTCTCTTTGTTTCTGTATTAGATATAAACAAATTTCTTTTATAAGTACTTTTATAGATGAAATTTCAATCTGGTATTTAAAAGGGATTTAGTACAAACTGTTTAAGAAACAGTTTCCTATGCTGCAAGAGTTGAATATACTTTTAATAAAAGGTATCACATCAATGTAATATTCATAAAATCATATTTATAGTTCAAAAAAAATAATTTCTCTTAAAATTGCAGAGAAAGAATTGCGAAAAACAAAGATGGGTGTACTGGTTATATTTTCTGGGAGACAAAATAATATCAATTTTCAGATTTCCTTAGTAAAGAAGAAGTCGATTATCGAAGTATATCGAGATATATAAATTATTTCGGGGTTACATTAATTAGTATTTGAACAGCAAACTGAATATCATTAACAAAGTGCGATTAGGGGGTATTCGAGTAGTTTTTATACACTGTAAAAAATTCTGCAGCAAAGTAAATGGTCATTTGACCGTTTTTATAGAAAACGGTCTAATGACCGTACATAACCATAATTTAACACTATTTTGACCGTAATATTGCTCATATTAGGGTCAGAATACTGTTAAATTACGGTTATGTAACCGTTTTTTATAAAAACGGTCGAGTGACCAGTTACTCTGCTGCAAATATTTTACAGTGTAGTGTAGTAATTCTCAAATCAGATTGTTTTGTTTGTAGGATGCTATATATTCTGAATTAAACATTTTCGGCTGCGTAAATGAGTTTATACACACAAGAAAAAATAAAATTAATGCTAATATAAATGTTGATTACTTATCTTCCGATAATCATAATCCGATAATCTCACAGATACTCAGATACCTATAATACTCATATATACCGATAATCAGTGACAGAAAAAGAAACTTTGTTTTCGCAAATACTTCATTAAATTTCAATAATATAATGGTTTTCGAAGTTTCCAAAGACGAAGAACACTTTTCGGAAACATAGGTACAACGTAAAAAATATCTGTAATTTTGACAGAAAAAATAATGTATTTTTTACAGAAAAAACTGTTTTAAAGAAAAATTGCTTTTCCTATAAAAAAAATATGAATTTTGTAATTTTTACAGACAAAATATATATTTCTTACAAAAAAAAAAACTGTTTTAATGAAAATATACAGATATTTCCTGTAAATTAAACGGGTTTCCTCTGGCGCTAAAATTGACATTTTTTTCTGTCAATTTGAAAGATTTTTTTTACAGTGTACTTTGAAGACTTATTGCATATTTTCATTCGTGGTTATTTTAAATTTTCGTAGATTAAAAAACAGTTTTCTTTTTCTTTTTTTTTTCTTTTTTAAAGCACTGAATATAATTTTAATGCAGCAATATTTTCTAATGCCTAGATAGCTATATTTTTAGTTGCGGAAAAAGAATTTCTTCTTAAAATTACGGAGACAGGTTTCCAAAAAAAATAATAAAGGGGATAATACAGTTATATTTCCTGGGTGGCGAAATAATATTTTTTTTAATTACTTTACTGGAGAAGAAGGGAGAATATCGAAGGGCAGTGTTTTAAAGTAAAAAGATTATTTTTTAATCGCAAAATGGAAATAAATGTTAAATTCGCAAACTTTTGAAAACTCGCTGTTTTATCGTCAGAAATTTATATTCCATCATATTTATGTTGAAGATTTGTCATTAGATATTTGAAGGAGGTAAAATGATTTTGATATATTTGTTAAAGATAGGATATAAATGTTTATTAAAGCGAATCTATATATTTCAGATTTAAATTTGCTTTATTTGTAACGTTATTTTCATTGCATTAGGGTTTTTGCTTCGTTCAATTGTTATGTTTTTCATTTTTAGCCTTTAGTTGCGTTTTATTAAAAATTATGCATTTTTCATTATTTGACATTAAGGTCTAATTTCTGTAAATAGAATAAATTTGTCGTTGTAAAACACATTCTTATTGATATTTTCTTTTTAACACTTTCCAACACAGTTGAAAAATGTTCATGACTTCGGCTTGTTTGTTCGTCTGTCCGTGATCTAACTCTCGTAAATATATGTGGACTGCCCTATATGTTTTTTATGTTATTAACGTTTACTAGAGCACTATCGCTATTGAAAATGCAGTGTGTAGCATTTATAGTTCTTATACAGGGGCAGTCAAAAGTCGTATTACTTTAGACAGCGGAATATCGTTTCAAGTGCATTAAAGTTATACCATTTCAAACATAATGCAATTCATCTGTCTTTATAAAATTCGCTAAATAAAGCATTCTGTAGAATATGGAGTTCAAAACATTTATTAGTTATTTAAAGGGCCACACAAAAAATTCCGTTACTGCGTCTACGTGGAAAAATATTTTGCAGGGTATTTTAATTATGTAATACTATTTCAAATATAATAAAAATAATCTACATTACTCATGTTTACTGCAAATACTTAGCATTTATCGTTTATTTACAGAGACACACAAAATATTCCGGTTACAGTATTGTATCTGAAGTACTGTCTATTAGGAATAATTGTTAGAATTACGTTTTCAGTTATAATATGTGTTTATAAGTTCAATTAAACTTTTCTATTTTACGGTAAATATTATGGAGTACGAGCGTGAATTGCTTAAAGGTGTTTTTTAATTGATTTATGCAGTTTAAAGATGAAATATATTTAGTAGTTTAAGAGATATTTGCAGAATATAAGTAAAATGATATACAGGCCAGGCATAGACCTGGATACACCCAGAAAAAGGAATTGATTAAAACTACAAAATATGTTTTATTGAGTACATTTTGGTTGTTTCAAGCAAAATTTTTAGTTTAGTTGAAGTAAAAAATTGGTTTTGTTGCATGGACAAAAAATATTGTTAACACTCTTACACAAATTTAACAAAATTTCATCAATTTTACTTGAATTAACAAAATCTGTTTTTTTTTAAATTTTACAATAATTTTGCAATTTAAATTTGTAATTCCAGCAAAATTTTGTTGTTTTTGAAAAATTTAAATTGTTGTGTAGTATCCATAACTCTCTCACGTAACTTGGTTTATTTGACTTATATAGATATATAATTAAAGGATTAACATAATTTTTGGATAATTATAATTTTTTTTAATTGAGACGGACCAAGGTAGTTTTAAAAATCCCCCTCTCCCATTTATTACTTTATTCTATCTTTACAAGAAGAAAGTATTGCCTTCATGAAAATTTTTTACTTCCGATTTTCGAGTTCCGGCTTCCGATGGATTTTAGAAGGTCCTGAACACAAATTAACTGTTTTTAGAAAATGACTGTCTATGTCTGTCTATATGTGACAAAAATTTTGTGGGCGCTCTATTTCAAGAACTAATGCACGGAATTTAATAAAACTTTATATTCAGTAACTTCCTATTATAAATTGGTGCTGATTAGTTTTTGGCATAAATCGCGCAACTGGTGGCGCTGCTATTTTGCATATTTCGCGATTTCTGCAATAGCTCTCTCTCAAGACCTAATGCACTGATTTACATCAAACTACACATTGAACTATATCTGTACATAAATAGAAGCTGATTACGTTTTGGTGTAGATATTCCAACCAGTGGCGCTGCTATGCTAATTTTTTCATGATTTTTACGATAGCTATATCTCAAGAACTATTGCACAGAATTTCATCAAACTTCAGATTCTGTTAGATCGTAGCATACCTAGATGCTGATTACGTTTTACTGTAAATAGCCTAACAGTTTTCGCTGCTATGCTACATTTTTCATGATTTTCACTATAACTATTTCTCAAGAACTAATGCACGGATTATTTTTTAATTCATTTTCAGCAATTACACTTATAAATCTTGAATAAAAACCAGTGAATTTTTATCCTGCTTTTTTAAGAGTAAACCGGCATAGTGCAAAATATCCCTGGCCGGGAATCGAACCCTGGTTCTCAGAATAGAGCTCTGAGGCTCTACCACTGAGTTACAAGGAACGATATCCGGACTCAGCATTATGTCGGACCGACTACAACCGCACAAGATGAAAATGTCATCATGACAACGCAAATTTCTGCGGCAAACATGAGACGACAATACAACGCCCAGCATACGGCAACACAGTTAATTTTTAATTCATTTTCTGCAGTGAATTACGCCTGTAATCCTTGAATAAAATCCAGTGAATTTTTATCCTGTTTTTCACAGGCGTAATTCACTGCTGAAAATGAATTAAAAATTAACTATGTGTTGCCGTATGCTGGGCTTTGTATTGTCGTCTCATGTTTGCCGCAGAAATTTGCATGCTCATGATGACATTTCCATCTTTGCTGCGGTTGCAGCCGATCCGATGTACATAAGAGTGAGAAATGGCGAGTAGTGATATCGTTCCTTGTAGCTCAGTGGTAGAGTCTCAGACAACTATTCTGAGGACCCGGGTTTGATTACCAGCTTGGGACATTGTTCAGTCTGTTGGATTACGCTTGAGAAAAAGCAGGATAAAAATTCACTTGTTATTATTCAACGATTACAAGCGTGCGTAATTCAATGCTGAAAATGATTTAAAAATTACCTAAAAAAATAATTAATATTACATATTAGAGTGGTTCATTTAACAAAAGTTTTTGTGGTATAAACAAAACAAGCTCTTAATATAACATATTTTATTATTTAAACAAACAAAATATATTTTGTTGAAAAAAGAAAATAGAATGTTAAAATCATCCATAGTATATATCTATGTAACAAAAAGATTTTGTTACATAGAGAGAACTTTCAACAAAAGAATTTTGTTAATTCAAGTAAAATTGGACCATTTTACTTGAATTAACAAAACATTTTTTTTGCTAACGATACAAAATGTTTTTGTTGGAATTGCATTTTTTTTTTTTTTTTTTTTTTTTTTTTTGTTGCTTCAAACATAATTTCCATTGACCCATATTTAAACGAATAGTTTTGTTGGGCCAACCAAATTTTTGTTGATTCAACAAAACTTTTCTCTGGGAATACATGACCGCGTATGGATGATAATTTTTGTAAGTCAGGTTTCAGTAGTTTTAAAAGTGTTTTAACCTGAATTAAATTTTAACTTGATATGTGACGCGTATAAATATCTGTACGTAGTATGCAGTACTGTATAAAAGAATTCAAGTATGTTTCCATCAATTGGTAGAATTTACTGTAGGTAAAATTTCAACCTATTATGCGTTTTGTTATTAAACTAAATTTTAGCATAGTATGTAGAATGTATACAAATATATTGATCAAATTGGTTGTGAAAAGTTTGGTTGTGAAATTGTTGTGAAATTGAAGTACTTTTCAGTCAATGGGCGGTAATTGCTCAAATTTGGTTTTCAAATGTATTAAGCTTTTACTAAAATGTTTACTTATGAATTTTACTTGTCTTATTAAGCATCAAAGTTTTGTTAAAATATTCTGGAAGTGTTGGAGAGCGTTTCATAATATATGCGTGACGCATGATTTTTCTTTTTTATTGTTGCTCTTGTTTTAGTATTAATGCAACATTATTACTTTCTGAGATCAGTCAATACAGTCACTAGCAGCTGAAATAATTGGGAATTTAATTTTCTTTATTTCACATTTTTTATCTGAAAATAAATTGCATGCAGAACTTTAAAAAAATTGTAACTAGGACTTCCCTCAAAGGGATTAGTCTGAGTGATATTGCTGAGAACATAGGGTTAACAATTACAATATAAAGAAAAAGAGCAAAATTAAATGATATAATTACAAAATATCATATATAAATTCATATACACTGTTAAAAAATTTGAAAAGAAGTACCGTTCATCAGATGTGTTGTCATAATTTTTTTTTAACATGTGGCAAAAACTCTCATTTTCATAAGCGCGTATTACGCAAAACTTGAAAAAAAAAAAAAAAAAAAAAAAAAAAAAACGCCGGATCTTTTAAAACGCCAAGCTTTTTAAATTTACGTAATTGGATTTGCAGCCAATAGAATTTTCTATCAAGCGTGGCTTAACGCAAATTTAATGTCACTGTTGCACCTTTTTTTGTGTGTGAATTAAAAATTTGTTTTCCTTGCTTATATATCTATTATTTGTATAACTGTTTATAGAAACTCTTACACTTCAAACCACATTGATAGCATGCTTTGCTACAAACCAGATTGCAAAACTATAGTCTAAATTACTATTAAAGTATACAAAATATCTTTCGATGACTTGTGTAAAATAACTTTTACATTAAATCTCCATATCGGCAAAATTGAAAAATTATATATATTTCAAAGTTAAGCTTAACAGATACTTCTTGATTATTCTCTAGGAGGCTCTGCCCCCTGCGCCTTTACTGGGCCAATCCGCAGACTTTTCTTTTGCCTGTCTGTCTGTCTCACCACAATCTGTCTGTTTCCCTATCCGTTCTTCTGCCCGTCTCTCTAACCGATTGTCTATCTCTCTACACGTCTCTCTACACGTCTCGCTACTTGTCTCTATATTTCTTATATATATATTATACAGCCAATCTATTTCTCTAACCGTCTGTCTATCCGTCTAACTACTTGTTTGTCTAGCCGTGTCTCTATCCACTTCGCTACCAATTTGTCTATCTGTCTCACAACTTGTCTATCTGTCTCTCTACCCGTCTGGCTATACGCCTCTCTACCCATCTTCTTACCCATCTCCGTACCCATCTACTGTCTCTCTACTCGTCTGTATAGCCGTCTCACTATCCGTCTGTTTTTGTACCCGACTCGCTACCAATCTCATTATCCGTCAGCCTACTCGTCTCTGTACTCATCTCTGTACTCGTCTCTTTATCTACCACGCTACGCGTCTCACAGCCTTTCTCGCTACATTCCTGTCTACCGGTGTTGCTATCCGTCTCGTGACCCATCTCGCTACCCCTCTGTCAACCCTCTTTTTACCTTTCTCTCTAGCTGTCTGTCTATTCGTTTCGCTACCCGTCAGCCTACCTATGTCACTACTCGTCTGTCTACCCGTTTGTTTACTCGTCTTTCTACCTCTCGCCACCTCTTCCCAATATTTAAACAATTCATTTAATATACAGAAACCGTTTATCAGTTATTAAATGCAAACAGAAGTAATTTATCTAATAAGTGTAATCAGATGCAATTTTTTTTAAATACATACATAAACCTGAATAATAATTCATCAGTTTTGTGTTCATAGTTGTTTATATCATTTGACAGTAAATCGCAACTTCTTAAACCTGAATTGTCTCAAGCTTTTAAAAAAAACCACAAGGTCTGTATAACTGCAAAGTACCCTGAGGGCTATATTAGCTACATGTTATTAAGTTAAGTGAAAGTTTCGTTATCGCGTTTGCAGCCAATTGCTTATGTCAGAAAGCGTGGCTTAACGCCATTTTAAATTCATTACTGTAACTTCTTTTCTTTTCTTTTTTTTTTTTTTGGGGGGGGGGGGGGTAGGGGGGGGGGAAGGGTTTCAAATATATACATTTAAATTAAAACTTTTGCCTCCATGCCATTAGTGTTGTTTGTATTATTAACTAATACCTTATACACCGAGCTTCATTTGAAACAAATGTAAAAGGATTCTTCTACAGTTTTCTTTAGGAGAAACTTTCGTAATTGGGCCCAAAGCCAATCGGAGCATTTAATACTATTATTGTAACTCTTATAGAGTTAAAACAATATTGTTGCTAGCTTTACTCTTGTTTGAGACCAGCCTTGCCTGTGTATCTGAATGGGGAAAAGTTTCCTATCCTATGTCGGTTGGCGAAAAAAAATTTAAATGGTGCCAAATGGTAGTTTTAGCACCTTACAAAATTTTTCAAGAGAGCGGTAAAACATGTTTTTCAAATATTTACAAACATACGTTTATTAAAGCATGTTTTTGCACCATCTTAAAAATTTAAGCACGATGCTAAAATAAAATTTTATCGCCATAGTGGATATTTTAATAAGTAATGAAAATACATAAACAAACTTATTTAACAAACCTAAGAGGCATTTTTGTGATAAATAATTGGGTACTTTTCGGTTAGCCGGGCGCTAGTGATATATGTACATATATAAATACATATGTATATACATATTTATGCATATATATACATATATTATGTATATATATATGTGTATGTATATATATGTATACGTAGATATGTGTATGTGTGTATATATATACATATGTATATATCACTGGCGCCCGGCTAACCGAAAAGTACCAATAATTGTTTTTGTCAGGGGGGTAAATTGTAAACAATTAATAAACGGCTAGTAAATAATAAATAGCATTTAAAATCTAAAAATGGAGAAGTGGTCCGTATAAAAATGCAAAACATAACCTTATACGCTTGATATATGTAAATCTTTTTTTATTTTTTAATATTTCCGAAGGCACAGATAAAAGGTAAAAATATCTTTTCCAAATGCCAAATAGAAAATATACAAAATAGAATGTCAAATATACAAAATATAAAAATATCTGCAAAAAAATATATTTACATAATACTACATCTGCAAAAAAATATATTTACATAATACTACATCTGCAAAAAAATATATTTACATAATACTACATCTGCAAAAAAATAAGATTTAGAAAAAGTAAGCCAAATCCTGCAGATCCCAACAATCACATCGAAAAACTTATCACCAAAAAAGAACTCGCCAAATCTTACGGCGCAGGAGATGAATTTTTCCCTCTGAATGCAGAATATTAGTTTTTTTCTTGTACGATGGGTGATTATAATATAATTGTTTCATTTAACATACTACATACCGTTTGATATATTGGTACTTTTATGTTATCGTTGCGCAGTTGATAAATCGCCAAATATTGTTCCTATAACATTTTCATATTGAATTCATTTCATTTAAATATAAACCTTTCACTCATTTAATTTAAAATACATGCCTTTCATTAATCCCATTTAAAATGCTAAAAAGAGAAAAAAAAGAAATAATGCCATAAATCGAAACCTTTTATTTAAACACCAAAGATTTTTTAAAATTATTATTTACACACGCGAAATAAAAAAAGCTGCTATTGCTGAGATTTGCGCCAAATCTCTAATACCAAGTCTACCAAGTTATTGCGGGTTTTTTCTTTCTAACAGAAAAAAAATACAGATTAATTTTCGATTTCTACTAAATTGATATATATTTTATTGTGCTGAATATTAGTGCGTGCATATTTTTTGCTCCATGTACTCCATGAACTTTTCAATTCCGATTGTCTACGAAAATCTCCCGCCGGTGAAAATGACGTACGCACAAATTTTTCGTGACGTATGTACTTTAATTGTGCTTTTTTATCTATTTTTTTAATATAATTTCCAAACTGTTTGACATTTATTCTTGGTAAAAAATAGACGTCGTTGTCACCTTTATAGGTACCTGCTGTAAAAATTTGAACGAAATCCGTTAAATATTTTTTGAGTTATGCTTGACGAAAGGTTTTAATATCCATCGTAGCTACATATGGGGCAAAGTAATACTGCGCTGTGTATGAGTCTTCGTTGCACTCAGACAATTACGATCGTAATAATATTTAATACAATCCAAAAAAAAATACGTCCAGGATTTCGCTTTTATGACAATACTTTTTATTTTTAAAATACATTAAATCGATTCAATAATTTGTTAAATTAATACTATGCAATTTAAAAATACATTTCGAAATTATACTTTTTGTTTATATTATTGCTCCGTTTATCGAATTATTGCGTACAGAATTACGTATCGTAAGCGAAAAAGACGAAAAAATTTTAATAAAAAATACGTTGAGTCTTCTCAAAATATCTCATCTCTTGTTTGAATTTTATTGTGCTCTGCAATTTGTTTTTCATTTTCTTTGAACAACAAAAAAAAAAAATAATACAAGCTACTTAAATATGTTTATGTATTGCTTTGCAATACCTATTATTCTCGTAAGTTAATCAGACAATGCTGAAACTATTTGAATGTTTCATAAAAGAGAAAATAGGCGCAGAAGTAAATTTAATTATTCTATTTGCATTTCAAGCTTTCGAATTATTTATTAATTTTGATGATTTTATTTTAAATAAGGACATAAATTTATATTTGATTAAATATCGACTTTAGTTGAAAACGGGAGAAAATGCTGTCTAGCGTCTCAGAACAAACGAGAAAGGCATTTGTTATGAGAGAACTCTTTTAATTATTTTTGAAATGTAATTTAATAAAAGACTTTCGTTTGAGTGTGTGCTCATTTTTCATTAAAATATTATTGAGATTATAAATCATAAGGACGCTTGATCTCCTATAAGACCGCTCACATTTGAGAAATACTAAAAGATATAATAAATTGTCTTATCAGACTGAGACTTGCTCCAGAAGATTTGTCAAAAATTTTGACTTGTCAAATCAAATTTTTTGTGGCAATAGTCAAAAAAAGAAACAAAAATCTCAAAGAGTAAGTAAGTTCGTATTTCAAAAACTCATACCATTTTAACATATTATCATGTGAGATTGCGGTTTAATTTATAATACTAGACAAAAATGTGGAAAATATGTGTGATTTTAAAATGTGTGTCTTTTTAGTAACAAAAAGAAAACAAGAAACAAAAATCAGCGTCAAGCATAGATTAACATTTTCCAACATATTTATAATACTGTAACAAAACTTGGTTTTGGAATGATTTTGGAAGAATGGTTTTGGAAAACACATAACACATTTGAAAAACAAATTGCAGCAATTGCCGTCTATTGTCAGAAAAATATCCGAATTCTTTTTTGCAACTCTGGTTATGGTCTATAGATTTCCATATAAATTACATAGCAGGCAAAAATTTAGTTAGGACACTCATAATACAGTTGAAATTTCCCCTTTTGCAATTTCCGTCAATGAACGGAAATGGACTCGATTTTTTTGTGCAGCTCTGTAAAGGATCTATAGAATTTATACACAAAAAAAAATTTGCAAAAATATATATAAATTAAAAACTAATACCGCAATTCAAAACGCATTCTCAGAATTTATTACTCATAGACAGTACTGCAACCGAATCCTTTTATGTGTCCCTGTAAATCATAGGTTCCCAACCTTTTCTGGACCACCGCCCTTTACAAGAAAAACTTTCAAAGTCCTCTCTTCCATAATAGTTATTTATACCAAACATTAAAATACTGTTCCATATAAAATGTTCTTATAAAAACTTATTTGATCTGTCTTTCTATCTATTACTAAAAATTACATTGTAGAAATTAATTAAAATGTCATTAATTAAAACGCAATGTAGTAAAACATTATTTATTAAAAACTAAAAATAAACTCAAAATCCATAAAAAATAAAACTAATAATGATGTGGTTGAGGGTGGTGGATTTTTAGAATTTGTTAATGTCTGGTTCCAGTTTCATTAACATCAGGAACAAATTTCAGGTTCAGTGATGTGCAGTCTGTTGCTTTTCTTAGACAGTAAATTATCTACTGTAATGAACCCGCGCTCATCAAATACGATGAAGGATGAGCAAGTAAAAATTTCTGTACTCTTTCCCACAATCTAGGGTAAAGAGCTGGTATTGATTTTTGAAGCCAGAATTATTGTTATCCATTTCTGAAATTTACTTTTAGTTCTTTGTTAGACTTCTATGAGTTTCTCTTCTAAATTTGATGATTCATTTGATAATTTTTTTGTATCTGCATTTGTGAAAGGATCTAAAACCCATTTCAGTATATTCATGTTTAAAATATCCTGAAATTGTAACGTAAAATCAGCATGAAGAACATGCAAGTGTTGTCAGTAAGTAAGTAAATCTTGCTGTTTTGCAGAAACTTCTGATAATGTGGCAAAGAGGCTGTATTCATCTCTAACTAAATTTTGTTTGAACAGAAGTTTTCCCATTAAAGGAGCTATGGCGTTTTTTTTTTTCTTTAATTCAATTCAATTCATCACCTTGCAATTATAAATTGACTTCCTTAAATATTCTAAACGAGGCTGTTAAATAAGCGATGTCACTTTTGGATGTAATCAGGTTTTCGCGCAGAGTTTCGTATCTGTTTTCAAATCAGTCCAGTACTGGGTCAAATAGATTGAAAAAACGATTCAGACAAATACTTTTTCAGAGCCAACGAACTTCTGCGTGCAGCAGCAAGCGATTGTAATTTTCGCCATTTTCACTACAAAGCTAGCCAAATAATCTGTCATGCAATGGATTGCTTTAATCTTATTGACTGCTCTAATAACGTAATGAAATGACGTATGCAAGCGTTTATTGAGATTATTTTGCAACGAAATGCTGACGATGAATAGCACAATGTATACACCGAGTACATTTGGTACTGCTTGTTTCAAATGCACTATGAATTCCTTAAATCGCTCCGTCAATACTGGAGCTTCATCAGTAGCAGATGATAAAATATTACGAGCAGGAATTTATTTCTCATGAAAAAACGTGTTGATCGTATTAAATATCAATTCTTCCTTTCAATCCTTCCCTCAGTATCAGTTTCCAAATTTTTAGCAAATAATAACTCTTGACTATTCTTTCCTTATTTTATGAATCGAACGTATGATAAGAATAGTGCTTCGTTATTTGGTAGAGTTGATTCATCGAGTTGAATAGAAAATATGCAAGTCTTTAAGTAATAGCATAATGATACTTCAACGTCTTTACCAATTTTATCTATTCTTCTTTGCACCGAATTCTTAATCAGAGGAATCATTCTGATGATATCTGATAGCGTCTTATGACGAAGAACAGCTTTTATTACCTCTTTGTCTGCCGGCAAAATTAATTCCTCGCCAATTGTGTGCGATTTTCCGGCTTTTGGGATTAATAATGAAATATTATACGAGGCTCGTAGTCCGTTATCTTGTTTAGAAGACGACTGAAAAAAAATTGATATAGTTTTTTAAATATTTGTAGCTAAATATTTTTTTTTAATTCCGTGCAAATAGGATACGTCTTTGTCCTTTTTATCAGCATGCATTTTATTTAAATGTTCTTGTAGCCTAGGCTTCATGGCATCACTTGAGAAAAATGTTTGGAAAATTAAACATATACGTAATGATTGATTTGTAGGAGGATGCATAAATCCATATTTCAAATACTCATTACTATACTGCCGGCATTGCTTCTTAGATTCAAATATTTTGAAGTAAAAAATTTGCCACGGTTTAGGTTTCAAAAAATTAAATTTTTAGCAGATTTATAGATAGTTATAAAAATAATAGCTATAATGACTTCTATCACTTTCACTCAGAATAAACGAATCTCGTGTGCACATTCAAACTACAGGTTCGTTTGGAAATCTCTGTATATGCATGTGTCGCCATCTCTCAGATATTTTTTTTTAAATATTGGTTGGTAAAATAAAGCAATTCAATTTCAAACATTTAGCAAACCTAATATAGCAAATTTTACGCTCCAATTTTTGAATTTTTAACGATTTTGAGTTTGCATCATTTTCTTGACATTCATGAATGAAATGCGGTTACAATGTTTTAGCCCGATATAATAAAATTTTGTCCTCCACGAGTTTTGGTGTTTTTTCGTGTTCCATGGCGATTTTTTCACATTCATAAAAGGAATTTGATTTGGCGCATCCATCTCTAGATTCGTTTTTATAGATTTTCATTTAAAAGTATAGTTAAAATTTTTATCACGGGCCCCAGTAAAGTTGAGGGAAGGGGTCAGCTAGTTTTATTATATTAATTTTCTAAATACGTAAGTACATCACGCCGCCCCCTTTGACTGTCTTAACGCTCCCCATTTGCTTCTGGACCCGTTACCACCCCTTATGGAAGGCTACAGCGCCTACTGTGGGTGGAACCACACTCATTGGAAACATATGCTGTAAATGAACGAGAAATGATTGCTAACCATATCCTATAGTAAGCATCTTAAGCTAAGTAGTGCATCTGAGTGATGTATATCAGTTTCAGTGGGTTTGAAATGGTGCAGCATCATTAATATACACTGCAAGCGATTTTTCGCCATAGACCATAATGTATCGATTACTTTTATGTGCCTCTGTAAACGAACAATAAAGGCTACACCTTCTATTTTCAATACCAAAGATTCCATGGTAATCATTATTAGCATATATCTACATGGAAATCCGGATATATTTACGTTGAGCCGGATATATGTTGAGCGGACAGACAGTGATAAAAAATGATGATAAATTTGGCTGATGGAAAAAGGCTTCATGGTGCAAAATAAAAATAAACTAGAGGGGGACACGATTAAATGTTCAAAAGGGAACACAAGTTAAAATTCTTAAACCTGATCGAAATAGTGATTCCGTACCAATAAATGTTGGCCACAATAACAAACCACCTTAGCATCCCGAGCAACAACCTGAAATAGCTGAAAACTAAAAGTACATATTATAAAACACTTCATGCTAATTAAACAAAAAATAATAATACTATAGAGATTATTCTCGATTAATTTATTTATATATAAAACATAAGTTAATCACTACACAATTAAATTAATATTAACTTTAAAGAAATGCATTCAAATTAATTTGTGATCCTAAAGATTACATTTTTTTGCACGTGGATGCTCCATATTACGTTTGATTTATGATTACTTCTATCCAACAGCATCCACTGATAAATATTATTGATTTTAAATAAAAATACTTATTTTTGATACTGAAACATCTCTTGGATTCACTGAAAGGCACATTTTAACACTAATGTTAGTCTACACTCACAAAAAGAATTTTTGAAGTTCACTATTTCGCAGATGTCGAAATCATACTGGAGATTGTAGACAGACATTTCACAACAAATCACTTTATAACTTGTGAACACATTCTTGAGACTAAAAGATGAATTTTTACTGCACTGATATATAATACAAAACATTCACTTATCACAAACATAGAAACTCACTAGGGTGGCTCCTCACACGAGAAAAAATCTCGAATGAATGGAATACCACCCTTCTTTCGCTTGAGACTTTATACCATCCAACACACTGCTCGTTGAAAAAAAACACTAGTCATTCACATGCGTTGCCATTCCGAGTGAAGGAAGCTTGGTCGAAAAATATCCGGTATTACCACTACTTCGCGCGCCGATGGAAGAAGATACAGCGAGAGAAATTCTTCGTATGCAGGCGTTCGCCAGCTGCTGCGAGTTTAGTAACGATGTTGCGAGATGTTTGTTGGTGCGTTCGCTGATTTATAAAGGCAGATGCGCTGACACGGAAAGACAGTTCTTTTTGCATATTGCGCTGAACTTTAAAGGCTTTTTTGATGACTTGACTGAGTTGTGAAAGGGGTTTTTTAACATCTATCATATAATGTGTGGTGTATACAATTCTAATGATTACAGTAGCATTGTGTATAAAATTTTTTATTTTTTTTTCACGAACATTTCTTTAAGTCTGTATGCAGCTGTGAAAATTTCAGTGACTTTTTCGCAAAATTCTCACGAACATTTCTTCATCATTTCTTCATCTGTGTGCATTTGTGAAACTTTCAGTGACTTTTTGCAAAATTTTTTCACGAACATTTCTTCATCTGTATGCATTTGTGAAACTTTGACCTTTTTCGCATACTCCAGGACATTTCACATCAATTTTCAACAATTATCAACTATTCTTCAGAACAGTGTTCGCCTCTTTTTTTGCTGTTGGTGGGGGGAGATGTTAAAAAACCCCTTTCACAACTCAGTCAAGTCATCAAAAAAGCCTTTAAAGTTCAGCGCAATATGCAAAAAGAACTGTCTTTCCGTGTCAGCGCATCTGCCTTTATAAATCAGCGAACGCACCAACAAACATCTCGCAACATCGTTACTAAACTCGCAGCAGCTGGCGAACGCCTGCATACGAAGAATTTCTCTCGCTGTATCTTCTTCCATCGGCGTGCGAAGTAGTGGTAATACCGGATATTTTTCGACCAAGCTTCCTTCACTCGGAATGGCAACGCATGTGAATGACTAGTGTTTTTTTTCAACGAGCAGTGTGTTGGATGGTATAAAGTCTCAAGCGAAAGAAGGGTGGTATTCCATTCATTCGAGATTTTTTCTCGTGTGAGGAGCCACCCTAGTGAGTTTCTATGTTTGTGAAAAGTGAATGTTTTGTATTATATATCAGTGCAGTAAAAATTCATCTTTTAGTCTCAAGAATGTGTTCACAAGTTATAAAGTGATTTGTTGTGAAATGTCTGTCTACAATCTCCAGTATGATTTCGACATCTGCGAAATAGTGAACTTCAAAAATTCTTTTTGTGAGTGTAGACTAACATTAGTGTTAAAATGTGCCTTTCAGTGAATCCAAGAGATGTTTCAGTATCAAAAATAAGTATTTTTATTTAAAATCAATAATATTTATCAGTGGATGCTGTTGGATAGAAGTAATCATAAATCAAACGTAATATGGAGCATCCACGTGCAAAAAAATGTAATCTTTAGGATCACAAATTAATTTGAATGCATTTCTTTAAAGTTAATATTAATTTAATTGTGTAGTGATTAACTTATGTTTTATATATAAATAAATTAATCGAGAATAATCTCTATAGTATTATTATTTTTTGTTTAATTAGCATGAAGTGTTTTATAATATGTACTTTTAGTTTTCAGCTATTTCAGGTTGTTGCTCGGGATGCTAAGGTGGTTTGTTATTGTGGCCAACATTTATTGGTACGGAATCACTATTTCGATCAGGTTTAAGAATTTTAACTTGTGTTCCCTTTTGAACATTTAATCGTGTCCCCCTCTAGTTTATTTTTATTTTGCACCATGAAGCCTTTTTCCATCAGCCAAATTTATCATCATTTTTTATCAGACAGGATATACAAATCGAATTAATAAACACTTGTCAGTATGTTGGAAATCGTTAAAAATAGTTTAGAAAATAAGTCCACTAATCCCATAGCCCCGTTATTCCACAAGTCTATTGACATTTAAAAAAATCTGAATAATATAACAAATTGTCTTATGAGAGTGCGGTTTGCACCATAAGGCTTGGAAAATGGTTGAAAATTTTGTTGTAAAAAATAGTTTAAAAACAAAATTGAACTACTTTTTTTTCACTAAATGAAAGTAAGCTTTGACAATTTTGTGATGCAATGCATACTACAATAAGACAATTTGTTATTTTTTTAAATAATTGTTTTGAAAAGGTGAACGAACTTACGGAACACTCTGTATATAAATGTTTTTATATAAATTTTAAAGTTTTGCTAGAATGTTTTACGTTTGTGTTTCAGGTTATTTTACAAGGCATTTAATTATATATGAATATGAGCGAATCGGATTCATGTGAAGGACAATGACCGTTACGGGACAGTTTGGCATACGAAACATATGATAATCCGTATGTGATAGTGCGGCACTAGTTTTCATAAATGCGTATACTGCATATTCTATCTCATAGATTATGTTTGCGTATATCCAGAAGTGCAGTACTGACAGGTGATGTTGAAAATTTACCAATCCTGAACAGTCACGTTTTATCTTGTTAGATAAACAAATAATTTTTAACAAAAACATTCGACTTTTAAGAACTGTTACTTATCTTTCTAGTTGTATTGTGAACCACATTATATTCCGGCCTGGGCCGGAGAATATCGAACCAAAGACTAAAGGTTTTTTTGAAGTCATTCTGAAACCCATTCCAAACTCAAAGCACTTCAACTCCATATTTTAATGAAATTGTAAAACAATAATCTTTAGTTATATTTCCCTTATCAATTATATCTTTCTTTATAATAAAAAATCGTGCATATACATATCTTTCCAGCACATACATATGTATAGTACACATACATATGTATAGCGTCTCTCCGCGCTGTAACTTTCGAAAATATCATCAATTGCCACGCCAGTGACATGTAAAACTGAGGTTGCCTATGGGACATTTCCTAGTGAAGATGGAGTATGTAATATTTATAGGTCGTTTTAAGGAATTCGTAAAATAACTCCCTTTCTTCCGTTTGTCTATGGGGAAAATTACATTCAGTGTATTTTAATGATGTTGCATTACTTAAAATATAATGAAATAATAATAATATAGTATATTTTTTCAAAATCATAAAAAAAACTAATATATATATATATATATATATATAAATATGTGATACGCATTACTAAGCAGGGTTGCCACTTTGAACCTATTCAGATGCTCAGAATTCATAACAGAATTTCCGAACAATAAATTTTGCTTTATTTAATGACAGTTATTAAGTGATTACATAAAGTAAAAATCCTTCTTTCGGACTTTCTGGTATGAATTCGGAATTTCTGAATAAAAAAGATTGCCAAACTTCAACCCTGTTACTAAGATACATTACAAAATGTTTTTTTTTATTGAATATAGAGTATTTATAATATTCGTCATTTACAGGAACACAAAAAAAAAATGATTTCATTACAACACTATCTGTTAGAGAAAATTGCTGGAAGTGCGTTGTCAGTTGTAGTATATTTTTTGTAGTGCATTAATTGTTGTATTATGAAATATATAGATCATATACAGTGCTTAACAATAAAATTTGGATATTTAACCGTCTATGGGCGGTAATTGCTACGTTTTAAACTGCGTTAAAAAAATTCAGATTTTTTTTATTTAGATATCGTCTTTCTCTGTATAAAAAGGTGATGTTTCGTTATAATAATATTGCTTTCAATTAATATTCTATAAAAGTTTGAATGTGTTTCATAATCTGTGCTTGCCATGTGATTTAATTTCTTCTTACTATATATTTTTTTATATTTTCTAAAACCTGCTTAAATATAATTTCCGATTTATGATGGATAGCGGTAAAGTTTATAAAAAAGAATAAACAAATAAATAAATATGAATATCTATATTTAAAACGATATTGTAACTAACGTTCTGGATACTTCTTTTCCTTCTATGCGACATGGTTGATTTTACTTCAATGATACACATAACTATAACTAACAGCTGTTTATAAAACTAATTAGCAAATTCTTTCAAAATATTTTCCTAATTGAAATTCTTTACGAAAAAGCCACATTTCACATGATAATTCTCTTGTGCTGAATTAATTTTCTAATTATGAAAATAAGAAAAAAAATGAAAAATTGAACAGTAAGCCGGTGAGATGTCTGAAGGTCATGACAAATCTGAAAAATTCTAAGATTCCAAAAACGTTTTTTTTTTCGTTTATAAACTAACTACATTTTATAAATATATCCAATAAATTAAAACAATAAACAGTATTCATTCACTTTAGGGAATAGCAGATAATTTGACTCAGTATTTTAAGTTATAAAAATTAATCACAATACACAAATCAACAATGGATATAGTCTTTTTATACAGAGATTTTTAGTCCTGCATATAATTCAACTCACAAAGAAGATGAGAGTATTACTATGAACACCTCAGGCTATATTAATTACATATATTTAAGTATTTGTTTAATTACAATTATGCTTAAATTATCCATTTAGACATATATGCTACATTCGGTTGTTAGAGTTAAACAGTATCTTATGAGAAAATAAAATTATTTACTCTTTATTAAACTATTCTTATTAGTAGAAGAGTTTTTACAGGTATCCATCTTTATGGGCATAAATTAATTACATGATGTCACTCGGCATAAATGTGAATAAAATTAGTTATTCGTCATTCGCATTTTATACCTTAAAGGTAATAGTTTTTGCAAAAGCATGTGTTAATTAAATAACATGTTGCTATTGATTTAATTAGCTCCGCATTATGAAGTTACTTGTCGCTATAACAACTTGACGAGAAGCAGATAATTGTATTTGTTCCGAATTTATTTACATTTTCGTGACTCTGTAATCCATTTTGATATTTAGGCAAATTAAAATAATAGAAGCAATAATCATTTTAAGTGTAACTTTTTAAGAAACGCAAACGAGATAAAATGGGGCTTATATTTCGGAAATGAGTTTTTGGAATATGTATATACGCAAAAATGATTTTTTTCTATAACCAAAAGTTATTCTAATATTTTTTTTCTGTTTTCTTAAGAGCTGAAAGACTATTTTCTCGTAATTAGTAAAATGAAGGTAAATAACTGCATTTAAAAGTGCATAGAATTCTATTATTAGAACATACATTGTAGCAATGGGAAATGAAATAAAATATGATGTGGTAGACATTTAAAAATAGCGAGTGATATAGTTAATGTATTCCCCACTGGATAAATATATGTATGCTTGTACACACACAAACACGCAAATATACATAGAGTATGTCAAAAGTACGTTACAACGTTGAATGTAAATGAAAAAAATAAACAAGTGATGATAAAATATTCCAGTTTTCACGGCATCAGAGAGAGAATGTTTTTTTTTAATTAAAAAAACGAGTTTATACAAAAGTCACTGTTACAGGGCGCTTACCTGAAATGTAAAGCAGATGCATGCATATGAATCTTTTAATAAAGTACTATGAAAAGGAAAAAAGTAATAAGATAGCGTCTGACGAACTGCAGTATCCAATGAATTGAAATGAGCCATTTTCTGGTCTTGAGTCATTTCGTCTTGCAAAATTTTCGCAGCTCTTGTGTTAATGATTCGTCTTTCATGCAATAAAGCTTAATAATCAATGCTTAATCTAGTAACGATATCATAATATTGGAAAAGAAAGAAGGATTCGCGTGCATCCAGGGGTTTTATTGACAGCCTCATTAGTACAAATGTACGTCACACATTACACGTCTTCTCAGGGTGATTTTTAGAGCTACAACATTATTACGTTACTAAAGGAAATCCGATAACTCACTGATCGCATTCGTGCAAAATGTAATTTTTAATCTTTATTTGTTCTTTTAAAATGAATTTTTTCTAAGGTGAAATGAACTTTTAATGCACCCGGTATATACAGGGTGATTAGAAAATGAGTATACATTTGAAAAATTAATAATTCACGGAATAATGTAGGTAGAGAGGTAAAAATTGCCACACATGCTTGGAATGACATGGGGTTTTATTGTAACCACACAAAAAAAAGGTTTAAAAAAAAGGCCGACAGATGGCACTGAACAGCAAAATGTCAGTGACTCTACCTGAGAATCGTGTATAAAAGGAGCTGTAATGAGAGAGAGAATCAGATGCACCAGCAATCGCAGCATGTTGATGTTACCAGAAAAGGCAATGTTAGTGAAGCTCTACTATCAAAATGGGGAATCTGCCGCGATCGGCCGACATCAATAGACATGCTAAAAGACAACATCCAACTCTAATTTCTCACCATAACTACAGATATGCTGCACAGTGCTGTGCACAACATTGTCCCTCGGCTACAGCTATTGTTGTATATCTGTTGCGGGATGATGGTGGACATGTTGAGCATTCGTTCTGAAGAACATCGTTTTGGCTTTGTCATAATTTGTTATGCTAATTATTGCTTTTCTTATCACACGAAGCGCCATCTGTCGGTCATTTTATGAACTGTTTCGTAGATACAATAAAACCCCATGTCATTTCAAGCATGTATGTCAATTTTTACCTCTCTACCTACATTATTCCGTGAATTATTAATTTTTCAAATGTATACTCATTTTCTGATCACCCTGTAAATGCAAGTATATACGGTGTGTCCGAAAAGTCTGGAAACAGTCGAATAACTCGAGAAATATACATCGGATTGAAAAACGGAAAATATGTGTTCAATATTTTTGAAAAATCTGTTTAATGATTTCAAATTTTAATCCCCCCCCCAGCTCTGCCCCCTGTGGAAAAAAGGAGCAACATTGAAATGTTAAATAACCCCCCCCCCCCCCGTTTTTTATTGCAGATTCGGATTCTACTTGAAAAAATACGTAACTTTTGTATTTAACATTTCCTTCGGAAAATCGTAGATTGCGCTGTAATCGAGTAAAATGGAGTGAAAATCTTTTCCATTGAAAAGTCTGGAAAAGGTCGAATAAATCGAGAAATATACATCGGATTGAAAAACAGAAAATATGTGTTCAATAATTTTGAAAAATATATTTAAGGATATCAAAGTTCCTTCGCCCAATTCTGCCCCCCGGGGGGAAAAAGGGGGTGCGTAGCTTTCTATTCCTATGTGGTAACCGCCTTTTTTATTGCAGATTCGGATTCTACTTGAAAAAATACGTATATTTCGTATTTAACATTTTCTTCAGAAAATCGTAGATGGCGCTGTAATCAATAAAAATGCAGTGAGAATCGTTTCCATTGAAAAGTCTGTAAACGGTCGAATAACTCGAAAGATATACATCGGATTGAAAAATGGAAAAATGCATGTTAAATATTTTTGAAAAATCTATTTAGAGATTTCAAAGTTGTCATTTTTCTAAAATATTGAAAACGTATTTTTCCGTTTTTCAATCCGATGTATATTTCTTGAGTTATTTGAACACAAAGTTAATTTTAACCGAGTATAGCTCGGTCTTTCCCGCTGGGGATCGATAATTGCTGGAAGTGCATTTATCAGGTGTGGTATGCTAATTTTTAATTCTATAGATCATAGGTACATGAATTCATAGGAATGAATTGGCGAATACGGTCAACAATTGGTGGAAATGAATTTTTACTGCTTTATACGTTTTATAAATTGTTTATCTATGTATCTAATTTTATTGTATAAAAAATTAAATTTCTTCTCAATATTCTGTCGGTGGTGGAATGTGTTTCATAAACTACGCTTGATGCATGAATTTTTGTACTCGTATTTCTTCTTGATTGATTTAACATTAGTAGTAAAGTAAATTTCCGTTTAACTATAGCAGCTATTTATTCTTTTTTAAAAAACAATCAAAAAAACCTTCTGTTAATCGTGATTTTTTTAACCATATTTTGCAAAATTACATTGAAAGTGATTTCTTCAATATATTTTTTAATTTAACGAATGTAATAGGCAGAACGTGACGAACATTGGATGTATGCTTAATTTTTTTTTTCGCATTTTATTTAGGATGATTCCAGTTCAGTTGGCTAGAAAATATTTACATTATTTAAAAAAATGATGAATAAATATTTTCTTTATCCGCTGAAAGAATTTGAAACATTGTTTAAAAATCAGAAAAAGTATTTACTCTTTCATGAAGAGATACAGAAGAATCTATTGATTAAATCATTAAATTCTTCCACTCTTTGGATATGAACCCTTAAAAGGTATTTTTATGCTTCATAGAAAAGAGTCAGAAAAAAATAGAGGATTAAACATGATAAATTTTGAGGAAAAAAGTGTATCCTTAGTCTTTGCAAATTGTACATATTTGTTGTTAAAAGATAAGACACGGATTTCAAATTTACGCTTTTGAAATATATGATATTTTCTAATTTTCTCTCAAGTTGTTACAACGAAAATTATTCGTTAATATTTAAAAATAAGTAAAAAAAGCGAAATATTTACAGTCTATATTTAATAAATATAATTTAGATAATTTTCCAAGCGTCATTTTAACAACTATGTATCTATTAATTAATAATTCTTCCCCTCTCTGTATGCGAATCTTTTAAAAATATTTTTATGTTTCACAGATTAAAAAAATATATATGTATACTTCATATTTGGTAAATATTAATTTATAAAAATACACTCACACTTGAAATTTTCAATTTTAACAATGGGTGTTAGAATTTTCAGTTAGAATTTTTGATATAAAATGTATTTACAGTAATACAAACAGAATTGATTTGGTAAATTTAAAATGTTTAATTTTCTAGTAGTAAAATTATATTTATAAGCAAAAGAAGGTAATTTAAATTAGCACTTTAAATATCATTCAAAATAGTGATAAGCAGAAATTATCGTAGTTAGAGAAATAAAATCTGAAGCTATGCCATTATCTAATTTCAGATTTCTAACTTATACGAACTTTGAATTTATCTGCATTATCTTAGTTTTGTTGATAAGCAGAACAATTATTGGAACACTTAGAAATTTTAGTTCTGAACAATAGGGTTGGTCGAAAAAAACATTTTCTAGTTTTTTGATTCGCTATGGAAAACTTGCCTCTATTGTAGCTTAGTAAAATTCTAAAATAAAATAAATATATACTTACGTCTAGCGAAAGCGCATCGGCCCTAAAATTTGTGAAAATATACGAATTTTATAATTTTTTTAAGAGGCGGGGGGAACAAATTTGTGTTTGTTTTTTGATTAGCTATACCACGAAAAACGAATTTCTGGAGCATATTATTAAAATTCAAAAGCAAAATAATTTTTTTCATCTGCTCTAAAATTCTTGTAAATATATGATTTTTATCATTTTTCAAATAAATGAAAATAAATAAAATAACTTCTATAACAGATAGGTATAGATATAGTTTAGTAAAACGAAGTATAGGAATGATAAATAAATAAATAAAAAATACATTTTACAATTTATTAGTAGCGTATTACGTTTAAAAAAATTTTTTTTTAAATTCACGAATTTTCACTGTAACCAAAAAATATTTTTCTGACTGTGTAAATATTCCGTTTGTAATGAAATATAATCCTTTATTAGTCATCACTTTCTTTTGGTAGTTTCAAATAAGATTTGTTTGAAATTCTAGGCATTGACGATCTTGAGAAAATTGTTGTTCTTATGCAACCATCGCTGGAATTGGAGCCGTCGATTTTTTGTGACGTCTCGCTTAACTACCTTGAGTGGGAATGTGAGCCAGGATCACGAACACATAAATCTTCAGAACAGCTGTCTGATTTTATTGAAAAACTTCTGTGCAGCAGGTACTGCTGATCTTTGCTTAAAATTTGCCTGTGAATTTATGGAATATCACACTCAACAGTGTCAAACTTTACCACTGGGAGTTTCTCATATTTAGTAAGCTGTGTGCCAATCAAACCAAGAAATGAATTTGATCCAGTCGTTTCACAATCAAAAGTTTGAAACAAATACCTGAATGGCTATTTATTGAAATATAAGAGGCACACCTCCCACTGTGGTGGTTTTTTAACTTGTTCTTCAAGTGTGAGAATAACACCGGTCTTCCACCCCGTATTAGTAAAGGTGCCATCACATCAAATTACGCCCAGTTCATGAAGTGAAAATCCAGCTTCAGTCAAATAAAAAAGAATGCTATTGGCAATGTTTTAAGCAGACCCAGAAGAGAGTGAAACATGACCAATGTACACAAATCAACAGTACATACTGGACTACTTCTGCTATAAAATCTGTCAGCTGTTTTGAAGATTTATCTGAAAGTCAGCCTTGAGCCCTTTCCCACTGAAGATGGTTAAGAACGGCGAACAGAGTTGTTCGATTGTATTCAAGTATTGAAAACCCAACAGACGAACACAAGATCTTAGTTTATTTTCTCTTAAAGTCATATATACCTGTGGGGTTTCATATTTTAAAAAAAAGTAAATGCTTAACAAATGGACCAGAACATGTATCTGAAGTTAAAATCTCTCCAAGATTCCTGTCCGAAAACTTGCTGAAAGTCCTTTACCCAGTAATTGAGAGAAACGCATTTATTGTTCATCCAGAAAGCTTGCTTGTGAATATTATAGTAGATAAAAGGAATCATATAAGAGAGTTAGATTTCAGAAGAAATTTAAAGGTTAGAAACTTAGCTTCTAAAGGAAGCTTAGCTCCTAAAAGCAGTAGAGCGATGCGTGAAGCTGGTAACCCAGGTGTCACAAAAAGTCGTCGGCTCCAATTTCGGGGATGGTTTAATAAGAACTACACTTATCTCAAGATCATCAATGCCTAGTTTTCCATGCAAATCTTATTTCAAATTACCAAAAGAAAGTAAAGACAAGTAAAGAACTATATTTCATTACAAACTGAAATTTTACACAATCAGAAAAATAATTTTTGGTTTCAATGGAAATTTGTCAATTTAATAAACGTTATAAGCTACTAATATCTTAAAATGTATAATTTATCATTTATTTATCATTCGTATACTTTGTTCTACTGAAATATGTATATATCTACATTTTATAGACGTTATTCGATTCATTTCCATTTATTAGACAAATGATAACAATCGTAAATTTTCGCAAATATTAGGGCCGATGCGCTACCGCCAGACGTAAAAATTTATTTATTTTGTTTTTGTATTTTATTAAGCTACTCTAGAGCCAAGTTTTCGTGGTATAGCAAATCGAAACACGCAAAAAAAAAATGGCTCACGCTACTGAACAATCTAAATCTAAATCATTTCTAATAAGTTACTTCAATTTTCTTATTTATCGCAAATATAGAATCATGAATAACTATTTTGAGACACTCTATTTTAATAAACTAGATTTGACCAATGATTTGGCAACAAGGATTATTTATCAAAATCAAAGGAATTTAACATATTTTTAGATGTAACATTTTTGTCCTTTGCAAATTAACGTGTTCTTGGCTAAAAAGGGTGAAAAGAAAATATTAAAGGATTAAAGAAACATTGTTTGGTATGGTTGAAAATCAAATGTGATTTAAACTGTTATTGTCTGCTACTTAGAGTTTTACAGAAAGATATATTTCATAGTTCAAAGTGTTAATGTCTTTTTCAATATGAAACAACAGTTATAAATGTAACAATATTTTACACTCTAAAGTTTGAAGAATCAAATGTAATGGAATGTCTCTAGCGATAAAATTGACGAAACGTTTTTAATATTTAACCCCTTAAGCACCATATTCAATTTAGTGATTGTATGCTGAATACCAGCTATGTTAAATTTTGTCAAAAATACAAAAAAAATTCGAAAATACAAAATTCATACCGGAAATTCTAAAAAAAAATAATTTTAATTTACGCAATCACGAAAAGTCTGTCATTATATAAAACACAAATTACTACTATAACTTTCTGGTATGAATTCAAAATTTTAAATTTTAAAAACGGCCAAACTGGCAACCTGGACATATGTCCTGGTATTACAGATAGAGGTTTTCATGACGTACGCAGGTGCGTCGTGGTGCTTAAGGAGTTAATATGCCAAAGGATCTACTGAGGACCCCAGAATGTCATTTTTGTGATCCTGCTCTATCTATAAGAACTATTTTACTCTCGATTTTTCTATGTGTCCAGAAGCGGATTAACATACATAATGTAAATATTTTACATATAAACTGTTCTACAAAATTAACGTAAAAAAATACAGTGTGGTCCCACTAGGATCCCACTTGGTATACTACACTACAAATTTTGAATGTTTTTATCCTTGTTCTTTGCAAATTCGGAAGGTTGTAAATATTGAAAAATGACTCGTAAAGGACTGCCAGAAGATGAAATTCGTCAGCTGATGAATGACAGTGATTTGAGTGGAAAATGTCTTGAGCGAATCTGATGAGGAATATTTTTCACCAATGGATGTGTCGGAATCTGAAGACAATCTTGAAGTGAATTCTGAAGAAAGTGACATTGCTAGCGCATCAACTGATGATAATTCGGATGAAGATGAAGCGTTCATTGCAAAATCAGGAAAGTGTGAAGAAGTTCCGTGCCCCCGGTTACTCGGCGTCAATAGTGTAACATTGTCAGAGGAACAACTGGGCCAACGTCCTAAACTGGCGAGCGACAACAAAATTCAAAGTTTCAAATTCGTTCAACTTATTTCTTGATCATAAAATTGTTGATACTACATGCACTTTCACCAATGCTGAAGTGTCACGTGTTTTTCAACATGTGAATGCAAATGCTGTTCCGAAAAACAGAATAAGAATTTGGGCATATGTAGTTCCTGTTGAAATAAGAACTTTTTTGGCGTACTACTGACCTTCAGAAACAGAAAAAACAAAATTTTGGTAATTTACCCTTCAAAAGGTTATAATTTAGCGTTAAACATGGGGGATGTCTTCAGAAAACCCCAGCTTTGTAAAGTTCGTTGACAAGGTATGCTTGATATATTAAAGGTTAACACATTGAGTTATATAATTAAGCGAAATAATTCAACGTTTATATATGTAATTGATTATTATTTACTTTATAATATTTCTTAAGCATCTTTTGTAATACTTATTTTAATTTTTTTAACTTGTTGAATGATGGAAATATTTGTAAATGTTTGCACCCTTAAATTATCTCCATATAAAGTATACTCAAACTAGTACGTTTTTCAAAATTTTGCAATATTTAATGTTTTTTTTTTTTTTTTTTTTTTTTTTTTTTTTTTTTTTTTACCGCCGTGAGCTTTAATATACTTATTTATTTATGTATTACTTAAAATGGAAAGCTACCAATATAGGCTTAACGATGTTTAGTTCCATAGTGGCCTTAGTTTGGTTATTATTCTTTGTTAATCTATCCTTTGAAATTTAGCAGATCTCTATCTGGCTATCTTTCTGTCGGTCTTTGTGTATGTAATATATAAGCATGTTGTTCATGTTTTAATCTGTTTCTCAGCTTCATTTCTAATCTTCCATGCCAGGAACTCATAAATACTAGAACTTCTGTATGTTTATAAGTTTGTAAATCACCAGAAAACGAAATAAAGTTCAGTCTATAAAAGTTCCAAATTGTTTTATTCTTTACCAGAAGACATAGTAATCGCTTTTTCACACCTCTCTCATAGGTAATCTTCATTCACAAATCTCTCTATATATATATATATTCTCTTCAACAAAGAGAAACATTCCGTTCAAAATAATGTACGACTATCAACCACATAGAGGTTCAATAGTTAAATATTAAGCCCAAACACAATACAATAGCCATTTATCTATTAGGGTTAATCACCATAAGATTAAATTTAATGTAAGAAGAAAAGTTTATCAAAACTAATTAAATTTCGGTCACAATGTTTTCTGATGTAGAAACACAGTGAAAGGAAATTCCGTTCTACGTGTTCTACATTTTACGATTTAAACACATTATTAACGACCAATTCTTGGCTGCAAATTCCTCTCAAATGCCTATATTTCTTATCATTCAGTTACAAGGATCTTTGTTTTAGTATAGTTAACAAATCTGCAAGATATTAAACACGATATCAATTACAAAATATTAATTCAATACACACTAACAAAAAACACTAAGAAAATGAGAGGATATTTGTTTAACATAGCTAATTTGAACATTTCTTAAGCTAACACGATTGTAACGCCGCCAACCACTGAAATTGACCAAATATTCGCTTCTCTAACCATTCGTCCACTTTTAAACTCTGCATAAAGATAAAAAAAAAAGAAGAATTTAGAGAAAATTAATGTAGTATCTAATTAACATATTTCCATTACAACTATGGAACACTAATTCAATTCAAAAGATAAAAAAATCATTATATCTGCTAAACAAACCTTTCAAATTAATCACACGATCAGTACTTTTTAAGCAAAATATATAAATGACAAGCGGGAAAAATTCTACCTTGCGACAGAATATAGATTAGCCACCCACGGCTTTTATCGTTGAGACTTTTTCAGCCAAGTCTAACTCGTCAAAAAAAAAAAGTGTTTGTTAGCATAAGCCAGCTTCTCCACTTTAGAATTTAGTTAGCGTTCTTAGATTATTTGTGAGGCTGGCGGAATATATTAGGAACGAACACACCAAGTTGTTTTAAAAATATTTGATGACTAGAAGTATTTTTAACAAATATAATAGTGAAAAGATGTGGCTCCAATGGGCTGAGACGTGGCGAGGTAGTTGTTGTTTACAAATGTGCTGGCTTAATGACACCCTTTAAACTGTTTTTAATGGTTCAAGGAAGTTTAGCACTTAATAGATAACCTAAAAAAGGTAATGAAAAGTTCTATGATAGCAGCTTTTATGATGGATACATCTAAGAGAAGTTGTTTAACAAATGATGAGTTAGCATTAATTGACAGGATCTTAGAAAGCGGTGGGGGGAAGGGAGGGGGGAGCGATATAAAACACAAGTGCTCTACGAGACCCGATTTAAAATGAATCCTCACTTGCAATTGAAAGATTGGACTTTAAAAGGGATCCCCCTTTTCGTCCCTTTGTCGGGCCCCCCAAGAGAGATACGTAAAAACCGATGGCACCAAAAGAAGCGGGGGGGGGGTATACCTTTAGGCGGTTTACAGCTAATTTTGGTGAAATTTTGGAGCTGTCTGGCCCATAGGAAATGAGAAAAATAGGAAAAACTAAAATAAATATGAGAAATTGAAAAAAATAAATAAGAAAAGTGCTCCTGACAGGAGACGGGAGAGAAGGAGGGGGAGAGTAGAACCAGACAAAAGTGCTTGATGAGATCAAACTTTTGATATGGTACATGACAGGGTTTGAACACCTTGAATGTCTTCCCCGTGGGAGGGTAACTCCGGTCCTATGGGAGATAAGGCCTCAAGACCGTCTTAGAAATGTAAGCCTCGACGATTTTAACTTCGTTGGATCCTTTAGAAGAGGCCTACGTACTCTGTGGGGCTTAAAGGGGCTGAGAAAGATGGGAAAAACTAAAATTTAAAAAGAGTTTAAACAGAGAACTATGTTTGTTAAGAGAGGGGGGAGTGACAGGCGGAGAGTAGGACCAGACCATAGTGCTTGACGAGATCTACCTATTGATATGTTACATGAAGGGGTTTACATGGGGTTTACATTTTGGGAGGAGCACCAAAAATGTCTTACTGGACCTTTCCCATTATTATGCCAAGGTTGCAGTTATGATTTCGCCAAGATCATCGCAAGGCTTATATAGGTATCCTATATACCCATATATATATTCAAAACACTCCTATATGTGCCATATACGTCATTATACACATATTATTTATGTTTTATATGTCGTATATACATCATATACACATGTCATATATATACATCATATATGCATCATATATGGCTATAACTTGGCCACATACGTACAGAAATGTTACATATATATATATATATATATATATATATATATATCATATATTATTATAATGTCATACATGCTTTATAATTTGGCGATAAATCTTGGCCGCTTGGCAGTTCATCCTTGGAAGCCGCTATAACACGAAAGTACAAAATTTACAATATATTAATGAAAACCGAAACAAAAATATTTCATGCTTGGTGGCTGCTATAACACGAAAGTAACAAATTTATTTTTTATTTTTCATATCTGATAATTTGCATCTATCCTTTTTTGTAATTTTAACATTTTTGTAACGATTTTATGCATTTCTATTGCCTATTCAAAGAAAAATTCTTCTAAAATTACAGAATTTCGTTAAAAACGGTTAAAATAGTAAAATGCGAACATCGTTTGGTCCATTCTTGACCGAAACCAACAAACGTTATCATTATCTTTTTACGCGTGAAGGTTTCGTTATGGTACTTCATAGTGAAGTTTGGTAATTTTTAAAATTCATTATTTGAAAAACGGCATAATCATTCGATTTGAAATTTATATGAAGAAAAAAAACAATTTTTTTCCTTTCTAACGCAGCTTGTCTAACAATTTTACGACAAATGCTTTTTGAGCTATTAATTTTTTCAGTAACTTCAAATGTTTCATTTTCCGAGATTAACCTGTGGCAACGATGGATTGCTGTGACTTTTCATAAACATGAAAAATGATAGAGATTGAAAGAATAAGCCTCCCTGTGGGTGGCTAAAAAAAAAAAGATTACCTGTAAAATAAATACATTTTATTTCTCGTAATTTTTCAGGTACTGTTCTTTTAAAATATTTTCCTTTTTTACTTTACTTTAAATTATAGAAACAGATATACTTTGAAAATTAACTAAAAATGAATTTCTTTTATTTTACGTTTCCATATAAAGAACAAGTAATAATTAGAGAATAATATGCTTTCAGTTTTTTTTTAAATTTTTAAATCCCTACTTATTTTTCTTAATTTCGTTGCTTTTGTTTTAAGTCATTACACAATGTGAAACGATGCGTTTTGATATTAAATATGCATTTTGTTAAGGGAAATGTAATTAATACATTCTTAGTGTTTTTTTTTTTAATACAAAAAAAATGCTTCTTTTAATTCATCAGTAAGAAATAAAACGGAATTTGAATTTTTTTTTAGAAAATGTTAATTTTTATTCTGTTTGATCTAAATTTCTTCTATTTAATATATACAAAAGATTAAAAAGGAGGTATTTTAATTAATTAAAAATTGTATTTTACGAAATATTAAATTGAATTTTAAATTGTGGTATTTAATTTATGCGTATTTCAAAGAATAGTGATGGAAAATTCTTTCATTCTTTATTATATATATTTATATAAAGTAAGTGTAATTTATACATGAATATTAACAAATTTGATCACTATGTATTTTTTTTTTCATTTTATTGATCAAAATACAAGTAATAAAAGACCTGATAAGTTTTGAAAAATATTCAAGATATTAGTGAAACTTTTGGAACAAATCATTATTTTCATCACTTCTCCCTGTACACTAACAAGAATATGAGACATTCATTCAACAGATACAAATATGTATGACATGAACACAGTCTCAAAATCTTATTATTTGAACTCGAGTCTTCAATCGTTACTATAAACAATCAGTCACCATATAAAACTACCCGTAAGGCATGGTGACGTCACGGCGACGTCACTGCGAAGTCACACTGTGACTTTGTGACCGTCGTCGTGACGTCAAGTGACGTCGATGTGAAGTCATTGTGACCTAAATGTGAGGTCGTTATGGCCGTTTTCAAAGCTTTCTGTGACCTCACAATGTGACTACTTTGTGAAGTCACGGTGTGACAAATTTGTGAAGAATGTGACATTTGTGACGATTTTGTCTTTAACTTTGTGAAGCAGATATGACATCAGTGACGATGTTGTGAATTCACCCTGTGACTAATTTATAAAAAGTGTGTCGTTTGTGACGATTTTGCCATTAATTCTATGACGAACCCATTTGGGTCCTGTCCGGTGCTGGATGATTTGAATTTATTAAAACCCGACCCAAAAAGTTAGTTGTATTTATTTTACTCTGCATTGGATTTTAGGTAGATTTCGTAAGAGATACTACCTATTTCATTCTCCCCTAGGTTGGAATTTCTGGAAACAATTTTCAGATCTACACCGATCATGACTCCCAGAACCCAAAACCACCCCACCCCCAGTTCAAAACTTTATATTATATATATATATATATATATATATATATATGTCACTTTTTTATGGACACGATAACTTCAAAAATTCTGCACAAATATCTTCCAAACTGATACACAAAATCAAGGTGAATAAAATCTCGGTCAAGTTCGTTAATGGGTAAAATCGAACCAAGGTGGGGAAATAGGGGGGGGGGGGCTTTTTGTGAAAACAGAAAATTCCCCATAACTTCTTAATTGTGATACGTATCGAATCCGTTTAAAGTTATTATTACTCCTAGGAAAAGGGCCGACAATTTATGCATGGCAGTCTTTTGATATAATTAAAAATGGCGTCAAGGAGGGGAAAAATAGAGGTTTGAGAAGAACAAAATCCATAACTTTGTCAATTCACAAGGTATCAAACCGCTTAAATTTATCATACATCCTGTTAATATTATCTGCAACTTTTATATTGACAAGTATTTTATAGAACCAACATTTATAGCAAAAAAAAATAATTATTATAAATAAATAAATAAAATAAAATAAAATAATAATAAAAATAAAATTGCCGGCTCCGACAACTTGACACAGGTAGATTTCGAAGTGGGCGGTCCGAACTGCCGCATCCTGGCAAAAATGTGGTTTATTCTGCAATTCTCAATAAACAGGCGCCCCATGGTCCGCATCTTCGAAATCTACCTGTGCCTGTAGGTCGAGCCGTCAGGGATTTTTAGAGTATTTTGCTACTTTTCGTGTTAAGGCTGCATGTACCCATCTCACACCGTGGGTTGAATTCACTAGAGATTATTTTCTTTCGAGTTCGATTAACTGATTCTCGTTTTTTTAAGAGATGTTCGAGCTATTATTTGGTACTCGTGGATGTGTCATTGGTACTCGGCATACCTAACTCCTGCCGTGAATTGCAGCGAGTCAGTTTCTGCTAGGTATTACAGATTCTTGTGCACGTCTAGTTCAGGTTGTCTTTTGTTTCTATATGGATTAGGACTGGCTGTACCCCAATCCAATCCGCTAATTAAATTGTCTGCAATTTTTTTATTTGGGTAAAGTTTTGGGTAGGTTAGCAATTTTTTTTTTTTTTTTTTTTTTTTTTTTTTTTTTTGACAGTTGAGTTTGGGTTGTGTTTTGTTTCAAATGGGTCGGATCCATATTTTATTTCAGATAAAAATATCTCTATTTTTGAATGTGTTATATATTTTTTAATTTGTATTTATTTCATGAAAATAATATTTAATTTATACATATGATTATAGATATTTTTTTCATAACTTATTTTACATATGATTTTAATAACAATTTCTATAATCTTGAAATTCCGGTCGAGCATTATTGGTCAGTATTGGGAATATTCTGTCTTCAGTGTTTGACTTTTCATTTCTGACAGTGTAACTACATATACAAAATGCTATAAATAGTAATTACATTTATAGTATCAATTAAGCTAGTAAATCCGCAGATTAGGGGTCTTAAACGTCAGTTCCATAGTTTTATATCGAAATCATTTTATGAAGGAATTTAAAACATTCAACCCGCAATTTTATTTGTATCATTTTTTTATTGCTCATTACTACAAGTAATATATCGAATAGTTACTGAAAAATCAACTCTTAAGGCTGTTCGTTACTAAACTTTCCGATTCCCCTCGCTGATGTTAAACATTTGGACTATAGGATGCATTCGTATATTTAAAATATCTCTCCAGAAAATTAATATTCTTAATTTTGTTTTCTGTGTACACTTCTTAAAGGATGTCTTTTTTTTTCCTTAGTTATCAAAATATTTCTTAAATATGTGCTTAATTTATAATTATATGTGTTAAAATATGAATTTAATACTTCTCATAAAATTAAGTATATATTTTAGAAATATTTTGATAACTAAGGAAAAAAAAAAGAGACATAGTTTAAAACGAGTACACAGAAAAATAGTTTCTTTAGAAGTTAGTTCATAGAAGTTAAAAATATTAATTTCTCACGGCGATATTTTAAATATACGAATGCATCCTTCGCCCATAGGTTTAACATTAGCTAGAGCAGGAAGTTCACTGACGAACAGCCTTAAGAATTGTGACGGGAAACACAATTCCATGTATTCTGATACTCCGAAAAATGTTCTCATTACACATACACACACACACACATATATATATATATATATATATATATATATATATATGTATATATATATTAAACTCTACACAAAATCACTGTCTCAGTAATTTAACAAATGTAATTCTCTAAAATTCAGTATTTTAAATATTTTATCGAAATACATAAAGTATTCATCTTGTGATAATAAAAATTATTAGCTTGAAAAATTAAGTTTAAACATAAATATTTTATTAATTACTGATATCCTAATTGGTCAATGTATTTCAAAACGAATATTGTGTTTATTTAGTATAATTCCATTAAGTTCAGATTCGAAACGCATTTATAAAACAATTACCTATTACCAGGCCTGTATTTTGGATGTGTGACGCCCTGTGCAATCAATTATTTAACACCCTCCTTCTTTTACTTATATAAAAATCTATATTTTTAGAATCATTTATTTCAATTTTAAATACTATAAAACATTTAAAATTAACTGAATACACAAAGCATAAAACAAACACGCAAGCTTAAGTTTTAATAATTTTTGCAGAAAACAATAAGTGGTAAATTCACAAAAAATATAACTACAGTTAATCAGCGCTGTTAAAAATATAGCACAAAACTCCACTTTTGTTTAGCAAAAAATATATTATAGAAATGACAAAAAAAACACTTGATTTTTAACAATACCATTAAAAATCACATACAAACTTCCAATTTTATCTAGCAAAATGTATGATAGAAATACATTTTAAAAAATCACCACAATTTAATGGAAAATATTTAAAAAAATATATCTTAGAACCATCCTAATTAGTCTGTAAGAAATATGTTTTACAAACTCGATATTTAGTAATCATTTTACAATACTTACGGAACTCTTCTCATTTTTGCATTTGTGAAAGCATTTATAACTTGATCGAAATCGAGCATAACAACATCATAAAACAAGAAAAACATCATAAATAGGAATATATTGTTTTATATTATGAATTTAAAATAATAAAAAATGATTTATTTAAAACAATGTAATTTGTAACTCTTAAGTGCAGACAAATTGAACTTAATTTTAGAATATTTTGTACTTACCAAATCCTTAATGCATATCCATCTAAAAATTCTTCGTGAGTTTTTTTATCCATTTTTAGCAAATTGTTAATGATCTCATATCATATGTAGAATCTTTTCCAGCAAGAAATTTTGGAATGCTGTTTATAAAAAATCAATGACGGCTCGGCCTACAGGCACAGGTAGAATTCGAAGACACAGACCCTGGGACGCCTGTTTGTTGGGAATTGCAGAAGAAATGACCTTTTTTGGGACCGCCTACTTTTAAATCTATCTGTGTCTGTAGGTGGAGCCATCAGCGATTTTATTTATTTACTTACTTTTTACTGCAAGGGTTGATCCTATAAAAAACTTGTCAATATGAATGTTGTAGATAATGTTAAGTGAATTTTTAATAAATTTAAGCGGATAGGATATATTGTAAATTGATAAAAAGTTATGAAACTTTTTCTTCTTAAACTCCTATCCCCCCCCCCCTTGAGGTCATTTTTAATGGTATCGAAAATCTGTCATACATAAATTTTCGGCCCTTTTTCCTAGAAGTAATAATAACTTTAAGCGTATTCGATACGTATGATAATTAAGACATTATGGGTATTTTTCTGTTTTCACAACCCCATTCCCTCCCCCATTGGCTCGATTTTGCCCATTAACGAACTTGACAGATTTTATGCCCCTTGATTTTATGTATCAGTTTGGAAGAGATTTGGGAAGAATTATTGAAGTTATCGTGTCCATAAAAAAGTGATATAGATAGCTAGATAAAGTTTTGAACTGGGGGTGGTTTTGGGTTCTGGGAGTCATGATCGGCGTAGATCTGCATAAATTTTCGAGAAATTCCAACACAGAGGAGAATGTAATAGGTAGTATTTCTTAGTAGTACTTCTTAGGTGGTATTTCTTTATAGGTAGTAAATCTACGTAAAAGCAAGATTAGTACTGACTTTTTTTTAAATGAAGGGGGTTTACAAGCTTTTTGACCAGGCCCTGAACCACCCGCTAAAAATAAATTTTAACCGTAACTAAAAACTCTCTTCAACATGGAGATCAGGAAATCAGGGGAGATCAGGGGGGTGGACGTAGGCGATCTCCTTTTCTGTTAGAACTTATAATTTTGTTCCTCTACTAAATCTCGTGAATTAATACAACGTTAGCACATTTTAAGAATTTTAAAGATTTTTTAATGCTATAATAATGGCTTCAAAGATTTCTAAATCATTATATATAATTCATAAATAAATTACTACTCCAAATTAAAAAATAACATTGCAAAATTACTATGATTGGAATTTTCCTAATGAAATGGCAACATATTTTGTAAAAATATTGTGAAAGTTATTTATTTATAATTTGTTGTTGCTTAGACTAATCTAAACTATCCTGAAATATGATAATTTTTAAATGTAAAGTTTTCAATATTTGTCTTCTTCATATTTTAAATTAATACAAATCTTTAAAATTTCAAAAAATAATGAAAAGTATTCACAGTATATAGTAAAAAAAAATAACTTTTATTAGTTTAGCAACCTATTCAATTTTTTATAGAACCACCAGAATACAATAATTTTGAAATAAAACAAGATTTGTGCAGTTGTACCGGAGTTATGCCTAAAAGTATACGTAAACATAAGATAAATTTTTTTATTACAGAAAAGTATTTACAATATGTAAACACTTTTCCTAATTGCCTAACTTTTATGCGTAAATATATACATAATTTTATATATGTATATGAAACTTCTTTTTACCATATAAAAATATTTATGACATGTAAAACAATTTAGAAAATGCACGGTTTTTGCAATTTGATCATTTTCGCTGGAAAATGAAATTCTCATGCCGTCATAAAAAATATTTTTTTAAGGAAATTTCTTGAATACCAACATCCTAAACATATTCAAAGGTGAACAAAATATGAAATTTCAGTTATAGTTTAATAATTTCTAATAATAGTCAAGTTAAATCATTATTTAAATTACAAAGATTGTATAAGTATTAAGGGAAAATCAAACATTCGTTAATTCTTTAATGTTCTTATAAAGTTATGAATAACTGCTATTAGGGTTATTTCTACTTAATTATATTATATAACATGAGCAATTTTTATTACATCTTAAATTTAAAAAATATACTATGTGTGTGGATTTGAATACAACTAATGCAAACTTCGCATTTAATGGTTAACATATTTCCAAAATATTTTAGTTTAGAATTAAGTAGCAACAAACTATAGATGAATAACTAATTAATTTCCAGATAGATTTATTTAAAAAATAAGTAACAATTAAATTATGCATTTCCAAAAGAAAATTGTATCCTTTTTTCTCCTAGAATATGCGGGTCTGTAATTTATAAAGAAATATATGCAGCAATTTATAAATTTAAAAGCATTACTATAGCATTGGAAACACTTTAAAATATTTAAAATGACTTACGTGGAATTAGTTCACACTCTTTATTAGAAAAACATGTTCTACTCAAATGTCCACAGAATAAAAAAAAATCGTTTGCCTAACGTGTTCTTCCAAGTAGTACTGCGCAGCTTCGTCTGAGCAGACAGGCAGATGTTTATCGTTTCTGAACTAACAATAACAAAAGAACTTATATGCTGATTATTTTAAATCGGAAAATAGTCTTTCTTTCTTTCCCTTTTTTTTTTTTTTCACCAGGGGAATAAGCTATGAAAAATTGCATTTACTTGTATATTTTTATTAATTGCAGTTACTCAAAATCACTCCAATTTAATAAAGAATTGTACTAAAAAATGGATTTTATGGCATTTATGAAGTAATTTATATAGAAATATCAATACTTTTTTACAAATAAATTGATTAAATATGAATTTACTTCATTTATATATCATTGAATAAAAAAGCAATATATTTATTGGTGATAGAGGAAGAGATTCTTTTTAAATACAAGACAGTTTTGGTCAAATTGCTAAAGAAAATATGCCAAGTTAACAGCGTCTTTTAGTCCCCTTTTCTCAAAACATAAATAAATAAATAAATATAAATATAAATAAATATAAATATATATATATAATGTCTGAAAGTAGTTTACACCCGGGCCCCAATCTGTCCTCTATAATTATAAGGCCACATATGACTATAGGGTATTTTGTGTTATCTCTATCTGTGTTACGAAATTAATTAAGGTCCCGTACACTTTCTTGGACCTAGGGTCACTTATAGAGAATGTCTGATAGAGAATATTATCATTTTCGTAGCAGACACTGGTGCTGATGAAGGGGCTGAGGAAGCATACCGCATCCAAGTTTTAATGTTTTAACTTTTTTCTTTATCATTAATGATTTAAACAAAAAAGAATTATAAATAAAACATATTTTTCTCAAGTTTTTAAAACTAACTAAATTGTAAGAGTAAAAATAATAATTAAGTGCATAAAAATGTTATTTAGTATTATCATGACATCAGTGTGTGACAAAACTCTCCCTCCCCAACAAACTCTCCCTCACAAAAAATTAGATTTCGTTCTGTCAGAGTTGATTGTTTTTGTGATCATATTTGTGTCGTGAAGTATGTGACTTGCAGTGACGTCACTGTGATGTCACAAAAATTTTAAATATTGTCAAAAGTACATTTTTTAGGATGAATAATATGTTTTGAAGTGTTCTTGTTTCTTTTTAAAAGTTTTGAAGAAGTTCACATTTTAGTAACAATGTGACGTCATAGAGTGGTGGCATTTTGATCACAGATGTGACGTGACCACTGCGACTCGCAATGACGTCACTGTGACGTCACTGCGACCATGCATGCTATACGGGTAGTCGTTGGGGGCCGCCGTAATACTTACACATCATAGATATGCATAATATAAAATATGAAAATAGAACATGAGTAAACTATTTATAAAATTCATTGCAATTCGAATATAATCCTAGCTTGATGACGTCATAAACTTTAAATGGTATATTAATGAATTGCGTAAAAGAAACATCCTTATAACTCCAAAATTGATAAGCATATTAACTAAAAGGTTACTTTATCGGATTAAGCATCTCATTTCCAAGTAAAGTATATATTTGAATTGAAATTTGAATGAAATACAGGGTCATGGAAAATAGCAGAGTGTGGAAATATGATTACAAATATCTCGGCAACTATTTGCCCGATTGACTTCTTTCTTTATGAAAATTTATGTTTGTTTATTTTCTTTTATATTCACTTCTTAAAATAAACAATTTCGAAATTTTTTATATACCTTTTATCAGAACGAATATTTCGAGAGCCCGAAAAAAATAGTTCCGGATAATCGAGGTTACTAAAATTCAATAAGCTTCTTTTCATTATTACATACTAAGTACATACCAAATTTCATGTCTCTATCTCAATTTGTTCAGGAGATAGAGCGTTTACACACACACACACAAAAAGACAGATCGACGGCAATTTTTTTTCTAAAAATATGTTTTTCGGAATCTTCAGTGTCTGAAACATGTAAATCCGTCAAAAAAAAAAATCCCGATTTTTAAAATGATTACAAGACATACCCTATTCTACGTATGATGGGTAAATAATAAATAAAAATAATGCACGCATAAGAATGCTGTAAATTTTAAGTAACTGCCTTCATAGTATTATACAGAACCTGTGTAACATAATTCCGTACTTGTGGCATTTTGGTATATGAGACATTGCAGGTGGCATTTCTATTGTGTGTTTTTCATGATATCCATGATATTTATATCTTGGAATCCATTGGATAGCATTGCATCAAAATTTATATTTAGGACGCGCTTTCCGGAAACCGATACTAATTCAATTCTGGTTTTCATTACTCAGTAGGGGATGCTGCTATACTATGTCTTGTAAAAAATACCTAATTGGATTCACAATCAGTTAATTCAATTTAGCGATCTTGTTTTGCCACATTATTAATTCTTGTAACTGTCATACTATAATCATACTATATCCTGTTATGATTCTTGTAACTATCATATGACCGAAATAAACCATATTTCACGGCAACTTTGGTTCTGGACCCGAATATCAGCCATGTGGGTTTTTGCCATTGACATTAAAGTTGTATTTTATTTTTTAATGTGTAGAAATGCACTCAATTTTACATTTCATATTAATGATAAAAAATGCTTATGTTGATCAAACTTTAAATTTTAATATCCAAGTGGGTCTTTTATACTATTTTTATGTTTATAACTGTTCATGCTTTTATAAATAATTATATATTAGAATAATAAAGAAGAAAATTTTGTGAAGATCTCAGCATACTAGCTTCATTTGGCTATAAAATTACAAATAATAAATTGTTGAAATTTTTGAAAAATATTTAAGATATTAGAGCAACTTTTAGGACAAAAAGTAGTTTTATCACTTGTTTTGGTATACTAAAAAGAATTTGGTACATTCCTTTAATAAATATAAACTGCACATTTATGACATGAATACAGTTTCAATGTTTGGATATTGAACGCGCGTCCTTAGTTATATATATAAACATCCAGCCACAGTGACAAAAACAACAAAAATGAGTGTGCAACATCCAGAAATGTGACAACCACCAGTAACAAAAGTTTCTATGTGACAATCACCAGTAACAAAAGTTACAATGTGACAAAACCCACGATAGTGACATAATAACCAGTGAAAGTCTCGAAAGAAGACCAAGTTTTAAAATGTGACAACCAGCTTTAGCAAAAGCTAGAGGTATCAATATATCAAGAAAGAGACAAAACCCAACGAATGATAACAGATAGAAAACAACTCATAACAGGGGTGAGCTCATAAAAACGGCAAAAAAATTCTGTCAGACACAAATAAAAACGAAAAGTGAAATCAGCCCCCTAAAAAAGGCGGTAAACACTACAGCGACAATCCACCATGAGCGTGACAAGTCAACAGACGACAAATACGAAAATCTATGTACGCTAAAGGCGCCTGATGCATGTAAAATCCGTCGTGGGTGCAAAGCCCTCCAAGTTACCTGTGAATTATACCTCTGGGGGTGCCTAGTCTGGTGAGGGTCTCGTCTTCTGATCAAGGTTCTAAATTACAAAACCCTTTAAATCTGTCAATTCAACAAAGTTAAACTGAAACCTTGAACCGGCAAACAAAGATAATTGTTGCAAACCACAAGAGAGCAAGCACTGCAGCGATGTCAACAAATCAATAGTCAGGTGGATCACAGCCATGCTGTGATCAGGTGATTTCCGCCCCGCTCCCAGGTACTAACCCGTCAAGCTAGGCACTCATGCCGGGCAGGTAGGGGCCTGGTTAGCGGTATATATATATATTAAAAAAACATCCAGCCACTAAATAGCTATGCATGAAACTAGTGTACATTTCTGTTGTGGCATTCATTTTATTTTTGTACAGTTTCTGCGCAAAATATAAATATACAGGAATTTAATATAGCAACAAATTCCGCATATTTCATTAACACTAACAATTCCAATCACTGTAGAATATAACTCTTTTTTTTCATTTAGCAATGAAACTACAAATAATAAATGTTCTGTAAAAAAGGCTTTGAAAAATTATCAAGCTATAAGTAAGGTATTGGCAACAAACATTTTCTTTCATTACTTCTCTCTATACTCTAACAGAAATAAAAGACATTCTTTCAACAGTTGTAAAGAGAATATTTTCGACGTGAACATAGTTTGAATGTAAGCTCATTGAATTTGAGTCCTTAATAAAAACTATTAACAATCAGCCACTACAGAGCTATGCATGAAAATGGTACATATTTATGTGTAGGCATTATTATTGTTTTTTTTTTTTTTTACACAGAAACTTCACAAAAAATAAATAGATTAAAATGCACATTTATGGCATGAACACAGTTCAAATATCGGATCATAAATCTCGAGTCCTTCTGCGCAACAAAATTGAATATAAAATAATTTAATAAAGAGGTAAACTATGTCTCTTTCATGAAACTAACAATTTAGATTACTATGGAATATAAAATTTTTTTTTGTCATTGGGCGATAAAAAAAACAAACAAAATTCTGAAAATAGGTTTTGGAAAATTTTCGAAGTTTGATTGAAACCTTTAAAGAAATAACTACTTCTATTTTTTTTTCCAGAAACATTAATAGCCAGTAGACTTTGTTATCACAAAACTTATTCTTTGACATAAATAAAATCGAATGATTTAAACAGTACAAGAAATGGCATCGATTAAGAAAATATGTCTTTTTTATATATAAAGCATAATATTATTATGAAATCGTGGACAAAGAAAACTTTTAATCCAGGAAAACAAATTTATTTCTATTCAATTAAACTGGAAATATAAGCATCGCGTATTTCGAACAAATCATCGGATTTAGTTTGCATCCAAAATTAAATGACTAGTCAGATGTACCAATCTCAAAACTTCCTTCTATATCATTACATGTTAATATTTCAAAATTATCGCGCGCCAATAAAATCAATGTTTTTCGTCATTCTGTTGTACGTCAGCTGCTTGTGAATCACCAAGTTACCTGCATGCGAAGCTCTCTTTCTCCGTGTTGTACAACAGCTGCACGAGCAGCTGATGTACAACACAGCTATGTAAAATTGAGAAAATCGCTATCACACAGTCAGTCCCCATACGGCGGAATAGCCCCGAATTCAAGTGGTAACTGCAGGCAAATAGTCAAAAACCTATAAATGAAATTTGATTCATTTCTATGTATAACTTCGTACACTTTTCGATGATACAATAATGAAAATGGAACAAAAATCATTATTACAGCACCTCCTTCCAGCGGAAAAGCACCAACTTCAACTGGGACTTGCTGGCCATAACTAAAAACATATACATTAAATTTGGTCCAATTCTATTCATAACTTGATACATTTTTCTATGATAAAATAATGAAATTGGCACAAAAATCGATATTATAGCGCCCCCTTCCGGCAGAATATCTCCCTTTTCAATTGGGACCCCTTGGCCATATCAAAAGCCTATCAATCAAATTTGGTTCAATTCTATGCATATATACGATATTCATACACCATTCGATGATACAATGAGGGCGGACAGACGGAAAGACAGACATTTTGTAAAAACATGTTTTTAGGGATCTCTCACTTCTAAAACGTGTAATGTAAATCCGTCGAAAACGGAAGCTGAAAAAAAGTTCATTTATAACATTAACAATTTATTCTCATGATGACGACTGTAAAAGTTCATTGAATTGTGTGCATTTAAACTGAAAATATAAACATCGCATTTTTCGGCCAAATTAACAAAATTCGGCACCCCATTTCATGTGTCTGCTACCAAAATTGAATTACACTATATTTTCCCATACGTGGGAAGCTAAGCGGGCAGTTCCGTTGAATACTGTATATTTTAACTGGTGATATAATCATCGTATATTTCGAACAAATCATCAAATTTCTGCACCACGACTTAAATGACCGCAACCAAAATTGAATGACAAACTACTCCTATTATTAGGATTGTAAATTTGATGTTTCGTTGAATTCGGGGCACATAAACTGAAGATATAAGCATCACATAAATCAAACGCGGTAATCTCTCTCGCGGGATTTTCTCCAAAAACGAATCAGCATCAGTTCACATAAGTATAAATTTCACATTAAATTTCATTCTATTCTACGAAGTAGTTCGTTAGTTAGAGCATCCACAATATTTGTGTCACACACAGACTCACGGTCAGATATTTTCTAAAAGTCAAATGGGGTTCAGGACATTTTAAAACATATAAAACCGTCGGAAAACGGAAGTCGAAATTTTTCCCAAACCCAATAATTTCTTCTTGTATAGATAGAAGAAAGCGAATATATGGAACATTCATTCAACAGATGCACAGCGAAAATTTGCGACATGGACAGAGTTTGGATATCTGATCTCTGAACTGAGTCCTCATTTATGACTAGAACCATTCAGTCACTGTAGGGTTATTCACTGAAATAATGCACAGAAATGTAGTGCATATACAGGGTGCGTCAAAAAATGTATGCACACATTGAATGATTATATATCCAGTTTTCACTCACATATAATTGATATTTAAATTGCAAAATAATCTACACGAAATGTATAACTTTTCCTTTTACCGAAGATGTTCAAAATTATTACCGTTCTGGTCAATACACTGCTTATAACTTCAATGAACATTTCACTTGGTGATGTGGCTCAATTGTAGTTTCGGAACGTTGTCTATATGAACACCCATTCCTTTCAAGCTTATCTTTTATCCGATGAATTGTAAGTCCATGGGTGGATCTGCCTAAAACCCTCTGCGATATTGTTTTTCTACTTCTGCTACATTTTCATACTTATTTCCATACAATAGTTTTTTAAAATACATTTTTTTAAGTTAATCTGTTGTGTTGGTCCCCTCATAATTTTCAATTAATTACACCTTGAAAAGAAAGAAAAATTAGAAAGTTGTGACCCGTTAAACAGTGTATGTATACATTTTTCTGACGCACCCTGAATTTTTCCCCCACAGAAACAGTGAAAAAAAAATTAACTAGGATAAATTTAATATTGAAACAAATTCCTTTTCTTGCATTACGCTTTCTACTGCATTAATTGAATTTTAAAAAAATTAAAAGAAACTCTATTTATGCTAAATAAAACTGTTAAATTAGTCGTTGGATTAGTATTTTTTATGCAAATTATATGATTGAAAAAAAAATCTTTAAAGAAAAAACATTTTATTCCTGCTCATTTTTCTGGGAGTAATTTTAATTATATTTTCTTTTTTTTTTTTTTTTTTTCATTTTCATTTGTAGAAGCGCATATGTTTCGAGAATTTACTAAAAAGTGAATTTCAATTATTTTGTGTTTTGTACACAAAGAAGAAAGTAATAATTAGAGCAGAATATGATTTCAATGCTTTACGCTTTTTTAATCATTAATTATTCGTCTCATTTTCGTTTCCATTCATGAATGTACTTGAAAAAATATGACAAATGCAACTAATACATTCTTAATTAATACTTTTGCTTTACTTTAATAATTCTTAATATATATATATTGCTTTATTAAATGTTACTTGAATTTTTTCCAAGGGTTAAATGTGTGACCAAATTTTTCTATCCGTTCTTACTCAGGAACTAATGCACGGAATATCATAAAATATTATGTTCTTTTAGACATCGACTTGAACTGTTGTTGATTAAGTTTGGGTGTAAATAGTCCAACTGGTAGCGGTGCTATAGTGCACCATTCACGATTTTCGTGATAGCTATGTCTCAAAAACTAATAAACGGAATTTCAAAAAACTGCACATTTTCTTAGACATTGACGTTATTATATGCTGATTAGGTTTTGGTGTATATCGTCAAACATGGGACGCTGCTATGTTGTGTTATGCACTATTTACGTCATACTGATATATACTTTTATCTTTCATCAATCTCCATACAGGGTGATAATAAAAAAAACTATCCCAATGTATGAGCCTCTAACTATCATACTGTTCACAGAAAGTGAATGATATTTCGATTTAAAGTATTTTGAGGTATATTTGAGGAATGGGCTCAAGAATTATATGAAAAACAACAGTTAAATTCTAACAATTACGGTTACAGTGACAAAATTTCGAAAATTTCAAATGGTAACACCTACTTTTTTATGGGAATGTGATCTTCATAGTGAAAACCCGTAAAACGCGTTGAAACGGTACCCATAGCACGAAAACTGCCGGCGCTAGAAAGACTAAGAATCAAAGTGAAAACAACGAATAAGGACAGAGAAGCAACAGAAAACAAAATATTTTATTCTGTTTCACAAATTTTTCTCTTCGCACACAATGACACTTTATATGTAGCAGATTGTAGACAGCAGTGAACAATAAAATGTGTCACTATCTGTTGCTTCTCTTTTCTTTATTGGTTGTTTTCATTTTTCTTCTTAGTCTGTCTAGCACCGGCGATTTTCGTGTTACTGGTACCGTTCCGACGCTTTTTACGGTTTTTCACTATGAATTCCAATAAAAAAAGTGTAGGTGTTACCATTTGAAATGTTCGAAATTTCTTCGCTGTAATCGTAACTAATAGAATTTAACTGTTGTTTTTCATATCATTATTGAGCGCATACCTCAAAATACTTTAAACCAAAATTTCATTTAGTTTCTGTGAATGGTATAATAGTTAGGGACAGTGTTTCTAAAATCACCCTGTATTAACCCACCCCTGTCGCCCAGACTTGACATACGTAGATACATATTATGTTTCGGTGTATATAACCTAACATGTGGTGCTATTGTGTAGTTTTATTTACGATTTCTGTGACAGATATAGGTCATAATCGATGGCAGGTGACTTCATCCAACATGGAATTCATTTGAAAATTGGCAGAAGCTAGTACTGATTAGGATTGGTTCTATCTTGCTCAACAGGTAGCGCTGTTGCGTGTGCGCTGTGCGCTGTGCAACGATTCCGGTGGTAGTTATGTCACAACTTCTATGGTGTGGGATTTTATTAGAATCTAATGTCTACGATATTTATTAAAAAAATTGTTCATTCAAGTTTGAGTTTTTTATCCAACTGGGGACGCTGCTATGCTATAATTTTACGATGAACATTATAAAGGTACCTCAACTTTTATAGGGTACAAATAGACCAATATTATATTTGAATTTAATGATTAAAAATATATATGTTAGTCCAACTTTTTATTTGAGTGTCTAACGTGGGAATCTGTTTAAGGTTTTTTTTAACTAATCACTATAAATCCAAGTTAAAGTCTTTTTTTTTTAATTCTGCTTCGTAATTGTTGATGTGTAACAGTACCATTTAATTTAATTTATTACAGTAATGTAGAAGAAAGTTTTGTAAAGCTACTTTATTATACTTTCTGAAACCCAACAAAATGAGATAACTTTCGTAGAACAGACAAAAACTGCACATTTTCCAAGTAAACATTGTCTTAAATTGAACATCATGAAACGCCAGTACCGAACCACAACTCTAGTCAGTCGACCACAAAGAAATGCGCATAGAAATAAATAAAAATGAAATTAGAGAAATTAAAAAGAAAAAGCAACAAATTTGCTTCTTTTATTATACTTTGTAAGACTAATTCAATTTAAATTTAAGAAAAAAAAACTTTTTCTGCAAAGTACACTTTTTAAATTTTTTGTCGGATTATTATATTTTATACAAAACACGCAACAACAACAACAACAACAACAACAACAAAAACTTCAAAAGTAATTTTACTTCTATTAAATTTTTAGAAAATGTTCTCAAATTATATTTTCTTTTTTTTTTCAATTGTAGAAAATAATATACTTTAAAAACTAAATAAAATGATTTTTTTAAAACAAGTAATAATTAGAGAATAATATACTTTTTTTGCGATTTTAAAACCTGACTAATTTTTCTCAATTTCGTTGTTTTTATTTTAAGTCATTACACAATGTGGAAAGATGCGTTTTGATATTAAATATGCATTTTTGCTAAGGAAAATGCAATTAATACACTCTTATTGCTGTTTTAGTAAAAAGAAAAAGTTTTTGCTTAATTCATCAGTATGAAATAAAATGAAATATGAATTTTTTTAGAAAATGTTACATTTTATTTTATATATTCCAGATTTATTTTATTTGGGTAATATAAAATGAGGTATTTTAATTTAATTAAACAATGTATTTTACAAATATTAAATTAACTTTTAATTTATTATATTTTCATTTATTGTATAAAAATTTCGTGTACTTTGTACATGAAATTTGATTACTCTGGATCATATGTTTTTTCGTTTTGATGATCCATATACCAGTAATAAAAGTCTTCATAAGCTTTGAAAAATATTGATGGTATTGGTCAGATCTTTAGGACAAATAATTACCTTCATTACTTCTCCTAAACAACATATAAAAATGAGACATTTATTCAAGATGTATTATAAAATGCATATTTACACTGTAAAAAATGACCAATGTTTCTTATTTTATGAAAACATACTATAACCACAAACGAAAATATAATATAATCTTCTGAGTTATCCGAAATTCCGAATAGCGTGTTCCATTGTCTTTTGAATCCCCAGAAACCGATACATTTCCAAAATTTAAAGAATTATTTATAAAAACAAAGTATTTGTCGCTGGCCGTATTTTTCAGAAACGTTTCCGGAGGGGTTTTATAGTGTATTAATTAGTGTCCTCAGCCTGGAATACCTGTTTTTCGAATGCTATCAATTCTCAAGTAAACATTTTCATGCTCAAAATATATGTTTAACAGACATACATGCAAAAATAACAGCGTTAACAATAACATTAAAATTAAGATTATTTCTTTACTGCGCATAATTTAACTTATGCGGCTGAAAACGTTTACTCGAGAATGGATGACATTCAAAAAACAGGTATTCAAGGCTGAGGACACTAATTAACACACTATAAAAACCCTTCAGAAACGTTTCTGAAAAGTACGGGCAGCTAAAAATACTTTGTTTTTATAAATAATTCTTTAAATTTTGGAAGTGTTTTGGTGTCTGGGGATTCAAAAGACAATGGAACACGCTATTTGGAATTTCGGATAACTCAGAAGATTATAATATATTTTCGTTCGTGGTTTATTGTATATTTTCATAAAATAAGAAACATTGGTCATTTTTTACAGTGTGTGACATGAATACAGTTTCAATGTTGGAGCATTGAACTCAAGGCCTCAATCTTGACTAAAACCATAATGAAAATATATTTCTATGCAGCTATGCACGAAATTGGTGTGCATTTCTGTAAGGGCATTTATTGTTTTGCAGAGAAACTGCGAAAAAATAGCCACAAATTTAAATATGACAAAAGAAAAAATTAACCGATGTTGTGTATGTGATTCTGTGCAGTAATTTGAAGAATGTATGTATAGGTGCGACAGGAAGATCGATGGAGATTCGACTTAAAGAGCATATCAGCGCATTTAAAAATGGCAAGTTAAATTCCAGATTAGTCCAACAAGCTTTTGACACGGACAACATCCCATCTTTCGTAGATTCTTCAATTTTGAAAAATAACTGCAAAGATTATCATTATAAAACATTTCATTGAGGGATGGTTCCTCTAAGCTATACCCATATACCTTGAACGGATCAAGATCAATTCCTTATGAATATGTCTCGTTTGTAAAAGAAAAATTTCATCTTTAACTGAATCCATTTATGTTCGATGTTTTTTTGTTGTGGTTGATGTTGTACTGAAGAGGTTATGCGATGAAATAGCGAACTGTATACTTTGTATGTTTTAGATATTAATTTTAAATGTTTTTAAGTATACAATTTATTTTCTTTTAAATGTATTACGTCTAATTTCTCATATTTAGTTTAAAATTGTGAAAAACAATTTATTTAAAGAGATTTATATAATCGGAAATTTGTTTGTATCATTAACACTAATAAATTTAATCACTGTGGAATTAAACACTGCGGTGAAACTACATATAATAGAGCTCTGATAAGTTTGAGAAATATTAAATATAGTAGCACAATATATAGGACAAACAATTTTTGTCATTACTTCTCTCAGTACACTGACAAAAATGTGGGACATGCATTCAAAAAATGTCAAGTGCACATTTACGACATGAATACAGTTTGAATGTATGATCAGAGGACTAACTGATAATTTAGTATACATGATCAACTCAGTGATCACTAACAGTCTTCAGTCACGTCTATGAAAAATAGGCCACTACAGAACAAAGCAAGAAAATGGTGCACATTTCTGCAAATTCATTAATTTTTTGCACAGAAACTGCACAAAAAATGAATATAATGGAGTTCAAAATAATATCAAATGACGTCTCTTCCACTGTCACTGACAATTTTGATCGCTATGGAATATAAATCTCTATTTTTTGATTTGGCGATGAAAACAAAGAATAAAAGTTCGGAAAAGAAGTTTTGGAAAATTATCAAGCTATTATTGACACATTTTCGAAAAAAAAATTCTCCCATTTCTTCTTGCAAAACACTAATAATAAAAATATAGAACATTCATTCAACATATGTAAAGTGGACATTTATGACATGCAATTTTTTTTTCAATCTCTAAACACTCAATTTTATTCCTCATTTCTGACTATAACCACTTAGCCACTACAGAGTTATGCTGAAGGGATGCACAGTTGTGTAATTCTTTTGAGAGAAACCGTGCACAAATGAATTTAGATAAATTTAAAAATGAATCCACTTCCCCTTTCTTTCATTACACCTTTTGATGCACTACTTCAGTTTAAAAATTAAAAGAAACATATTTCTGTGCAAAACAATCCTTTTAAATTAGTCGTAGAATTTATATATTTTATGTAGAATATCGGATTTTAAAAAAAATATTTTGAAGGAAAATTATTTTATTCCTGTTCATTTTCATGCAATTTATTTCTAATTGTATATATATATATATATATATATATATATTCTTTTCCATTTTAATTTGTAAAAGCATATATATATATATATATATATATATATATATTCTTTTCCATTTTAATTTGTAAAAGCGCATGTTTCGAGAACTTGCTAATACAAGTATTTTATTAAATTTGCGTTTTACACACAAAGAACAAAGTAATAGTTAGAGCAGAATATGCTATTAAATTTTTATGTTTTGTTAATCTTTATTTATTTTTCTCATTTACGTTTCAACTCAAAAATACGTGGAAGTGTGTATTTTAATACGAAAATATTATATATTATTGTTAAGAGAAATGTAATTAATACATTCTAATAATTTTATTTTTACTTTAATAATTTTTTTGCTATATTAAATGTAATTCATTTTTTAAGTGTTAAATATGATTTTTTTAGTCTGTGGAATTTTTATTTTATTTAATATTCAACGATATTTGAAAAACAGTTAATTTTAATATTATTAAAAAAAAACGTAGCCTAATATTTGAAAAACATTTTCATTATTTTTTTATTTATACATATTGAAAACAACAGTGCATAAAATCTTAATTTAGGCAAATAATTAAAACACAGATATAAAACACGAAATAAATATTTTGTACATGAATTTCCATCGTTTTTATTACTAATTTGTATTACCAACTTTACATTTTTATTTCTAGCGTATTTCTCTTTTTAACATATCAATCAGACATTAGTAGAAGTATTAAAAGTCTCAGGCTTGAAAAAATTAGACTTCAAAGAAACATGCACCTGGTCTAAGTTAAATTATGTTTTTAACATTGATTTACTTTTTAAAATTCAGTATTAGGTATAAATATAAATACATTAAAGTTACTAACTGTTTAAATTATTGTTAACGTTTTAAACACTCTGTTAAAACATCCGCTGTAATATCTCTATTATAAGGCAAAAACATGTTCGTGAGTAACGCTGACATCATATTGACGGTGGGAAATCCTGACCAATAAATTTGGCTTTTACTGAAAGTTTTTCAACTTCTAAACTTTGAACAATTTCAATTTTTACACCTTCGGATTGGAAAAAAGTTCTTTCAAATGCAATATGTTTCAAAACTAATTCTCAAGTGAACTGTGTGCCTGAAATTAGTGGTCAAGTAAAATTATGTTTCTAATATGGATTTTGCTTTTAATTACCTACATTTTTATTTGTAGCACTGAGAAATATACCGCAAACATAAATGCAATAAAATATATTCACTATTAATTTATTTTTAGTATTTAAAACATTTTGCTAGAACATAATATAGTAATAACACAACTGATACTCAACAATTATTTTTCAAACAAATTGCATTTGAAAAAATTTTTCCTTTCTAATCCGACAGTGTAAAAATGAAAATTGTTCAAAGATTACAAGTTCAAAAACTTGTTAAATTAATTGCGAAATTTATTGGTTGTTATTAGTTGTTAATAATAAATTAATAGTGATATCAAACGTTACTGATATTTCTCATACTATTACAGACCATAATTTTGTATTATGCTTTCTGAAACACTAACAATATGAGATAACTTTCGTACAACAGGTACAGTGCACAATTTCTAAGTAAAAATCGCCTTAAACTGGACATCATGAATACCTAGTTCTCAACTACGACTCTGATCATTATCCCTCTAGAGAATCGTGCATAAATACCCTTAAAAGTGATTTTTTGTTTCATTGTTTAATTTTCAGAAAGTGTTCTCTAATTATAATTTCATTTTTTCTCTTGAATTTCATTTGTAGAAGCGCATATCGAGGATTAATTGAAAATGAATTTCATTTGCGTTTTACATATAACGGGCAAATATAATTAAATAAGAATATATATTTTTTTATATCATTACTTATTTTTCTCATTTTCGATTCTTTTCTTTTTATTCATTAAGTAATAAGATATGGAAATCATGCGTTTTTATATAATATATGAATTTTTAAAAATGGAATGTAATTAATATGCTTTTAATGCTATTTTCATTAAAAATACTTTTGTTTAAATAATTCATGTAAAATTAATTCAATTTGAATTTTGTAGTAGATATTAATTGTGATTTTTTATAATCTATTTTTATTATTATCATAATCAATAATTTTAAAAATTATTTTAATTTTATTAAAGAGAAAGAATATTTTAAAAATATATAATGAAATTATATATTTTTTTAATTACCTTTTAATTTTGATTTATGTATATTTAAAGTGTCAGTGACAAAAAAATCATTTGAGGGAAATTATTCTTCGTGAAATATAAATAAAATGTATATATAAATAAAAACATGAAAACCTTCCAAATTATTGATTATTTATCTAACTATTAAAATAAGTGTAAAACGGTATAAAAGTTTTTAAAACATGAAAACTAATTCACAGATATTAAAAAGTTCGCCGGAGCTCCAGAGTGTTTTCAACCAGAACCTGACCATCACCAAGTTGGTGAATGAGAAAAATTCAATATAATTTCCAGATTGCACACTGGTTAAATATCGAAGGGTGAAATCAAACCTTGAAAAGAGGGATGAGAGAGGGGTGAGGCTATTGAGCGAGATGAGCTAATCAAAACGAAATACGCCATTCACACCAAGTAGATTGAACCAAAAATGTGGTATATTACATGATAACATATCCAAAATGCTAAAAAAATAATATTTAACAAGTATATAAATCTTTTTTAGGATTTTGGATTCTTATGGAATATTTCATTACACCTTCTGAGATATCGTAAAATAGGCAAAATTTCGATCAAGAGATATATGCACATTGCTACTTATGATGCGTAGACACCTTTAAAGGTCGATTATTGAATCTAAGCCCTTAGTCACAACAGTCACAACTGTGAACTTTCAACAGGTACAAACTGTTCACAAAAAGGATTATGACATGCTTTACATAATTTTTATATAGCTTCAAGTTCACTTAATTTCATTACCCCTTATGAAACAATAATAATTAAAAAATTTAAAGTAACACTATTCTGCCCAACAAACCTTTTAATATAGTCACCGAATTACTATTTTTATGCAAAAGATCTGATTAAAAAAAAACCATTACCTTTAAAGAAAATACATTCTATTCTTTTCCTATTTTTTATAGACGATTTCAGTGCAATTATATTTTTGTATTTTTTTCCATTTTTATTTGCACTCGTTATTCGCATACATTTTGAGAATTTACTAAAAATAAATTTCATTTACTTATGTTTTACACATAAAGAACAAGTTAATTAGAACATAATAAGCATTCAAGTAACTAGTTTTTAATCATTACACATTGTTCACATTTTCACTGCTTTTGTTTTACTTTATTAACTAAGATTTGTGAAAATAAGCATTTTAATACCAAAAATGCATTTTAGTTTTTAAATGCAATTAATATACTCTTAATGTTTTTTTCCTACCAAGCCAAGTTTCCTTTTATATAATAATATACAAATAAACGTAATTCTAATTTTTTTGAAAGGGTAATTGTGGTTTGCTATAATGTAGATTTTTTAAATTTAATTTTCAACATTTAATTTAAAAAGGGCGTTATTTCAATTAAATTAAATTAGAAAACTATCCAAAAATTTATAAGAAAATATTTCAGTAAATTTTATTTATACATTTTAAATCACCAATGAAAAAAAAAATCTTTTTTTTTTTTAGAGGGTAGGGGATAATTTAAATATCATTAATTTGTACACGCTTTTTCCCAATATTGGATATTATGGAATGTAATCATTTTCTTTTAACACAGTTATAATTGAAGTTAAGTTATAACAGTGTCATATTTGAAAGATTTAGGACTAAAAGAAATATTGAACTATATGCCTGGGTTTAATAATGTTGTAAAATTATGCTCTTAACATGGATTCGAATCCCCTTTTTTTAGATTTTCAGTAGTATTATTTATAGGTCTAAGAAAAATACCATATTCATAAATGAAATAAACATATTTGTTACTTAATTTATTAAAAGTTGATTTCTTTAGAAATCGACTTATTGAAATGACTTTATTTATCTATGTATCTATCCATATCTCTCTATATAATGCAAATATTGTCATCACGATATCGTCCGAAATACTCTAACCAATTAACTAGACCAACAAATGAACTGAATGAACTGAACCAACCTAACTAGAACAATGTAATGATTTTGTTATTGTCAAGGATGAGTTCGTTTTAAGTATGTAGCTCTTATAATTTCTTTGATCTTGCAAGTACCTTAGCTGAATTCGTTATTCAAGTATGTTGCTGTATTAGTTCGTTTACAGGAAGTTTTCGATGGCATTCATTGAATGGTTTAGGTTGTACACTATATTGCCAAAGGTGACCGGTCACTTGCGATTTTAGACGTTTTGTTAACTATCTAGAAACATACATGAGGAATTAACCTGAAACTGCAGGTGTGTAAACAGTATAGTATAGGTTATATATTTCCGCGAAGATTTTTTCACGAAACCCCATAAGGGACTGTCAACAAATTGAATAAAAAAGAATATCTTTTGGATAACCCTGTAAAAACTAATCTAGCAAAGGTGTTCAAACTCAAGATTATTAATAAGTGGCTTATTGTAATATACTGTGTTCAGTTTTATGAGGATAGCATGTATATTCGTAGAGAAATTAAAGTTTTTATAAAACAGTCCCAAATTTCGCCTAGTTTTTTTGCTTATAATTTGCAAAGTTCTTAATATAAAAAAAAAAGTTCTTTTCAGAAAATATGACAAATAACATTATACATAACACTCTTCAATCAGAATTAAAAATTAATAAAAAATGGGTGAAAAATGAGCAGGTTTACTAAAAAAATGTTTCACTGCGAACGCGCGAATGCAATCAAAATATGATATTCATAATGTATTAGCTAAGTATATAGAGCAACTTTTATGAAAGTCTCAAAATCATAGCTTGAAAATTCTGAAAATTATCGTCGATAGAATAAGCTCGATATCCGTTGTTCACAAAAAGAAGCAAAAATATGAGGGGTTGTATCCAAATATACTGTATAATATTTGTTGTTTGTCATATATTGGCAAAGGTGACTGGTCACCTTTGCCAATATAGTGTATTACAGTGTACGGGAGATTTTTAAATTATTATTTCAACAAATTTTCAATATTTTTGATATAAGTGCATCATGTCTATTATATTACTTTTGCTAAGCCTAGTGAAAAAATTTCCTGAAAATCACCTTTCTCGTAAAAATAGCAAACTTAAAAGCAGTGAAGCCAATTTCTTTAATTTTTATTAAATCTGATGTATTACCTTAAACAAAAAGAAAGAAAGAAATCACCATAATCCTCCGATCGGGCTGGAGTAACTTATTTATTATTAGAATCACCCCGCTATAACGGCCACTGTAAATAATAAGGATCATATCCTAATAGTATTTCCCATAATTGTAAAGTCCACAATATTTTATTACACCTTCTAAAACACTAACAATATGAGATAACATGTATTCAATAGAAATATAGAGCACATTTTCAAAATTTTTAACTGAGTATCATGGCAGTCAAATTTTTATTGCTTAATCATGATATACTAACCATTCGGCCTCTTGAAAATTTTGCATATAGATAAATTTAAAAATAAGAAATTAGAAAAAAATAATGAAGCAATAAATTTATTTAATTTATCTTCCTTTCTAAAACTCAGATTCAATTGTCAAAAAACACTGTTCCTGAAAAACACCTCTTTAATGAAGTAATTTTTTATAGAAGATACCCGGTATAAATAAATAAATAAAGGATTTTTTTCCTACGTTTTGAAGAAGTGTTCTTTAATTATGTTTTCATATTTTCTTTTTATTGTCATTTGTACAGTCCTGGAAAAAAGTTTTCCACAAATCATCGTATAAAAATATGAATGGTATCAACCGATTATTAATAATGTCTTATTAAGTTATGCTTTTCTTAAATTTTCCTAAGGCGCTTGTTTACGCATAGAATGTCTAACAAACTTTAAAATTTTCAACTCTAATACCTAATTTTGGCATTATATTTAGATTCTTCGGTACATTGTACCGAAAAATCATTCGGTCAGTTTAGTAATTATGCAGATTTAAAGTTCTAATGTTAAATTCAGATATAATCGTTGTAAAACAGATGCAGATAGTTTTTAAAGCAGAACTCGAAGACCTCTTGTCTGAGTGTGCTGTAATATTTAATTCGCATATTTAAAGCTTCTAGAAATAAATGTCTGTTTTTAAAAAAACTCGAATTCTTTTCCCCTCCCCTCCCCCGTGTACAAGTCCACACAGTTGATCATTCATTTTGCTTACTTTGTCATTTTGTGTCATTCACTTTGCTAAACGAAACGATTGTTCTTGCTTATCGAAAGTTCAATCGTATCATATTATTTGCTTCACTCTATTTCTGATGAGAATCTTCTGTTTTTTGGCAGATTACAGCTTTAAAAAAGAATCAATCGTAGTAGTTTCCAGCACCTGAAAATTGCTCACCTGCAGCGTACAAGATAAAAATTTTATAATTTTTAAAACTTCTCCTGCCATTTTTTTTTTCTTGACTATATGTATAAATAATCAATCATCCAAATCCTTCAATGAAATAATCACTTCCCTTTTTGCTGCCCCTTCCTCCAGCACAAAGCATACAATGTTTTAAATCTTAAAAAAAAAATTTATTGTCATATTTTTCTGTCTTCTGACTTCTTAGTATAAAAAATAAAAAATAAATTATCTAATAATTCTCTCCCTTCAAATTTATCACTTCTCCAAGCCACTTCTCCACTTCTCCAATTTACTCTGCAAGATCCCAAATTTAAAAATCTTTAAAACTGTTTACTTTTTTTTCCTGACATATTTGTTGCTTTGTTGTAACAATAAATAAATAATAATCTAAATTTCCTGATGCCACTTTTAAAATTCCGAAACCCACTTTCCCCTCTTGAGCTCACAAAGCTTGAAATATTTCAAACTCTTTATTTTGTTTAAATTTTTGTGTCCTGTTTGTTACGTTCCAGCAACAATAAATAATCAATCATTTAAATAATTTCACGGAATAATTCCTCCCATATAAAAAAGGATAATTTCTAATTGGGGAGTGGGGGGGGGGGGGGGAGAGCATAGTAGCAATTTTACTTTTTTGCAGGTTTTGGCTATTTTTAACCATTTTTAGAGATGCATTGCTCAACACCACTTCATTTTATATTAACCAAAGTCGCAGCTTGTGTTATACAGGCGGTGCTTCTAAAGAAGGTTTTTGGCGCTTCTGCACCAAGTGCCATACCTGTTGTTACGGTTTTAAACAAACTGTAAATAGTTGTTAAAACACTAGAGGCTAAAGAACAATTTTAAAATATATGTTTCACAACGAAAAAATTTTGCTAGTACTTTTTTTCCACTTGGCTATATTTACTTTTTGCTGATTAGCTAAATTGATAACATAAAATGAATTTTTAGAAACTTCAAATATGCGAATTCATAGTTACAGCTCATTCCTTTAAGTATTTTTGAGTTATGTTTAACAAACTACTCTCATTGCAAACTATTTTGCCATGATTACAAATGAATTTAACATTACAAGTTCCGAACTTTGAATGTACATAATTTCTGAACTACTTGACTTTGTTATTGCTTCCTATTTGGAATCCAAAAATACAATTTACCGAATAATCTAAATATGTTGTCAAAATTAGCTATTAGCGTTGAAATTTTTAAAGTTTTTTTTATAATATTTATATGAAGACGAATTCCTAAAATAAATTTAAGTATAGCATTAATTAGTCGACGCTATTTTACGATGATTTTCGGCAGAGTTTGTAAGGGTTGATCACTTTTTTTTTTCTCCAGGATTGTGCAAACGTATTTCGAGAATCAACTGATGACGAATTTCATTTTTTTCCACATATAAAATATCTAATAGTTAGAGAGTCCCGCAGTGGCACAGACGATTAAGCTCGGTTCCCGTCAAGATCACCAAAAGTGAAGCAGCATCGACCATGGTCAGTGCTTGGGATTGTGACAACCTCTCTCGACTGCGGCTGCTGTGGGACCGTCAATGTCCTCCAAGTTTGAAAACGATACCTCTGGGGGTTCCAATCCCAGTGCAGGTCTCTCATCTGGAATTGGCTCTAAGAGACCAGCTCTAGAAGTTCAACCTCTTTTGAGGCTCTGGCACACCTTCTTTCAGAGAAGTGCCATGGCACTTTTCCTGACACGATAACAACAACAACAACAATAATTAGAGAAAAGTATGCTTTCAGCTTTTTAATCAGTACTTTTTTTTCTTATTTTCTTATTTTTACTTAAAACAAACGAAATAGAAGGTATCTAAAATTATGCGTTTTCATATAAAAATGTATCTTTTTAAATGATATGTAATTAATACATTTTAAATTTTATTTGTTGTTATTTAAAACGCTTTCGTTTAATTTATCAGTCTAAATAAATACAAATTGAAATTCTTAGCTGGTATTATTTGTGATTAAAATTAATGAAATTTAATTTGTACTTGAATTAAAAAAAATAATTGATTACTATGGATAGTTGCATAACGCCCTAAAAATAAAATAAAATAAGTAAAATTTTTGTTTAAAGTGTATTATGTGTACATTTAAGATCTAAAAACATTTGTGAAGTCAGATCATCGTAACTGATCCCTGTATCACGACTATAAAATTCCGGTCACTGTAAGCCGTACATAGAAACAATTAAAAAATATAACATAGTTATAGCAAAAAGTTCACTTAATTATTAATAACCTGTGAAGAAAAACTAATTCAATTTAAATGTTAAAAGAAATACTATATCTTCAAAACAAATTTTGCAAAATAGTCATCGGATTTTTTAGAAAATAACTAACTAAAAGAAAAAAATCCTAAAAGGAAATTCATTTTATGCCTGGTAATTTTTCAATTGGTGCTCCTTAATTATATTTCAGTTATATTTTTTTCATCATTTTCATTTGTAAAAGTGCATATGTTTCGAGAATGAAATAAAAACGAATTTAATTTATTTTGTACTTTACAAAAAAAGAACAAATGCTTAATAATTAAAGCAGAATTTGCTTTCATTTCATGCTTTTTTAATCATTAAACATTTATTTTCGTTGTTTTGTTTTAGTTCATTAAGAAAGGTATGTGTATTTATGCGTTTTTGAATCAAATATCTGTTTTTCATAAGAAAAGTGTAAATAATACTTTTTAATGTTTTTTATTATTATTATTAAAAATGTTTCGTGTATGTTTTCAGTCTAAAATTAAACATATTTTGGAAACTTCACTAACGGTTATAAAGCGTGTTACTTTAATTGTTTTTAAAAAAGGGTGTTTTGCTTTTCACAAATTATATTTTATTAAATTTTATTTTCTGGAATTAAATTTTATTTCCTTTTTATTATTCAAATTGTAAACGACAAAATATTCTATTACTGGGTAATATTTTAAAAGTGTGAAATACAGCTATAGATTGAATTTTTTCCTTTTGTATTATTGTTGAATAGTCCTCATTTTTCATACTAAGCCGACATAACAGAAATAGTAAAAGTCCCAGAAAATGGTTTTAAAAAATGTTTGACATAAAAAAATTATTGAATTATATCTCTGGGTGTAGTGGCATAGTAAAATTACTTTTTTAACATGTATTGGAATATTTTCACTGATTATTTGTATAAGTTACAGATCTGTGAAAATACTGTCCTGATAAATAATTTTTTTTACTACAATGTAAAAAAAGACAAATTGTTTTAAATCTAGGAAAAAACAATATAATCACGAACAAAAATATACAATAATCTCTTTCGAGTTACCCACGAAACCGAAAACTGTTCATTACCTTTAGAAACAACAGAAACAAAACATTTTCGAGATTTAAAGAAGCATTTATAAAAACAAAATTGCTTTTGCTGTCACTAGTTTTCAGAAAAAATTTTGAGTAGGTTTTTATAGTGATTTAATCAGTTTTCAGGGTTTAGGGTACAATAAAATTTCAAGTAAATAATCAATTTTCAAGTAAACATTTAATTTTCAACAAACATGTTTTACCGACAAATATGATAAATTTAACAGCATTAATATTAACATTATTTTCTTACTCTTACATGTATAAATTCTGTTACGCAGCTGTAAATGCTTAATTGAGAATTGATAGAATCCGAAAAACTTACATTCCGGTTTTAGAAAACTGATTAATATACTATAATAACTAGTCGAAAACATTTCCGAAAATCAGTGGCAGGAAAAGAAATTTTGATTTTATAAATGCTTTTTTGAATTCCGAAAATATATTAGTATCTGGAGTTTCATATGATAAAAAATGCTTTTCGTAATCTTGGGTAAATCGGAAGAGGTTATTGTATATTTAGCGCTTGGGGTTATACTATATTTTCCTAGATTAGGAAACATCTGTCTTTTTCTACACTGTAAAAATTAACAATGTTTCTTATTTTATGAAAATATATACTAAAACCACGAATGAAAATATTATATAATCTTCCGAGTTATCCAAAATTCCGAATAGCGTGTTCCATTGTTTTTTGAATCCTCAGAAACTAGTACATTTCCAAAATTTAAAGAATTATTTATAAAAACAAAGTATTTTTCGCTGCCCGTGTTTTTCAGAAACGTTTCTGAAGGGTTTTTATAGTGTATTAATTAGTGTCCTCAGCCTGGAATACATGTTTTTCGAATGTTATCAATTCTCAAGTAAACGTTTTCAGCCGCGTAAGTTAATTTATAGATGAAAGAGTAAAGCAATAATCCTAATTTTAATGTTATTGTTAACGCTGTTAATTGTGCATGTTTGTCTATTAAACATATTTTTTGAGAATTGGTAGCATTCAGAAAACAAGTATTTCAGGCTGAGGATACTAATTAATACACTATAAAAACCCTTCGGAAACGTTTCTGAAAAATGTGGGCAGCGAAAAATACTTTGTTTTTATAAATAATTCTTTAAATTTTGAAAATGTATTGGTTTCTGGGGATTCAAAAGACAATGGAACACGCTATTCGGAATTTCGGATAACTCAGAAGATTATATTATATTTTCGGTCGTGGTTATAGTATATTTTCATAAAATAAGTAACATTGGTCATTTTTTACAGTGTAACGTGAATGCAGTGTCCCATATGTCCGTCCACCTTTCAAATATTAATGAAATATTAACAAATTGAAGTATCGGAGTGAGGTGTGCCTGTGCATCATGAGGCTTGTCAAACAATCGGATTGTTGGAGGAAAATGAAAGCATTTTGACAGACCAACAAGTGACTTGAAATTTCAAGTATTTATAAATACAAGTATTTGGCAGATTGTAGTTTCATAGTTCAGTTTTCATCATAAGACTTTACAAAAATTCGCATTGTTGGAGGAAAAGGAAAACAAAACCAGTTTTAATAGACCCTCAAGTAATTGCATTTTTCAAATATTCATGAACATTTAACAGATTCTATTAGTATCAGAGTGCGGATTGCATCATAGGACTTGACAAAGAGTCGTATTGTTGGAGGAAAATTTGAAAAAAAAATGTTTAAAAAGACCCAAGAGTAAGTTCCAACTTTCCTCTATTAATAAATATTTAACACATTGTAGTATCAGATTGCTGTTTGCATCATAAGACTTTTCAAAGAGTCGATTGTTGGAGGAAAAAATACAAAAAGTTTTCAAAAATACCAACAAGTAACTTCAAATTACAAATATTCATGCATATTTGACAGATTTTGTAGTATCAGACTGCTCTTTGCATCATAAAACTTGACAAAAAGTCGAATTTTTGTGGGAAGAAGAAATGGGGGAAGAAAAACCACAAGTATGTTCTATTTTCCTCCTTTCATAAATATTTTACAGATTGTAGTATCAGAGTACGGTCTGCTTCATAAGACTTTACAAAGAGCCAGATTGTTGGGGAAAGAAGATAAAAAATAGTTTAAAAAAAACACAAGTAAGTTCAATTTTCAAATATTAATTTGTTTAACAGATTGCAGTATCAGAGTGTGGTTTGCCTAATAAAACTTGACGGATTGTTGGGAGTAAACACGAAAAAAATAGTTTAAAAAAACCCACAAGTAAGTTCTATTTTCAAGTATTTGTAAGTATTTAACAGATTGTAGTACGAGTGCTATTTGCACCATAAGACTTGTTACATAGCTGGATTTTTGTGGTGAAGATATAAAATATCGTTCACATATCTAAAATTCATAATGATATAACATATAATTGCCGAATCGAAGAACAGTTTTAACCATAAGACTTATAAACAGTCGGAGTTGTGGCGAAAATAGTTCAAAGAAACTGGAAATATCGTTTGCTCTTGCCACATAACTGTGCAGGAGAAATTGACATGTTTTATAATTCAAACCGCCCTCTGATACAGTATTGCAAGATCCATTGTCACATAAAAGTGGGGCAGTGTTTCAGAAAAAGCGGAACAGTAGGCTTCTATATCGGAATATAGAAATACCATAAACCATTGAAACAAAACCTCTCTATATTGGAATACTGTCTAATTTAAAAACTCCATTGTCCTGAATGAAAGGGTAACATACAAATCTTCCTGCTAAGATATAAACCTGTATAATAGATAAACCTGTCTAATAAATCTGAATATAAAACCTGTTATATCTGTTAACAGGCTAAAGTTATAAACCTGTCTCTATGGTCTCAAGTCACCATAGAGAGATTAAAAAAAATCGCTCTTTGGTGACTTGAGATACCGTCAGGTACGTTCTACTGCATTAAATAAACTCAATAATCTTAATTAGACAGTAGTAATAACTGTGAGAGGGGATTCGCTAGTAACCGAAACAAAATTCCGTATTGGAGCGGTTTTCGATTAAGCAGTTACAATTGTATGATATTCTTTTCGTAGTGACCATTATGTTTTACGTATTAAAAGGGATTTATTATAGGCAGGTTTAGTTTTCACAGGATTTGGGAAACTAAGAACAGTAAAACCTGTAAAAGCAGAATAGCTAACGAACAGTAAAATAATCCATTTTAGACAAGTTTCCGTCTGAACAGATGGATTCTTGTCGACGAGACTGTAAAATATTTCAATTAAAAACATGTATTTTAACAGGTTTACTGCATAAATTTGCACTCCATGCAGACTAACTAATAGCGTGGTTCTAAAAGCTATTTAAGAGAATTCCTACAATATGAAAAATAGGGACTTTTGGCGTCCTGAGTAATGGCTTCACGGAATGGGTCTTAAAAGCCTGGAAAATCGAGACACCTGGAAACAATACACTTATACGACAATTTATTAATTTAATTTTGGAAAAGTAAACGGACATATGCATCATCCTGCATTTAATTTATTTTCAGTATGTGAAATATTTTGCTACAACGGCAATTATAATATAGAAGTTAACGATACTTTTTGATATGAGAGGATTAGAATGACAGTGGAGTAAGTCGATATTTAGTAATTTGGGAAATGAAGGGTTTTGTGAAACTTCTCGCATTAACGTTACATTAAGTGGTCAAACTTGTTTTGTCCTCTAGCGACTCCCTAAGTGAACTATGACTAATTTGACTGTCACAAATCATATATCGTCGGATATCGTCGATTTCATATATATATATATATATATATATATATATATATATATATATAAACTTATTGCAAAAATTAACCATTATATATATTTAATTTTAAGGGCCACAATGTTTATATTATGACATTTGTAACACTAAACAAATCATATAACATTTGTTCAACAGATAAAAAATACATTTTTAGTAAGTATACGCTCTTTTAACAAGGGTTGTAAAACTCACGCCTTCAATTACGAAAGTAAACATGCGGTCACTAGAGAAGTGTGCATACCATAATTACCGAAAATACTTTAGCGAATTTTAATTTAGTAAAATATTTACATTTCTTTATTACGCTTCGTAGAATACTTGTTCAATAAACAAAAAGTAGTAGAAACACTATTTCTATTATACAAACTTTTCAAATTAGTAACCAGATTGTTATTTTTTATACAAACTACCTTACTGGAAAAAAAAATTACCTTTAAAGGAAATTTATTTTATTTTTGCTAATTTTTCAGAAAGTGTTCCTTAATTATATTTACGTTTTTTTCCCTAATTTTAGATTGTACAAGAATATATCTTTCGAATATTAACTAAAATGAATTTCAATTATTTTGCATTTTGAATGTAAAGAACAAATAATAATTGGAACTAAATGTGTTTTCAGTATTTTAGGTTTTTTTCGTTTTTGTCTTTCTTCATTTTCGTTGCGTTTGTTATAGTTCATTAAAGAGGCATTTGGAAATTATGTGTTTTTATATCAAAATTGCATTTTTGATAACAGAAATGTAATTAATACAGTCTTAATGATTCTTTTTTTTAAAACTCAAAGCGTTTCCATTTAATTTTTCGGAATAAAATGGAATAGAAACTATTTTTTAGGATGTCAGAAGTGGATTTTATGATCAGAATAATTTTTGCTTTAATCTGCATCCATAATTATAAAGCATATTTTAATTTAATTAAATAAAAAATGTCATTTTGTTTAACAAATTATTTTATTGATTTTTATGTTGTTAAACCTATACTATTACATATTCAAAGAATCAGTATTATTTTTTTTCGTTGGTAACTGTTCTAAATGCAAAGATAATATCATGTGTGGATGGATGAGGTTTGATGGTGCATTGTCTCCATTATATTATGGTGTTCCGAAATCCGCTATGGATTATTTATAGATGTATTTTGAAAATTATGAATAGTGTGTAAATTATGAATATATTAGGTAGTGAAAATGAAGTTGTAAAAGAACCGGTAATTGATTTTGAAAAGCGTTATACTCCAAAAACAAATATGTAACATTGGGTTTAATTGTCTAACTAGCTGTTTAACCCGTTCTACGCACGGGAGTTCATGAATTTAATTCTAAAACCAAAATTAAAAATAAAAACGACAACAAACAACTTTAAAATATCTAACTAATAAATAAGAATTCTCCTTTAAAAGTGTTGAGTTGTTCAACTATTCAATTTAGAAAAATATTTTTCTACTAAAATTTAATTTATCATGTTGCTATGGCAGCAGACGATAAAACGATATCTTTAGAATAAGCGAATAAATAGAATAAAAAGTTTTGTTAATGTTTGTGATAAAATGTTTTCTTTATTTAAAAAAAAAAAAAAAATGTAATAAGCCCTTCGGTAAGTGCGAAATTAAATAATCTGCAATTATTTGCATGCGCGGTGAAAGAATTTTCGTAATACCCGCTACAGCTTCTTAGTATTACTGAGTGGCGTTCGTAATATGTATATCTCGCATTGCAGTAAATATTTGAACTGACTAGAATTCGCGCAATTACGGGTTGAACATAAAAAGGCAAAAATTCGTCAAATACGTAAAATAACACAAAATCTATTTAAAAATTTCGAATTTTTTGCCCCAATCATTCATGGGCCCCTTACCAGCAACCCGTCTGCCAAATTTCATAGCCCTGTGCGCTGTGGTTTCCGAGATTTTGTGGTTACATTGATAGATACGCGCACGGATTTTAATAGGGTAGATAAAGTTATGTTTGTCACTGCGGATCAAATCATTTGTCAGATTATTTATAATATATTTATAGGTTTAAGACAAATACCAAATCTACAAATACATTAAATAATAAACAATATTTCAATAATTAATATATTTTCACTTTGAGCAATTGTATTATAAATATCTCATACAGAGAGAAAAATATGAAAATACATAAAAAACTATTACACGGATAAACGTAGAGTTATGGAACAAGTGTGTGCCTACTTTTAATCGAGAATACGTACAGAATCATGGTCTAACAAAATTGTGCTTCTCATTCAAATCATTTTGCATATTATAAATTTATAATATTATTTATAAGTTTGAGACAAATACTAAATTTACAAGTACATTAAACAATAAAAATATCTCAATATTTAATATATTTTCACTTTGAGCAATTTTACGATAAGTATCTTATACAGGGTGAAAAATCTTAAAATTATATAAAACACTTATCTCTACAATTTCTTAAATAAAATACATAAAACACTTTTGAACGGTTAAACAGCAAGGAATGGACCAACTGTGCACCTTATTTTATTCCAGAATGCGTAAAGAATCATAGTCTACCAAAATTGTGTTTCTCATTGCGAATTATATCATTTCCTAGACAATTTATAGTATTATTTATAAGTTTGAGAGAAATACCAAATTTAGAAATACATTAAACATTAAAAAATATTTCAGTATTTAATATATTTTTATTTTGAGCAATTGTATCATAAATATCTCCTACAGGGCAAAAAATCTGAAATACTAAAAAAATCAACAACTTTTAAACGAAAAAAAGTATAGTTATTGAACATGTTGCATGTTTGAATCGAGTATGCGTTATCATAGTAAAATTAGTACAGCGCACTCTTGTGACGACAGTTAGAAATTATCAACCATACCTCGAAAGGATGAGAAATGGCGAAAAAATATCAATTCCAAAAGTGTTCTCAATTTAGTATGAAATGAGCGTCAGAATGATGCAGGTGATCAAAATAGACACAATTAACAGTACATGAAAAATTATTTCGTTTTGTAAAATGAGTTTCATATGAGTTTTAATATGCGACTGCAATTTCTTCATAATAGCTTGTTAAGTATTAAATACTAGATACAGAAGATTGTTATACTGATGAAAATTTATTTTTTTAATCTAATGTTTTATTTAATGTTTCAGAATTTAGTCTTACATCAAAAATTATATATTAAGCGTAAGCAGATGAATGGAAGAAATTTCGCAAGTTGAAAGTAGAGTCCTCTTACGACTGATTGTCTTTTTGCCTGTTAGTAAAGGAAAAATTTTCATCAGAAAATCCCAAAGTAAAATTTAAAAATTTTAATCGAAACTTAGACGCGTAGCTAAATCAATTGTGAACCCTAAGTTCAAAGCGCATGCTTCTGTAAAGTCAGTGGGACGGATGGACTTAACGATGGGTAGTGAATGGGTAGTGATGGGTACTTATAAATTACTAGGTAAATTGTTTTTTGTTTTTGTTTTCAATTTTCAACGAACCTTTTTTTTGATAATTCGTCGCAGGAGAAGAAAGTGGTGCTCATGTATGCCAAACAAATGTACATATGGTGCACACGCAGTCCTTTGGTTTTGACAACAGGCCGCAGGGGAGGAGAGAAGTGCAAGAGCGCGATAACAAGTTTGAGACGTACTTAGCACGCTCTAAGTACATGACTGCCACTGGCAGTTCTTTTGATTCTATCTCGCGCCACCTTTCACAAAAGAAAAATCTTTCAGATATATTTTTACAACATGCTCAAGAGAAATATACAATAAAATTTAGTTTAGGAAAATAGTGGCGCAAATAGAATATAAAAATAGTCGCTAGTCGTAGCCCTATAAGTATAAACGCTCCAGGGGAATATTTGCATTTGTCTCGATTTCACTTTAAAATGAAGTTCCTCTGTCTATTTAGCAACAAAAGTGATTTGTAAAAAGATACGATATATTTATTTTGTTATAACTCATTGTTCTCGAGCTATAGATTTGAAACTATTTCTCAGTATTTTATTATATGCTAACAAAGCTGTACTATGATACCATTTCTTTGTAAACATTTAACTCAATTTGTAAATCTGTACTTCCATACTTAAATACAGTGGCGAACTTATTTTTTTTCGCCATTTTAGTTCAAATTGATCACATTTTCTAAAGGACCTACGAAGTTATGCAAATCACACATTAATAAATTATGTTACCAGCCCATCAAATTAAAGGGGACAGTTTATTTAAATAGAAAATAAGAAAAATCTATTGTAAATGATATCATAAACAGTAAATGGAAACTTAATATGTGAACTACGTAATAACATTCATTTAAGAGACATTTAATAATTTTTATTCCATTAGTGAAACTGTAATCCTTCATCAATTAGAAGTTAATATTTAAAAAAAAAATGCTTCGATAAAAATAACCTTTTTAATGTGTATGTAGAATTTCGCTAAACCTAAGAAAATTTTTCAAATATTGTTTTAGTGTAAAACTGGCAAACAAATATGTTAGTAAAAGCAATTAATCATGAGAGAAACAGCCTAACTATGTTTAATCATCAAAAAGATTAATTTAAAAATCAATATATTGCAAATGCTTTTTCTGTAAATGCAGCTGCTTATTGTAAAATTTTGATTAACTCTATAATACAGTTTATGAATGCACATGTTGACTTGTCACATCTCTCGAAGAATTACATTATTCATTTAAATAATGTCGTCAGTTATTGAATTGCCTAATTGCTTTATGAAATATGCGCTAAGCAATTATCGGTTTCTTTACATATTTATTTACATTTACAAAGGGATTATCGATTTTGTTTCAATCTTTTAACTAGATTTTCCCGGTTTAATTTTAATCTATTGTCATATCTGAAAAGAGTTTAAACTGATATCGATTATGTATTTTGAGAAATATTAAAAACTCAAAATTCAATTATTGACAAAATTAATAGACATAGAATTATTTATCCGATTTAGTTTGCGAGAAATTCGATTTTGTATTTAATTTAGTTTATAACAGAAACGCAATCAATCATGGTGTCAAAAAGAACAGAACTTCATTTTGGGAAATGGTTTGTGCCATAAACTTTGAAATTAAATATTTATATTTTAAGAATGCGCATTGCTCTTCTATGTTCAATTTTTATTAAATATTTCAAATTCCAACTCTGCTATCTGACATGTGAATCTCGAATCTGGAAATATATATTTAAAAAATGTAATTTAATTTCGTTTAGATATCATTTATATTGAATCAAATTTGCTTGCATAGTTTAAAAGGAGCAAAAATGGTTTCGTAAATAGCATTCCTGTAGATAATACTCAACTTTTAATATAAACGAAATATATGAGCATTAAAAAGTACTTTGACATATAATAAATACAACAGATTATGATTTATATAACTGCTAAAGATCCAATAATTTTGAGCTTCGAATATTCTGAATATATAATAAATACATTGGAAATTAATAAGAAATAAATAACTTAATTGACTAAAATAAAAATAATTCAAATTACTATACCGCCTAAAATGTGATAGATTTTTTTATTGTAATAAAAAGGCCATTTTTCAGTTCAATTTTTATTAAATATTTCAAATTCCATTTCTCCTAGCTGACATGTGAATCTTGAATCTATGAATATATATAAAAAAATCCAATTTCTATTTGTTCAGTGGCCTTTAATATTAAATAACCTTTTTTTATGTACTCTTAGAATTATAAAGCACTTTGTAATATAAAAAAATTAACATATTATAATTTATATAAATTCCTGAAAATATAATTATTTAGGGATTAGATTTTTTTTGAAAAATAATCTAATAAATTTCTTACAAATAAATAAAAAATAAAAGGAGTTCTAGTTTTGATTTAATTTAAATTAATTAAATCTCTATACTATAAAAAAATTCCATGCATGTTTCTTTTAAATCTACTGTTAAAATTTTCAAATGTACGTATAGAGATGTTTATTATTATTATTTAATTCCTGCACAAGACTTCAAAATGTTATGGACATTACAACTAAATCCAAATTAGAACTGATCAATGTAAATTAAAAATACATATATTTAATAAAAGAAATACACATGATTGAAAAAAAAAAGTAAACATACATTCTTATATATTACAATAAGTTGTTACTAAAAATGCAGTTACTAAAAATGAATTTTTGCTACTGAAGATAAAACTCTGGGAAGAAAATATTTTTAAAAACATAACCGTGGAGAAACTAAAATACTTTAAACAGTTGTTTCTGGCAATTAAAAAAAGTGCGTTTGACTGTCAGGAAAATGTATCTTCGGTAAGTGCTACTTAACGATATCCTAAAACGAATTAAAAGTTACATTTAACACTAAATTGGATCGTACATATCTACGTACAGTTATTGTTTGTGTATGCCATGTCGTTGTAGAACATCTGTACTGCATCCTGTTTTTTAATGTATCATTTGCGGAAAAAATTAATAAAAAAATTCTTGTAAAATTTTATTATTTCCAAATTGAATAATTACGAAGAAAATTGCAGAGTATTCACAATATACTGCTTAATAGGGCTTTAAGATTATATTCACTGACCAATCGTAGCGTATACAAAGGAGAGTCGAATCTGAAATATTTATGTATCGTGGAAAAAGAGAGAGAGAGAGAAAAAAAAAAAAAAAAAAAAAAAAAAAAAACACGCCATACACGAAAAAATACGGTATTTTATTCTACTAATTGAATTCATTTGTATAAAACATATTACTGTCACGATAGATTCACGACTTATTTTAATTACTTACTAGCTGACCCCCGCCCGTGGAAAAAACCCCGTCGCGGGACTGACCCCCGTCGTGGACCCTGCCCGGGCCCGTGATAATAAATTTAAAAAGAAACATCAAGTTTTTATTATTTTATATCTTTAACCAGATTTTGTATGAAATTATATTTTTAAATGAAAAATTCGCAATTTTTTTTTTTTTTTTTTTTTTTTTTTTTTTTTTTACGTAGGGCCGGCCGTTTTATGTTTTAAACTAAAAAGTTATTTTTGTCCGAACTCTTTGAAATCGTTATTGGTTATAAATAAAACGGTTTTACAGTCCATGAAAAAATTTCATAAAAAGATTTCGTGAAAAAATATTGTTATCTAGTTGTAAAAGAAATGTTTTCTTCTCACTTTTTTGTTTGTTTGTTTGTTTTTGCATCGGCTCCTTTAATATAGTATTAAAAAAATAGTTCTCATCTTCCGAACTCTGACATTTAAATCGGTTTTAAATATAACTGTATCCAAGCTCTCTGTAAAATTTTGTATGAAATTATTTTTTTAAATGGAAAATTCGCGAAAAAATATTGATATTTAATGATAAAAGCGCCCATTTCCTTGTTTACGTAGGGTCGTTTCATAGTTTTAAAATAAAAAAAGTTATTTTTGTCCGAACTCTTTGAAATATTTATTGGTGTTAAATAAAACTGTTTTACAGCTCGTGTAAAAATTTCGTGAAAAAATATTGTTATCTAGTTGTAAAAGAAATGTTTTCTTTTCGCTTTTTTATTTGTTTGTTTTCGCGTCCGCTCCTTTAACATAGCAAAAAAAAAAAAAAAAAAAAAAAAATTCTCATCTTCAGAACCTCTGTGACATTTCAATCCGTTATATATATATAACTGTATCCAAGGTCTCGTTAAAATTTTGCGAAAAAATATGCATATTTAATAGTGGAAACATGAGATCTTAAAAAAAAAAAAGTTTAGATTTCAAAAATATCAGCAAAAATATATTAGAAGGTCTATGCTTTCAATGCAATGGTACGCCTCCATCCGTTTTCAATCGACCTTTTTCAATCCCCCTAGGCTAAACAGGTGAGGGTTGATCCATCTGTTTTCTCCTTTCTGAGGGGAGAAACCTTCAAAAAAATTTGACGCATGCGCAAAGAGACGATATTCGTGTGGAAATTTGACAGAATGCGCTTATCGTTTTAAGTATATAGATATTTAGCTCAAATTACTCCACTTAATAAAATAATGTCAATTTTTGTTATGGTACAGTGATGAAATTTTGAAATTGTTTAAAAATGTTATTAACATGTCCATGAAAACATTAGTCCAAAGCACCATGATAATGACGACGGTAACGACATTTTTAAAGTAAAGCCTATTTTAGAGATAAACAACAACAATGGAACGCTTATGGGGTACTTATTTCTAAAAGCAGATCCAAACATTTTTTATAATTCATTCAGCAAAATTAATTTACTAAATATGAATACCGCAATGATAAACTTAGAAATGGCATAAAATTTGGTTATGAGATTTTGGATAATCTGTGGTAGTGCCTAGGGGAACAATTTAGGTAGCCATTACAACTTATAGAATGCGATTATTTAAAGCTATTTCAATTAGTCAATATCTAAATCTTTTCCTCTGTCTTCGGTTTTGATGATTTTTGTGTAGCTACTTTTAAACATTAATTTTTAACATTGGTTTTATATCGAATTTAACGTCACAATTAATACAATAAGATAGTAATAAAAATAGTGATTCAATGGTTACTCATTAACATGCCAGAAAGTAATCACGAGCCTGAAGCTGTAATTGTGATCTAAACTGAATTATTTTTTAAAGTTATAGTTAGAAAAAAAATTGAATATTCATCGCTTAGGTGTTACAATGGTACCGATCATTATAAGATAAAATTACATAACAATGTTTAGTAGATTTTTAATTGTAATTCAAACTATTATTAAAGTTAAACTATTTTCTGCAAAATCTGCAGTTACTTACAAAATGAGTTAAATCATGATTTAAAATTCATTTCTTAGTTTTCCTTAAACATTCAAAAACATCCTATTCAAAGCAAAAAAAAAAAAAAAAAAAAAAAAAAAAAAAAATTACAATTTTATAAACACTGCAAAAATTGCACGTTTAATGCATTAAATGTAAACTATAGCGGAATGCATTGGAAGGTGACTATATATGGGAACAATATAGTATGAAATACAAAGAAAACGTTTAATATCTTTTATACATCAATTTCTTAGTATAATGTTTATACTGACTATACTTGCGCACAGATACACAGTCGGAAATGTGAATCTTTAACTCAAATAGCACAAAATATTTGAGACAAATTGAAGTTGGCAAAATGTTGATTAATTATTGCTCCACGCTGTTCCATAACAAGAAATGTCCTTTTGCCTACCATTGGCCAACGAACCATTTTCAAATGAAGTCACAACAGCGGTCCAACCCTTAGCTGTTCAGAATCCTGCTCAGATACGCCCCAAATTAGATGGGGGTACCTCCCATTTCTAAACTATTTCCGAACGGTGTCCACAAACTGGAGTAGTTGGACCAAAAATCTGTGCTAACCTTCTCATGCAATTATTTTAATGGGTGAACAAATTTACACTGATTTTGCATTTAAAACAGATTGTTCAGTACAGTTAATATTTACGATTTAGTTGCTCTGTTTAACAACAGATGGCGCCACTATGTAATTCTAAGGACATTTTGATTTTGAATTCTCACATCAGTCAGTTTTGATTTGAATGGTGGAGAGGTGCTTGCAGGGCATGGATTGTCCTTGTTTTATTATGTTGTACTGTATTTTGCACATATCATGTTGGCTGGGAACTTTACAATTTACTTTATTATTTAGTTTAAAGCTTTCATGTTAGATGAAAGTAATTTGAAATAGGTTTATTTCTAATAATATTTTTGAATTAGTGAATAGATGGAAACCAGAACTTCCATTGTATATGTTTGTGGCTGTCAACTGTGAAGTTTTTGTTTTTGTCAAGTTCATGTTTTTTTATGTGTTTGTGAAAATAAGTAAGAAAACCAAGAAAAACTCCTTTCTTTTAAAAAACCTCTACATAAGAATTATTGGAGGCACTATGGCGAGATGTCATGTGAGTACTTTTGTTTTTACTGTTCTTTGATGCTGAAAATTGGTTGCAAATACAGTTAAATATGAAAGTGTATTCAGCATATATTAATTTGCAATATGAGAACAATTAAATTGTGGTTTATTGAAAATGATAGAATAAGAAAGTATTCTAGAATTATATTGCTTGGATAACTGTTCTTGAAAAGAAAATTGTTCTGAAGAACATTATGATTTTTTATTTATTGTTCTCAAGAATATTATGATTTATTTAATTGAAAAATTTGAATATTTAATTATTATAGTGAATTATTATATTGCATTGAAGAATTTGAAGATTATTTTTAAGTTTATGCAGATTTAGAACAGAACATTCCACTATCATTTGTATGAAACGGTATTCTTAAGTGATTGAATATTGTACAGTAGTTCTATTTTTGAATTTCATTTGTTCTGTTTTTGAATTTAATTTAGTTCTGGTTTTGAACTTAATTTGATTATTATTGTTTTGAAGCAATTTTGATTACTTTTGATTTTGAAGTAAATTTTGATTAGTTTTGTTTTGAAGTTAATTTGGTTAATTTTATTTTGAAAATCCTTCTGCTTATAAGTTATTGTATAAAATGGAAGATTATGAAAAGAAAGCTGTTCAAATTAAAATTGAGAGAGGTAGAGTTAAAGGCTCTGTAACTAGATTAGAGAATAGTTTTGATAATGTGAATACAAAGAATGAAATTTTGATTAGATTACAAAGATTAGATGATTTACTTAAAGAGTTCTTAAGATTAGATTCTAATTTGAATGATGATGATTCAGAATTAGCAGAATTTGAAGAAAGGTATTTTCAGTTAAAAACTAAATATCAAAACAAACTAGATTCTTTGAATTCTTCAGAAGTTATTAATACTGTAACACAAAATCCTGTTCAAGGTCCTTCTGTTGTTGTTCCAAATAAATGTAATATTAGATTACCCAAATTAAATATTCCAATATTTTCTGGTAAATTTTCATAATGGACAAATTTTAAGGATATGTTTGTTTCCACTGTCCATTCCCAAGTAGCTTTGAGTGGTATTCATAAATTTCAGTATTTAAAAGGGTTACTTTCTGAAGAACCAGTTTCATTAATTAAGCACATTTCCCTTTCTAATGAATCGTACCAAGAAGCTTGGGAAAAATTGTTAGACCGGTATGATAAAAAGAAACAAATTGTCAATTCTTTGATTAAATTATTTTTAGACCAGAAATCAGTTCTTCAACCTAATAGCATAAATATAAGAAATTTGCTTAATACTAGTGATGAAGTTATTAGGGGTTTGAAAGCTGTTGGTGATGAAGCTACAAATAGAGATCCATGGTTATTATATTTGTTATTCCAAAACTTGATCCTGAAAGTCGAAGACTTTGGTCCATTGAAAGTACCGAAAATGAATTTCCCACTTTGAAAGAATTTTTTGATTTTTTAAGTGTAAGATGTTCTTCTTTAGAGCTCGTCTCTAACAATGAAAGTGACATTAAACATTCCAAAATCTCAAATTTTGTTGGTTCCAAGTACACTTCAAATAATAAACAATCAAAAGTGTGCTTAAAGTGTCAAGGAATGCATCCATTGTACAAATGTGTAAAATTTAAATCTATGGATGTTTTTGCCCGAAAAAACTTTGTTAAACGTAATAACTGTTGTTTTTTGTGTTTAAATTCTCATAAAGTTAAGCAATGTCCTAATTCTCATTTAAAATGTTTTAAGTGTGAAAGTAGACACAATACACTCGTATATGAAGAGAGTAAGGGTAATAATGCTTGCACTATTCAGACTGAAACTAAATTATTTCCTCATTCATCTGAGAATAAAAACCATCTTTCAAATAGGGAAGTTGTACACGAGTCAACATCTCATGAATTACAAATTAATTCTAGTGCTTCTTTCAATAATTCCAAATGTGTTTCGTTTCTTCCTACTGCTAGAGTTCTGTTATATAATAATGAAAATAAAACCTATTCTTTCAGAGCTTTGCTAGATTCTGGTTCAGAATGTACTTTTGTAAGTGAAAATTTCATAAGAACTTTAGGGTTAAAAAGAAAAAATGACAGAATTGTTCTAAATGGAATTACCGGAGTATCAGCTGGACAAACTCGAGGTTCAGTGATTCTTACAGTTGGGTCAAAGCTTTCTAATGAGTCCTTAAAGGTTCAGGCGTACATACTGCCTAAAGTAACATCTCAGTTACTAGCTGAATTACTTGATACGAAAAATATGGAGTATCTTAAAAATATTGCATTAGCAGATGAAAATTTCATGAAAACGCAAGAATGTGATGTTATTTTGGGATCTGACTGTTTCTTTACTATTTCAAGATATGGTAGAATTGTGAATACTGAGAATGAGCCAATTGCCCAAAATACTATGTTTGGTTGGGTGGTAGCTGGAAAATTGGAACCTAAATGTAAATATTCTTCTAGTATCAAATCTCATTTTCTTAGTGTTGCAAGCGAATTAAATGTTGATCTATTATTGCAAAAATTTTGGCAAACTGAAGAAATAAACATTAAAAATCCACATTTGTCTGATGATACAAAATTATGTGAACAACATTTTTGCTCAACTTACAAGGTAACTCCAGGGAATAGATTTGAAGTTAAGTTACCAATTTATAAAGATGTGATGTCATTAGGAGATTCTAAATCCATGGCAGTCTCACGCTTGTTTGCTATGGAGAGAAAATTTCAGTTTGATAAAAATTTTGAAAATGAGTACAGAAATTTTATGAAGCAATATGAAGATCTTGGTCATATGACACTTGTGGACAAAAATTCAAATCCTACAAGTAACAAAGTATATTACCTTCCGCATCATTCTGTTATAAAAAGTGACTCTATTACTACAAAGTTGCGTGTGGTGTTTGATGGTTCATACAAACCATCTAATGGTAATTCTTTAAATTCTGTTTTGGCTGTTGGACAAATTCCACAACCAAATCTTTTTACTATTCTGATAAGATTTCGAACAAATCCTGTTGCTTTTACTGCTGATATTCAGCAGATGTATAGACAAGTTTTGATTGCTCCAGAAGATCAAGATTTACAACGTATTGTTTGGCGAGAATCAGCATACTCAGCTTTAAAGGAATATTGGCTGCGAACTATTACTTATGGGACATCTTCAGCTCAATTCTTGGCTACTCGCTGCTTATATCAAGTTGAAAAGGACATGGAGAAAGATGATCCTGCAATAGCTACAATAATTAATGAGAGTTTTTATGTTGATGATTGTATGTCAGGTTCATTCTCAAGTGAAGAAGCTATTAGAGTGATTGAAAAGCTTTCACTGACTTTAGAAAATAGAGATTTACATTTGCGAAAGTGGAGATCTAATTCTTCTGATATATTGACTCATTTATCTTCAAATTCTCTTGAGTCTACAAACTTAGAAATCCATCCTGATGATTATTCCAAAGCCTTAGGACTCAGCTGAGATTCTTCAAATGATATTTTTATCTTTAAAGTTAATTTACAATTTTATGATAACATAACTAAAAGAAAATTTCTGTCACAATCTGCCAAATTATTTGATCCGTTAGGATTTTTGGCACCATGCACTGTCTCTATAAAAATGTTTTACCAGCAATTGTGGTTAATGAAGTTAGATTGGGATACTGCGCTTCCTGAAAATTTCCAAACAAATTGAAAAAAATTCCAAAGGGAATTTCAACAAGTTTGTTCTATTCGAATTCCCCGATGGATACAAGTTTTCAGTAAAGAAATCATATTGCATGGATTTAGCGATGCTTCAGAATCGGCATATGCTGCAGTGATATATGTAGTACAACCTGGATAAATAAAGCCAAAGGTGACCATATTGGTTGCTAAAAGCAAGGTAGCGCCACTTAAACCAGTTTCTATTCCTAGGCTTGAACTCAGTGGTGCTTTACTACTTTCCAGATTATATTCTACACTAGTGACTATTTTGAATACCTTCATTATTAAATTTTATGCATGGACTGATTCACAAGTAGTTCTTTCATGGCTGTCATCTCATCCTAGGTGTTGGAAGCCTTATGTGGTCAATAGAACTTCTGAAATTCTAGATTCTGTTCCATCTGACTGTTGGAGGTATGTTCCAGGCAAGGAAAATCCAGCTGACATTGCTTCTAGGGGGTTATCTCCCAGGGATCTTCCTGATTGTTCCCTTTGGTGGGAGGGCCCAAAATGGCTTTCTTTAAGTCAAGAACATTGGCCTGAACAACCTCAAATTAAGACAAATTTAGATACTGTAAATAAGGAGAAAAAGAACTCTAAATTTTGTTTTCCAGTAACTGTTAATAATTCTTTAATTGATTTACTTTTTGAAAAATATTCTTCATTTACTAAAATTGTTGATGTTTTAGCTTTTTGTATTAGGTTTGTGAAAAATTGTAAAGAAAGAGTTGGCAAAATGAACACCAGCCCTATGAGTAAAAGTAAGTTTTACCCATTATCAACAACAAAAAGGAGACATTCAGGTAATTTGATTATTTCTTATATTCAGCAGCTATATTTCGCAGATGAAATTAGTTGTATTAAATCAAATAGTCCAGTTTCTAAAAAAAGTTCTCTTCTCTCACTTTGTCCTTTTATTGATAGTGATGGTTTGCTAAGGGTGGGAGGTAGACTGCGAAATTCACCCCTCCAGTACAATGCAAAACACCCAGTCATTTTGCCAACTCAACATAAATTAAGTGTATTAATTGTTAAATATTTTCATGTTATGCATTTTCATGCTGGGTTAAATTTACTTATGGGCATCATTGGACAGAGTTATTGGATAATTAGTGCCAAAAGGATAATTAGTGCCAAAAGGATAATTAAAAATTGTATTCATAAATGTGTTACCTACTGTAGATATAGAGCAGCCTCTTCCAAACACTTAATGGGAGATCTTCCTCTTAACAGAGTTACTCCTAACAGGCCATTTTTTGTATGCGGAATCGATTACGCAGGGCCTATTAATATTTTGAAATATCGAGGTAGAGGAGCTAAAACTACCAAATGCTATATTGCTTTATTTGTTTGTTTTGCAACTAAAGCTCTACATTTAGAGCTGGTAAGTGATTTAACCTCTGAAGCATTTATTGCTTCATTAAATAGATTTTGCTCTAGAAGAGGAGCTCCTCAGCATATTTATAGTGATAATGCCACAACATTTGTAGGTGCTAAAAGGCAACTCTCAGATTTATATAAATTTATTTGTTCAATTGAAAGAAATGAAGAAATTTGTTATTTTCTGTCTCAAAGAAATATTGAGTGGCATATGATTCCTCCAGTGAGTCCACATTTTGGTGGATTATGGGAAGCCGCTGTTCGTTCTGTAAAATTTCATATTAAACGTGTAATTGGAAGTACTAATTTAACATTTGAAGAACTTTATACATATTTGACTCAAATTGAATCTATCTTAAATTCCAGACCATTAGTAGCAATTGATAGTGATAACAATTTAGACAGTATAAATATATTGACTCCATCTCATTTTTTAATTGGTGATGTTATTACTTCCCCAGCTGAACCTTTAAATGAAGAAAATTTGTCTTTACGGTCTCGTTGGGATATGGTGCAAAAATTAAAACTATGTTTTTGGAGAAGGTGGAGTATTGATTATTTGAGTTCTTTACAAAATAGAAAAAAATAGAGAGTGCATAATGAAAATTTTAAAGTGAATTATATAGTAATTTTGAAAGAGGATAATGTTCCTCCGTCTGTTTGGCCATTGGGCAAAATTATTGAAATTCATCCAGGTAAGGATGGAATAGTCCTTGTAGTAACTGTTAAAACTTCTAGGGGTGTCTTGACCAATTGTAAAACTTTGTTTACTTCCTCTGCAGCAAGAATAACTTCTTGAGGGGTGGGAGTATGTTCAATACAGTTAATATTTACGATTTAGTTGCTCTGTTTAACAACAGTAATTCTAATAGCAACATGTAATTCTAAGAACATTTTGATTCAGAATTCTCACATCAGTCAGTTTTGAGTTGAATGGTGGAGAGGTGCTTGCAGGACATGGATTGTCCTTGTTTTATTATGTTGTACTGTATTTCGTCCATATCATGTTGGCTGGGAACTTTACAATTTACTTTATTATTTAGTTTAAAGCTTTCATGTTAGATGAAAGTAATTTGAAATAGCTTTATTTCTAAGAATATTTTTGAATTAGTGAATAGATGTGAAACCAGAACTTCCATTGTATATGTTTGTGGCTGTCAACTGTGAAGTTTTATTTTTGTCAAGTTCATGTTTTTTTTATGTGTTTGTGAAAATAAATAAGAAAACCAAGAAAGATTCCTTTATTTTAAAAAATCTCTACACAGATTTAAAATGAATGATCAAGATCAAAGAATATTAAAAATAAAAAAATTTAAAATTATGAAATTTATTACAACTTTACAAAACGAAACTCGGATTCCTCTTGAGGTATTTACTTATAGTAGTGACAGCTTTTATACTTCATTACCTCCATAATACATACCTCCGAAAATATATTCAAAATTAGCTACTCAATAATTTAATTTACATTTTTTTATATATCTTCAATTATTTTGAAAATGGTTTTATTCGAAATAATATTATGTAAAGAGATTTGCAGAGAAGGGGAGGTATTTTTTTAAAAATAATTTTGACATTTTAGTAATTAAATAATCAATGTTACCTGATATTTTTATTTTTCAATAAAGATAAAATTTTCATTTTTGTTTCATGGTTACATAAAATGAAAAAAATATATATACAAATATATATATAATTATTTCCTCGGATTTCATTATAAAAACTTTCTGAAAAAGAAAAAAAAAATCTGATGCACTGCATTTCTCAAATAAAAAAAAAGAAAATATTTTCATTTGTTAGATTTACAAAAGCTTTTTTTCGGTCATTTTATGGTTCATTACTATAATATCCCAAGCCATTAATTTAAAAGAAAAAGTAACCCATTTCCGATATTAAGAAAAATGATTTTGTTTTTAAAAAAAATATCTTTCCCGAATTCTTTTATTTTATAAAGAATTTTTTAAAGTAATCTTGCTAATGAATAATTTAAAAAGCCTATATAAAATTATATGAAAACAAAACAGCAATAGAAAATCACAATTACCGAGAGAATTGGTTACATAATTAACTAAATATAAAATCATTAAAAGCGTTTTGTCAACCATCAATAATAATGGAAACCATAATAACTTTTAGAAATATAAATAATTTTAGAAATTGAATTTATTTAGAACTAATATTTGAATTCAAATCTGGAATTTTCTTTTAAAACTGTAATTGAGGAAGTACCAGGAAATTTTATGTATTATTAAAACTTTTTTAACAACTAGCGAAGTTTTATAAATTATTATAGGGAAAATTGTGTATTGATGTATAATATTATCTGGAAAATATTAAATAATCGACAATAGCTTGGGAATCATTTTTAAATATTGCTGTAGATCTTCGTATTAAACATTCATTATTATAGATTTTTAATAATTTGGTAACAAATTCAGCTGCGAAATTTAAAGGAGAATTTAATATTCTCTTCCGGAAAAATGGACACAATGGATTTGATATAATAAATACACCCAGAAAAAGAAATTGATTAAAATTACAAAACATGTTTTGTTGAGTACATTTGGGTTGTTTTAGCAAAATTAAAGTAAAATTAAACCATTTTACTTGAATTAACAAAACACTGTTTGCTGCCGATACAAAAAAAAAAATTTGGAATTGCAAAAAAAAATTTTTTTGTTGATTCAAACAAAATTTCCATTGACCTATATTTAAACAAAAAGTTTTGTTGGGTCAACCAAATTTTTGTTGATTCAACAAAACTTTTTTCTGGGTGTAAAAATATCCATAAATTCAGTAAAAATGTGAGTGTATGGGTTAGTAATTCAGTACATCTGATTTAGAAATACTTCTACACAGTAAGCGCACAGAAATTTGAAAGAATATTAAGAGTTTCTTTTTCCCTTGGGGAATGGACAGAAACTGTTATAGTAAATTACAATATCTATAAATGTGAGTGAATTTGTTTTTTACTTTGTACATAAAATTCTCTTATATAGTTACCTGAATAGGAAATTTAAAGGAAGTACAGTTTTTTTTTTTCTAAGGGAACGGATACTGTGAATTTTATAAAAAAAGTTTAAATATATTTGTATTCTAAACAATATAAATATGTATCACATATTATTTGCGCAATACATCTATTTAAGTTAAACTTATAGCACTTTTAATATATGACGCTTTAAAATTACAGTTTGTTATTGTCGTTTAGTATATTTATTTACCACTATTCCTATTAGTTTTTACGATTTCAGTCGAGAAATAAGTTTACCTTGGATACTATTTACGATTAATTGATTTTTTTTACTGTACACAAGTATAAAGAACGCTGGCATAAAGAAGTAGAATAACTTTACTTTTTTATATAATCACCAAAACATTAATGTAGTAGTCATAACACTTAACAAAGTTTTTTCCTTAAGTTGAATAAACGTTGTCCTGCATATGTAAAAATTAATTTTCAGCTGTTTTCACTGTTTCATTGGTCCCAAAGAAAGACATAAATACTAGAAAGATGTGAAGTCCCTTCTAACCAGGTTTGGGCCTCAGGGTGAATGGGCAAAAAGTTTCCAACCAAGGGTGGTAAAGACACCTGAACCTTACACTTTCAGAATCTTTTACGGATTCCGGAGCCCTTCGTCAATCATTCCCATTTATACCATTCAAAGCTCTCACTTCCTTTTTTTTTCACCCTATTGCAAAGGAAGTTATGTTTTCCGTATCTTCGGGTCCAGACAGACTTCCATCCGTGCTTTCTGCTAACTAGAGAACCTACAACTTGTAGGTTCTCTACTGCTAACACTGCGCCAGCTCCATCTGCAGTCCAACTCCACGAAATGACAATGTCTGGCTCTCACATTGATATCTTTCTTCATATCTTGTATTACGATTTCTAGGTCAAGAAGGAGGAGAACTTTTTTCAGACTAGCCCTTGTTTTTTTTATAAATATTTTGAAACTATCGTGGTATCTTTTACTACTGGACTGTGATTATACTTGTATGATACATTTTGTTTCTCATGTTACGGACTACTACCATACTTTGATAAAATGTTTTGGTTCATACATGTGAAAATAAAGATTTTCGATTTTCTTTCAATCAACGTAACATTTAAATTAATGTAATATTTTTCATTTAATTTTCTTTACAATGAGAATATATTTTATCATTTTCTCAGTTTCTTTTATTTTAATTTAATTTAATTTATTTTTTAATATTTTCCAACATAGCTGAAAAATGTTTATAAATTCGGTTTGTCTATCTGTCTGTCTTCCGTCTACCGTCAGCGATCTCTCCGTGCTCTAACTCTCGTAATTATACTAGGATTGTAGTGAAAAAATTATGTTATTGATGATTACAATTGAATGTTGATATGGAAAATGAAATGTATAGGATTTATAGCTCGTTTACAGAAACACAAAAAATAATTCTGTTACATTATTGCCTATTGAAATAAAAATCATTACTTGTTGTTACAATACTTCGAACATAATGAAATGGATATGCATCACTGAGGTTGACTAAAACATGCTATTTCAAGAAAATAGAATACGTAGCATTTATAGTTCATTTACAGAGACGTACAAATTATTCAATTAAATTATAATATATGGAGAAAAATTGTTGTAATGATGTTAATGTTACATCAAACATAATGAAATTAAAAAGGATCACTGAGGTACATTACATCATTTTTTCTATAGATTAAGGAGTGCGTAACATTTAACTTCATTTACAGAGACGCACAAAAGTATTTGGTTACAGGATGGTCTACGATAGAGTTCATTGTATAAAAAAATGAAATTTGTTAATCATATTCTGTTAGTGTTGGAAAGAGTTTTATAATCTATACATAAGCATAATTTCTCATTCTTTTAATATCAGAAACAATTTTCAGTCCAAATTACATTAATGAATTTATGATAGTTATTTATATAATATATTTTTTAATGTAAAAATACAGTAAACATTATTTTAAGTAATTCACGATTTACGCTTTTCAAATTATTTAAACTATTTAATCTCACAACCTACATATTTCATGCCTATGATTAACTATTTGCAGTAAATAATGATAAGAGTGTAGAATAAATAATGCATAAAACTTTACATCACTCTCTTATTCCCAATCTTTAAAAATGCGATGAAGTATCTATGAATTCTCATTCATAGTAGAAATAATTTTCTTTTTTCCAGATAAAATAAGCGTGTCTAGTGTTACAGCAATAATCCATTAAACCTTGCAAAAACATTTCCTGCGAAATCGATCATAACTTAATTATTAAAATTCTTCGGAAGTCATTTATGCATAGGATTCTTTTGATAGTACTTCAAAAAGAATATCTTGGAAAAATCAAAGATCTTAATGATGCACTCCTTTCCTGCTAAGATAATTTGTAAATTGATAGCAGCATTTTTTCTGCATTTTCTTTCCGGATAATTTAAGATTCCCGGGAGCATTATTTTTGTTTTGTATCTTGCAGAAAACATGGAAGTGTTTTTAGGAATCATGTAAACCTTCATTATACTAATATGCAAAACTGATACGCCCTCTAGTATGACTCAGTTGCATTGAGAAAAACTATAAGATAATGAATATGTAGATAGTGTTTCTTGTTGTTATAATTATCATTAAAAAATAAGAAGTTTGAATAGTGATATTTCTTAGGATTTATGAAAAAGAAAGTTACATAAGTTACAGGGCTTTTAAAAAATTTCGAATATTTTATATGTAAAATAATATATTTTAATAAATTTATTTTAATAATGTTATGACATGATTTTATAATATGATTTAATGATATGACATATATTTTAATTTTTTTAATTTCTTTTTTGATTATATATATATATATATATATATATATATATATATATATATATGCTTGCAATTTCTTTTCACTTTTCTGATTGTCTTTTTATTCAAATTACTTCATAATTCCCCTTCCGTTGTGTGTTATTCTGATTGTGTAATGATCTTGTGTGATTCGCTAATGTCTTCTGCTTTCCTATTTTTTTTCTAACTTGTGTCTTTTTTTCCTTCCATTTCATTTTAGTCTTGCTACTGCCTTTCAAGTGGTAGTAAATCTATTTTTCACCTGAAGAAGAAAGAGAAAGTTCTTTCGACAGACCGCACACAGAAAAAAGTTTTGTTGAATCAACAAAAATTTGTTTGCCCCAACGAAACTTTTTGTTTAAATATGGGTCAATGGAAATTTCGTTTGAATCAACAAAAAAAATATTGTTGATTTTTTTTGCAATTCCAAAAAAAAAAAAATTTGTATCGTCAGCAAAAAAATGTTTTGTTAATTCAAGTAAAATGGTTCAATGTTACTTGAATTAACAAAATTATTTTTGTTACATAGATATATGCTATGTGTTATTTTAACAATCTATTTCCTTTTTTCAACTAACTATATTTTGTTTGTTTAATCAATAAAATATGTTATATTACGAACTTGTTTTGTTTATACTACAAAAACATTTGTTAAATGAACCAATCTACATATGCAATTTTAACTAATTTTTAACAGCGAATCACGCTTGTAAACCTTGAACAATAACAAATGAATTTTATCCGACTTTTTTTCAAACGCAAACCGAGAGAATGAAAATTGTCCATGCCGGGAGTCGATCCCGGGCCCTCAGAACAGCAGCCTGACGCTTTACCACTGCGCTACCAGGAACGATATCTGAGTTCGGCATTTCTCACTCTTATATATGTCGGAACGGCTGCAATCGCAGCACAAGATGGAATGTCATAAGAAGCACGCAAATTTCTGCGGCAAACATGAGACGAGAGTACAAAGCACAGCATACGGCAACACATAGTTAATTTTTTATTCATTTTCAGCAGTGAATTACGCCTGTAAAAAGCAGGATAAAAATTTCCTTGTTATTATTCAAAGATTACAGGAGTATTTGACTGCTGAAAATGAATAGAGCTATTGTAGAAATCACGAAAAATGCAACATAGCAGCGCCACCTGTTGCGCGATTTAAAGTAAAAAGTAATCAGCAACAATTTATATCAGAAAGTAACTGAATAAAAGGTTTTATTAAATTCCGTGCATTAGTTCTTGAGATAAAAACAGCGAAATCGCGTTCAGGACAACCGGAAATCGAAAATTTTCATGAATCCAATTCTTTCTTCTTGCAAAGATAGAAGACGGTAATAAATGGGACAGGGGGATTTTTAAAACTACCTTTGTCCGTCCCAGTGAAAAAAAAGTTTTAATTACCCCAAAATTATGTTAATCATGTAATTATATAGCTATATAAGTCAAATAAATCAAGTTGCGTAAGAGAGATATGGCTACTACACAAGAATTTAAATTTTTCAAAAATAACAAAATTTTGCTGGAATTACAAAAATATTGTAAAATTAAAAGAAACAAATTTTGTTAGTTCAAGTAAAATTGGTGAAATTTTGTTAAAATTTTGTACGAGTGTTAACAATATTTTTTTGTCCAAGCAACAAAACCAATTTTTTTACTTGAACTAAAAATTTGACTAAAACAACCAAAATGTACTCAACAAAACGGGTTTTGTTGTTTTAATCAATTCCTTTTTCTGGGTGTACATTTACTCCGATCGAATTCTAGAATTAACGGGCAAAGGGAGATAGTCGTGGGACATCTAAATATACGGGACCCAAATATTTAAATTAAGTTAACAAACTACAATAGAGTTTCATGATTGGCATAATTGACAACAAAGTTATATTTCTTGCACTACGGACTTTTCTGTTAAATAAACGTGGTTATTAAAAACCAATTGTTATTTTTAGAAGTGTATAACGATGGTGGAAACGATTTTTGCGTTTCTTTTTAGCCTTTCCTTTTTAGCGTTTGCTTTTATTGCTCATACATCACTACTAAAATTCGGATATTTTCAATTTTTGCATCATTACACGAGAGGAAAATGTATTTTGATATTTGATTGAAAACTGTAAATAATTTATTATTAATAAATTTTAAGCATGCGTTTTTAAAAATGTGTCTCAACATTGGGCATTTGTTTGCTACTTTAATGTAGCGTAACTAGTGGCAAAGCTACCAGAACTGGCGATTGATTGCCCATAACAAATACTAAAACAACAACAACAACAAAGTAAACACAAGTAAATTTTAACAAAATTATTATCGATATAATTGGATTGTTTCGTACCTTCTTGTTGTTGATGTATTTATGTATTGTTATTCTTCACGTTAGAGTTCATGTGTGGGGTTATACTGACCTGAACAATATTTGAAGTCAACTTGAAACCCAAACAAATCCCGACGGTCTTCATCACCATACTTTAATGCATTAATCCATATTGTAATGCATTTATCAATTTTTTTAAATTATATATGAAATATCAATTATATATTTTATGTTGAAAAATAAATATATTACATTTTATATGTATTTTAATTTACTCATCTCAACAATATCGCAGACATTGTTAAAAAAAAGGGGGGGTATCAAATCCCACCCGCAAAAGTCAAAACACAATCCTAGCCGGAAACAATTAGAGTCAACACTTCTCGCAAGGAAAAAAATGATGACAATCCGACTCGACCCAAACTATGGGTCAGATCTGGTTTGGCAAAATCGGGTTAACTGACCTGATGCAGAACTGCAATCCACATTCACTTTAAATCTCATCGTTGTCAATATCGCTTATTTTGACGCGCAATCATATCTTATACTTTTTGAGGTGTACCTGTAAAAAATATATGCACAATGTGACGAGTTTTTTAAAAAAAATGTAGTACTGTGTACCTTAACATCATAACATTAAAATTTCGAGACGATTGATTTTGTAACAATTGTTACGAATGTACGAATGCAAATTAAAAATATTACATGAAAAAAGACAGTTATACAAATATTTCAGCTTTAGATTTTAATGATACTGAAATGGAATGATCTACAGAAGGAGACCTAACGAAAACAACAAAAAAAAAAGTATGACAATCGGAGCATATTTACAGCCACTTTCTACGTGTAATGTGACAGGAAATTATATAGTTACACTGCGTGGTTGCGCGAACAACCAATTCGAAAACAGAAGGTCGAAACTACGTACACTGTAAAAAATGACCAATGTTTCTTATTTTATGAAACTATACTATAACCACGAATGAAAATATAATATAATCTTCTGAGTTATCCGAAATTTCAAATAGCATGTTATATTGTCTTTTGAATCCATAGAAATCCATACATTTCCAAAATTTAAAGAATAATTCATAAAAACAAATTATTTTTAGCTGCCCGTATTTTTCAGAAATGTTTCCGAAGAGTTTTTATAGTGTATTAATTAGTGTCCTCAGCCTGGAATACCTGTTTTTCGAATGTCATCAATTCTCAAGTACATTATTCAGCCGCATAAGTTAATTTATACATGAAAGAGTAAAGAAATAATCTTAATTTTAATGTTATCGTTAACACTGTTAATTTTGCAAGTTTGTCTGTTAAACATTTTTTTGAGCATGAAAATGTTTACTTGAGAATTGATAGCATTAAAAAAAACAAGGTACTTAGGACATTTTAATAATAAAATAGTTTTAGAATTTTCCATCACTTCACTGAAAGCAAGTGTTTTTGAATGAAAATCTTTATGATCTAAAATGTGTGATGCAAGAACACTGTTGCGTTTTTAGGGAGTTTCTCCAAAAGGACCTAAAATACGCCAAATGACTTTTCTTTTCTTAATAATCTCATGAATAGTGGGAATATTGTTAGAGAATTAGTGCAGTTCATAAATCTACTGAGACGGGAGAGATTGTATTTTTTAGGTGCGTTCGTAATTATATAAATACGTAGCACCTATAGTCGTCGTTTGGTCCGTCCGTCTGTCCGTCCGTCTGTCTGTCTGTCCGTCCGTCTGTCTGTCCGTCCGCATATAACAACGCAAAAACTACCCAACCAAATGGTTTGCAATTTAAAATATATTATCTTTGCAGAATTTTGTCGAGACATTTCAAATTTTATTAAAATCGAATCAAAACTTTAGGAGATATTAATAAAAATATTTATTAAGAAATTTGATTTTTTTTTTAAATCGGTGCTTTTTTGTTATATGAGCTTCCGATGGATGTTAAATCGTCAAGCGACCGAGAAACTTATTTTATGACAGAAATTAATCTGCAGACGATATAATTCATTTCACAGAATTAAAAATTATCAAGATCTGAGTATTTATATAACTAGCTGATACATATATATCTGAATATTTATATAACTAGTTAAGATATTTGTATGAACAGTGTCATAAAATATATACTTAACTAGCTGTTTAACCCGTTCTACGCACGGGATATCATGAATTTAATTCTAAAACGTGCGTACGAACGCACCTCGTTTGTAACGTTTGACGTACAATTTCCAACTTGTTTAATATTAGTTTCTTGAGGGTAAATATATTTTTTTAACTATTAGCGAAGACAATGGTGTTAAAGTATTTTTAAATATATTTCCTGGTATTTATTTAGATACGGCAGAAAAAGCAAATATAACGTTAGCATTTTAACACAAATAGCGAGATATGCTGAATAAAGATTTCTTTAAATAATTTCTTTAACAAATAATTCTGTTTTATTTATTTTCATATGTGCGAGTAAAATGCTGATGTAACGCAACATATTGTCTGTTACATTATTCTACCTCGAACATTATGAATACATAGCATTAAAAAAATAATGAATATGGAGATTTTTTTTTGCAGAATTTCGAAAAGTCCGAAATTATTTTCCTAGTGTCTAAGTCAATGAATATTATTAATTGAATGTGGATTAAACGTATAACTATGGCTTAACTTTTATGTCGTAATGTTTTATCTGACTTTGAATAATTGAAAAAACAAGTTGTTGTATAAAGATTAAAAATACACTAAAGAAGATTTCGATTCCAAGAAAAGAAATCACGCGAGAATAAAAGATTATCAAGAAAGGCGAAGAAGAATAATTGGTGTGGTGTAAGCTTCTTTAGAGATTAGATGTAGAAATTATGGGAACAATTTATTTTCCACTTAAGAAAAAGAGACAAAAAGAAATTTCCAGCTTTTGATCCTATGACATTTTAAAAGATTTTCTCGGAATTGGTTACTTTTTTAAACCGCGTATTTAAGAACGTATTATATCTGACATAAAATAAACATTTGAGATGATTATTGTGAAATATGTGTTTCGTACTATGCGCTTTTAATATTATATATATATATATATATATATATATATATATATATATATATATATATAACTTCTCAAATATTTCAAATAAACACACATTGTCTGCAAGTTATTTGTTTCTCAGAAATATACTTGAAATTACGCCTTGTTTTTTTTTCTCTATAAAATCAAATTAAAAGTTAAATTTATTTATAACGAATGAAAAAGGTTATTTAAATATTTTATAATAAATATTTAGCTGCCAATGTAAGTTAAACTGACATTAAAAGGTTTTGTAAATGTGTTTTTTTTTTCTTTATATTTCTCATCCACTAGAGATACGCCACTCTTCTTTAAAAATATTTTGTCATATTTTTAACTAATTAATTTACATGTGAATTCATCAAGTTTACATATGCATGTCGATTTTTTTAGTAGATTTCTTAAGAAATATTACCTATTACACCCAGAAAAAAGTTTTGTTGAATCAACAAAAATTTGGTTGACCCAACAAAACTTTTCGTTTAAATATGGGTCAATGGAAATTTTGTTTGAATCAACAAAAAAAAGTTGTTGATTTTTTTTGGAGTTCCAAAGAAAAATTTTGTACCGTCAGCAAAAAAATGTTTTGTTAATTCAAGTAAAATGGTTCAATTTTACTTGAATTAACAAAATTCTTTTTGTTACATAGATATATGCTATGTGTTATTTTAACAATCTATTTTCTTTTTTCAACAAAATATATTTTGTTTGTTTAAATAATAAAATGTGTTATATTACGAATTTGTTTTGTTTATACTACAAAACCTTTTGTTAAATGAACCAATCTAAATACGCTACTTAAACTATTTTTTAATTCATTTTCAGCAATGAATTACGCCTGCAAACCTCGAATAATAACAAGTGAATTCTTATCTTACTTTTTTTTCAAGCGAAAACCGAGAGAGTGAAAATTGCGGAAGCCGGTAGTCGATCCCGGATCCTAATAACAGCGATCTGATGCTCTACCACAGAGCTACAAGGAACGATATCGGAGTTCGGCACTTCTCACTCTTATATATGTCGGAACGGCTGCAACCGCAGCACAATATGGAAATGTCATCAGGAGCACGCAAATTTCGGCGGCAAACATGAGACGACAATACAAAGCCCAGCATACGGCAGCACATAGTTAATTTTTAATTCATTTTCAGCAGTAAATTATGCCTGCAAAAAGCAGGATAAAAATTCACTGTTATATTTTACCAGAGTATTTACTTCTTGTAAAGATAGAAGAAAGTAATAAATGGGACAGAGGGATTTTTAAAACTACCTTGGTCCGTCCCAATGAAAAAAAGTTTTAATTATCCAAAAATTAGATTAATCCTTTAATTATATAGCTATAAAAGTCAAATAAATCGAGTTACGTTCAAAGATTACAAACGTAATTCACTGCTGAAAATTAGATAGAGCTATTACAGAAATCACAAAAATGCAACATAGCAGCGCCACCTGTTGAGCGATTTACACCAAAAACTAATCAGCAACAAATTATATCAGGAAGTAACTGAATATAAATCTTTATTAAATTCTGTGCATTAGTTCTTAAAATAGAGCGCCCACAATTTTTTTTGTCGCATACAGACAGACAGAGTCATTGACAGTCATTTTCTAAAGATAGGCAAATCGTGTTCAAGACCTTGTAAAATCCGTCGTTAACCGGAAGTCAAAAATTTTCATGATTCCAGTACTTTCTTCTTGTAAAGATAGAAGAAAGTAATAAATGGGACAGTTTTTTTTTAAAACTACCTTGGTCCGTCCCACTGAAAAAAAGTTTTAATTATCCAAAAATTATGTTAATCCTTTAATTATATAGCTATATAAGTCCAATAAATCGAGTTACGTGAGAGAGTTATGGCTACTACACAGCAATTTAAATTTTGCAAAAACAACAAAATTTTGCTGGAATTACAAAAGTATTGTAAAATTAAAAAAAAAAACTGGTTTTGTTAATTCAAGTAAACGTGATGAAATTTTGTTAAAATTTTGTAAGAGTGTTAACAATTTTTTTTTTGTCCAAGCAACAAAACCAGTTTTTTTACTTCAACTAAAAATTTTCCTAAAACAACCAAAATGTACTCAACAAAATCTGTTTTGTTGTTTTAATCAATTCCTTTTTCTGGGTGTACAATCAGAGGTGCCAACCTCTCATTAATATTCCGTAATATGTGGGTTAATTTGACCCAGGTTTAACACGTTTCGCTCCAGAATTTTTTTAAAGAAATTAAATAAAAAAAAACTCCACGTAGAAATCTGAAATTAAATAAATAAAGATTTATCCAATATTTTTTCTGGTTTGAAGCGTTGTTAAACTAAGTCAGATTAAACTGCATATTACGGAAGATTAGTGGGAACTTGTCACATCTATATTACATTCTCTTCTATGTTGGAATTTCTGAAAAAACATTTTGCAGATCTACACCGATCATGAACCCCTAGAATCCAAAAACACCCCCAGTTCAAAACTTTATATAGCTATCTATCTATCTATCTATATTACTTTTTCATGGACACGATAACTTCCATTTAATTCGGCACAAATCTCTTCCAAACTGATACATAAAATCAAGGGGCAAAAAATCTCGGTCAAAATCGGACCAAGTGGAGGAAAATGGGGAGGGTTTTGATTTGAAAACAGAATCAGTTTAAAGTTATTATTATTATAGGAAAAGTGCCAATAATTTACGTATGACAGATTTTTGATATCATTAAAAATACCCCCAAGGTGCAAAAAAATAGGAGTTTAAGAAGAAAAAAATTCATAACTTCGTCAATTCACAAGATATCAAGTCCGCTTAAATTTATTATAAATCTTCTTAATAGAATCTACAACTGTTTCATTGAAAAGTTTTTGATAGAACCAACTCTTACAGCAAAAATTAAAAAAAAAAAAAAAAAAAACCTGACGAATCCGTCTACAGGCACATGTAGATTTCGAAGTGGGCGGTCCCAATTGCCGTATAATGGCAAAAAGTTTTTCTTCTTCAATTACCAATAAGCAGGCGCCCCACGGTCTGCGGCGAAGACGCGGGATACACTATCATGAATTTCCAGGTCCTAAATTTTGCCTGTCTTAGGGATGGTGGAATTGATACTGAGAAGCTATACCACCAACGAACGTAACCGTAGATTAAAAGTAAATTTAGTTTATGGTCCATTTTTTTAATTCCGTACCCTTACCAAACCGTACCTTTACCGTACCTTTAAAACATCAATCGATAATTTCATAATATATCAATCGGATTCCATAATGTATAAATTGATTTAATCATTTTTCTTTTTTCTGTTTTGGAAAGTGTTCGTATTTAATAAATTTAATGAGTTAAAGAAACTGTTATGTCTTAACTGCTTATAGAATACATGTTGTTTATTCTAAATGATATTTCATTTACTCGATATAATTAAAGGGTAATCTATTTATAGTTATTATTATACTCAGATTTTTCTTAAATAATAATATTCATATAATAGCAACTGGATTTACACAGTTCATAAAGACGTTTGATGAAAGTGTTTAATAAAAGATGAGTATTTTAAATTATAAAGAAAACACAAAATCTCGGAGAAAGAAGAGGAGTATTTAGAAATATTCTCAAAGAAACTCTTTCCACGAATATTTATTTGCAAACATTACTTTTATTCGTATATATATATATAGTCGAACTAGTTTAATACGAGCATGACTAAAACGAAAATACGGTTAAAACGAGCTATTTGCACTTTAAGAATGGTTCATCAGTTAAACTATATTAAGATTTTCATGTTTTTACGAGCTACAACAACAATATCTTGGCTAATACGAACAAAATATCTGTTCATTTCAATTGGATTTTTGGCGAAAAGTTGGATAGAATTAGGAAATAAATCCCTTTCTTATCAAACATTGTTCTTTCTCATATATAATATATATACATTATAAATGTCTGTGATAATGTGGTAATTTATCAGTTGTACCAGACAAAATTTCCCCCTTCCAGCAGACATCCACCCAAGAAAATGCAAATGAATGTCAGAAGGTCTTGAAAGAATGAAAGAAAGAAGGGAAAGACAAGGATGTTTCAAATACCACTCCTTTGTATTATTTTTAACTGAGACATGGAAAAGAAGGGGCAAAGAAGAAAACTCTTGTTTGTTTTGTTCTTTAAATCCGGAATCTGGGCCATATTAGCCAGATTTTTCAAGTCCTTTATTGTACCGCTAAAATGAAATGGACATGTGAATTCAACAGGTGACTATAGCAGTGGTGACCGAGTTTTACTGGGAAACTTTATAATATAAGTTAATTTTAGCATCGAAGTAATTACAGCAATTAATAGTGGTCATTAGTTTAATTATACATGTATTTTTGAAATTTTTATTACCTTCACGAGGATAACGAATAACGGTTAATACAAGGATTTTTATAATTCCTTTTCTTCTTGTATTAACCAAGTTCGATTATATATTGATTTAAATTTGATTATAGATTGATAAATAGATGGATATAGATATAGATATTAATCTATAAAAATTAAAATGTTATTCTTATTCTTATATCAAATGTATATGTCGATGATCAAATGAACAGTCGATTTTTCCTTACCAAGTAATTAGGATATACTATTACAAATTTTCCCTCCTAATATGGCAATTTTTGTGCAGCGAAGCTTTTAAAATATCGGTTTAAGTCTACGTTTTCTACAATAAAAATCATAGATTACATACAAGGCTGTACAAAAGAATTCGAATACATTACCAACGATGGATGAAATTTTTTGAAATAAGAGTTTTCTACTGTATTATGCGATTTGTAAATTTCTTATAGTAGGGTGAAACCCCCAGAAAAAGACACTTTAAAGATACTTTCTTTTTAAAATAACTATTACAAAAATAAAAATTTATTTTATACTTATATTTGTTTTTGAAATGATACATTACAGATATATTACAGATATATTAAAAAAAATATTGTTGGCAAAATTTTGAAAAATTTTACATTTTATTATTAAAAATTACTTTTAATTATAAATATGGTCAAAAGCTCCAGTAACTGAAACAAAGGGAACCAGTGACTGACACTTTATCTTAAAAGATTAAAATGCTTTAAATAAACTTTATTATTTAATATAAAAACAAAATGCATTAATATTTATTGTAAAAAGTGGGATTTAGTAAGCTATACTGCATTATAAGTATTTAGTAAGATTATATAGCAGTAATATTTAGTACTGCATTATTAGTAATGCAGATATCCAATAACTGATATTTATGAACCAGTAACTGACATCTGGTGTCAGACATGGCTAAAGCAACTTAAATTTTAATGGTGTTTACTACAAGATAAATTTAATTTATTTTTATGCATTTTTAAACAGTTCAAATAAAAGATTTCAACTGTCCTTAATAAAACCAATAACTAACACCTCTGACAGAAACTGGTGAAATGAAATTCTAGGAACCAATAACTGGCACCGCCCATTAAGCTAAACTAAATAACTATAAACCCTAAATCATGGCCGTAATATATCATATGCATCTTTAAACTAATTTCTAAAAGTATAACTTTAAGAAAAAATTTCGGATGGTTGCATTACAAATACACTGATATCCAGAAATTAAGGTGCAGTGACAAATTTCAGACGTTTCGTTGAATATCTACTGAAACTCGTGAGGAAATGTCCGAAATGCCTTTGAAATTTGAGGATTTAAAGAACATGTTTGACTACATGTTTTTCAGTGAAGATTTTGTCGCAAGGACAATAAGGGAGAGGGACAATAATAATTCTAATAATAAATAATATTTTGGATCACCCAAGTAACAGAAAATGCTAAAAATAGTCTGTCACTGTAGCAAATGACTATGTAGGTCCTGTTCGACATTTGTGTGCACTTGTGTAAGCATAGCACTCTTATATTTGTAAAGATGTTAACGTTTCTGTGAAAAATTGAAAATGTTTGTTTTATCGCATGCAGAGTTTTCAGCCGAATTTAACACAGTTTTCCAATAACTTGACAAAAAATCGCAGAAATAGCATACTGCAATTAAAATATTGAATATTTGATGAGATATGGGTATTTGTATGAAATAAATTTTAACTATGCATGCGCGAACTACAGCAAAGATCTTTTTGTCATGATTTGATAGTCAATACTATAGGGCATCTCATATATGAATATATCGTGAAAACTCAAAAGGTTATAGCAATAATAATTAAATTGAGGAGGAAATCCCTTATAATGTTTATTAAAATGCACACAAATGTTGAACATGACCTACATAGTCATTTGCTACAGTGACAGACCATTTTTAGCATTTTCTGTTACTTGGGTGATCGATATCATTTTATTATTAAAATTATTATTGCCTCCCCCTCCTCGTTTAATTGTCCTCGCGACAAAATCTTTACTGAAAAACATGATGTCAAACATGTTCTTTATATTCTCAAACTTCAAGGGCATTTCGGGCATTTCTTCACGAGTTTCAGTAGATATTTGACTAAACGTCTGAAATTGGACACTGACCCTTAATTTCTGGACCCCAGTGTAGATTAGAAAAACACTTCCTTAATCTTAGAAATAAGATGGTTGCTTCAAAATGGCACTTTTTGTAGTCTCAAAAATTTCTTCTTCATTGAATATGTTTTTGGCTCTCCAAAATAAAAGTAAGTGTCTCATTTACCACTAGATGACATTAATTTGTAGAATTTTACAGCGAAATGCTTATTTGAGTTAAAGTTTTGCTCAAGTGTCAATTACTGGTTAGGTGTCAATAACTGAGGGTTTCACCCTAGATATCTTCATTAGCCGTATCATATGAAGTTTCGTTACTATATTCTAAAAGTGCTGGGAAGTGTGTTACAATCTGTGCACGACGCACGATTTGATTTCCTTTCTTGTTTAATTATATAATAAATCTTAATTTTAACTGATATGATTAAAAATCAAAATAAACTGAAAATGAGAGTAAAAATTAAGTGAGAAAATTAAATTAATTACCGAATAAAGAAAGAGGTAAAAAACATTAATGACACTTTTAGATTAGAGTCGAATAAATGAGGGAAAACATAGTGCATCTGAGAGATGTTTTACGTTATTTCTATAAAGCGGTGACGAGACTTGAAGAAATTGGGATATAATTATTGAATCTTGTAATGAGAATTCATTGATTGTATATTCGTTCGCTCTTACATTTTTTTTTGTAATAAATATACAACAGTCTTTTTAAAAGTTACCTTTAATAAAAATTTTCAAAATCAAATAAGTTATTGAGCACGTTTTTTGGTGCATACCTCTTACATTAAATGCAGGACGATGCGAACACTGTGTTATAATTAAAAATAATACAATGCATTCATAGTATCCTAATAATACACTGCTCAAAACAATTAAAGGATATTTGAAGTTTTATATAAAATAAAGATATAAACGAAATTTTTTTTGCCGAAAATAGAAGAAGAGAATCACAAATGCAAATTTTTCTGGTTTTCAAACTGTGGAGTATGCAAATTTTGAGTTCGACGTCAAAAACGTCGCTTCAGCGGCAGCGAATGAAATTTGACTTTCAACTGGATAAAAGAGAATGAAGACAAGGATGATCGGCATTCAGTGATTGCTTTGTTTCGATGAGTACGATGTCTCAGCGAAGTCATTTGAGAGATTCAGAAGATTGGAGAATTGTTGGTAGGTTAGAAGAGGGCCAAACTCAAGCCGAAGTAGCGCAAGCCATTGGAGTGTCACAAAGTGTCATTTCCAGGATCTGGAACCGTTTTTTGGAGAGTGGATGTGCAGGCCGAAGACCAGGGCAAGGTCTTAGACGGGCAACAACGCCCAATGAAGATCGGTATTTAGCGTTAACAGCTCGGAGACACCGAAACATGAACGCTACTCTTCTCCAACAACACCTTCTCTCGGCTACAGGCACCACGATTTCAACTCAGACTGTCCGAAACCGGCTCCATGCTGTAGGTCTGTATGCTCGCCGACCGATGGTATGTGTTAGATTAACATCAAGGCATCGTCGCGACCGCAGGTAGTGGGCAACCGAGCATGTCAACTGGAGGAGAAATGAATGGAGCAATATTCTGTTTTCTGACGAGTCCCGTTTTTCTGTGCATCCGGATAATAGGCTTATTTTCATCTGGAGGGACCGTGGCAGTAGGAATAATCCTGCGTTCGTGCACGAAAGTGTCAGATTTGGCAGTGGAGGAGTGGTGGTGTATGGTGGCATCTCCATTGACGGGCGCACTGACCTCTACATCATTCGAGATGGAGTTCTGACTGGTCGCCGATATAGGGATGAGATCCTCAGACCTATTGTAGTCCCTTACGCTGCAGCAATCGGAGATAACTTCATTTTAATGGACGATAACTGCAGGCCACATCGTGCAAACCTGGTGGAGGATTTCCTTTTCGAGGAAGGAATCGTTCGAATGGAATGGCCAGCGTGTTCTCCAGACATGAATCCAATCGAGCACGTTTGGGGCGCTCTAGGAAGACGAGTTTCTGGCCGCCAACAACCCCCACAAACTCTCCAAGAACTGGAAAGAGCTGTTCTGGAAGAGTGGGGCAGAATACCCCAACTCGTCATTAATAGCCTCATTGAGTCCATGCCTCAAAGGTGTTCAACGTTGCTGGCCGCCCGTGGAAACCATACCCCCTACTGAAAATGATTTTCTTTGAAGAAAACACGTTTTCTTATTCTTTTTTTCTCATATGCACAAATTGTGTTCTTTTCTTTTTGTACACAAATGCGCAATAAAATGCATTTTTTTCTGCCAAACATGTGTAATTTATTCTCATATAACCTACTATGTCTGTCGACCATGTATCAATCAGCTAAAAAGTTTCCCAGATACAAAATCCACCTAAAACTGCAATATCCTTTAATTGTTTTGAGCAGTGTATTATAAATGCGATTGTGTGTGTGAATGTTTCGCTGAAGTCAGCGTCAAAACGGAGGCTTTAATGTCCCTGTATCTTTGCATATAGATGGATTATAAAACAGAAATGAGCATAGATTATATTCTGTATATTTTATTCAAATAGTTTTCTTAATAATTTAAATTGTCGTTATTTTCATAGTGAATAAATGGACATTTTTTCGTATAAAATTTTAAAATGGTTAAATTTAATTCATCGTTGCTAATACTTTACCGTTGCAATACTAAATCAAAACTCGGATTAATAATTAATAGTCAACTTTTTATTTTCAATTGAAATATTTCCACGTGAAAAACGAAAATGAAATAAAAAAAATTAAGAATTAAAAAGAGGATGAAATAACATTATTAGAAATAAAATGTACATTTTCAAGCATTTCTTAATAATTCAAAATTTCTTTATTTTCATAGAGAGTAAATGGACATTTATTTTCGTATAAAATTTTAAAATGGTTAAATTTACTTTATCATTGCTAATACTTTATCGTTGCCAATGCTAAATCAAAACCTGGAATAATAATTTTTACTCAACAGTTTATTTTTAATAGAAAAATTTCCATATGAAAAATGAAAATAAAAAGTAGTCGGATGTGCCAATTCCGAAACTTTCTTCTATCTCATACAGGTTTCGCATACACTTAAAAGAATCAGCACCAATTTATATCAAGGTCTAACTGAATCTAAAGTTTTATTAAATTCCGTGCATTAGTTTTTTACATATGACTATTGCTAAAATTATGTAAATTCTGAAAAATATAGCATAGCAGCGCCACCTGTTGGAAAATTTAGGCCAAAACCTAGTCACCAACAATTTATGTTAACGTCTGACTGAACCTGCAGTTTGATGAAAATCCGTGCATTAGTTCTTGAAATATAGTTATCGTGTTAATAATGAAAAAAGTAGCATAGCAGCCCCACCTGTTGAGCTATTTACACCAAAACGTAAGCAGTATCTATTTATGTCAAGGTCTAATAGAATCTGAAATTTCATGAAATTCCGTGCATTAGTTCTGAGATATAGCTATCGTAAAAATCATGAAAAAAGTGGTATAGCAGCGCCACCTGTTGGGATATCTACACCAAAACGTAATCGCCGTCTATTATGTCAAGGTCTAACTGAATATGAAGTTTGATGAAAATAAGTGCATTAGTTCATGAGACAGAGCTATTGCGGAAATCGCAGAAATGCAGCATAGAAGCGCCACCTATTGAGCGATTTTCACCAAAAACTAATCAGCACCAACTTATATCAGGGACTAACTGAATATAAAGTTTTATTAAATTTCATGCATTAGTTCTTGAGATAGAACGCCCACGAAATTTTTGTCGCATACAGAGAGACAGAGTCACAGACAGACATTTTCTAAAAACTGTCAAATCGTATTCAGGACCTTCTAAAACGTATAAATCCGTCGAAAACCAGAAGTCGAAAATTTTCATGAATCCAATACTTTCTTCTTCTAATGATAGAATAAAGTAAAAATTAAGAATTAAAAAGAAGATGAAATGACATTATTAGAAATAAAACACACATTTTAAAAACATTTGATAATAATACAAGATGCATGAATACGAATATAAGAACGAAAAGCAGGCGAATATGACGTCATAAATATCAAAATAAAACGGATATGCTATGATGCCGAAATAAAATGATTTTGGGTAATGAAATGATTTCTTATTATTTTGTTTCTTTTTTATTAGGGTTTCGTTCATCTCACGAAACGTCTGTCCGTCACAGAGCCATTCTCGAAAACTATATAACATACACAGTTTAAACTTCGTGTATATAGAAGAATACCAGCTGTAAAGAGTTCAAAATATTAAAATTTGAAAAATTCGTATTATTTTAATAAATAGAGAAAAAAAAACCAAAATTCTAACAGCATTTTCTATTAAATTTAAAATGTTTCGTTATAGCAGATGCCAAAGATTTAAAATCCACAATGAAATTCTTTCTACAATAATTAATTTTCTATCAGACAATTTCCACGTGAAAAAAATGAAAATGAAATAAAAAGTTTCACCAATTGAAAAAAAGATAAATATGAAATAAAATTGATTGACATCATAGTCGTAATAAAACAGAAAATGTCTGAGATTTCTCAATAATACAAGGAGTATGAGCGTATGAGTATGTGTAAGTACACAAAGCAGATTAATATCACGTCATTAGAGAATTAAAAAGAAAATCTGACATCATATGGGAAGTTTAACGAATTTTTCAAATGTTTGAGAATAATACAAAGCAAGTATCAATATAAATAATAGCGAATAGTAAATATATGAGTTTGAGAAACGTATTGAATCGTGATAAAAATCCGATTATGGAAATATTCGCATATTTTAACATTTTGAAGGTGTACAATTTGTTTAATTTTTAAATTATTTTTTTAAATATTGCATTTAGTCCGTATGACGGATATTATTATTATAGAATATAATAGCGGGCTTGGTCCGCTATCCGGCTGGTTTAGATATTCCAAAAAACGAAAAAATAGACCACTAAATTATAGCTTTATAAAAAAACATGACTTTTTTTTGTTGTTGTTGCTAAATGAAATTTGTTTGAATTTATTAAAGAAAGGATAAAGTGTTTTGAAAGGAATATTAAACGAAACCCTTTGAGTGATCTTCGATCACACTTACCCACTTGTTTTCATTTCCTTCTTTAATTTTTTTTTTTGTATTTCAATCGAAATGAGTATATTTCAAATGTATATAATATATATTTTTTAAAAGTATTTAATATATGTATGTGAAATGTATGTATTTTAATCTAAAGCTTTGTATTTGAAATGAAATGAAACCAATAAGAATGATGACGAGATTTATTGTCTGCGAGCAGCTTACATATATATATCGTATTTTTAATTTAAATTTTTAAAAAGTTTTTAAAAATGTTTGAAAAGGAAATGGATAGCAAATGTCAATAATATGCACCTCAAAATTATCCATGTCGAAAATGACGTCATGATTAGCGGGAAGTAGTTATTTTCATTCATAGAAACAAACACAAAACAAAAAATAATAACTCTATTGCCTGAAAAAAAAAAAAAATATATATATATATTCTTAAAGGCGTTCATCTAAGGAAACCTGAATAAAAACGACTTTATTTTTTTAAAAGAAAGCGGCATTTTTGTTCATAAAATCATAAATATTTGATATTATTGCGTCAAAATAACATCATTTTCTCTCTACAGTATTACAATTAAGGCTCCAGGGCGGAAATATACAGGGGGAAAAGTACGGAAAGTACAGGGCGGAAAGTACATTGGTTCAATTGACACAGGTTTATAGATCGTGGTTTGGCAATCGGATTTTATTAACACGTTTCTTTCAGCTTTAAAGGAGTAAAAAGTTTATTATCATTTTTAAAACTGCTTTTTCTTTTATTAACACTTTCCAACCTAGTTGAAAAGTGTTTATGACTTCGGTTTGTCTGGCCGTCTGTCCGTGCTCTAACTCCCGTAAATATGCTCGGATTGCCCTGCAATTTTTATATGTTATAATCGTTATCTATAGCATGTTCCCTATTTCAACGGAAGTGTGTAGCACTTATAGTTTTTTTACAGGGACACTCAAAAGAATTCCGTTACATTGCGGTCTATGGGGAAAAATCATTTGCGGTTTATTTAAATAATGTTTCACTATTTTAAACGCATTGAAATTTATATATATCACTAAGGTGCATTAGAAGAAGCTTAATATGGAATAGGGTGTGCATAGCACTTATACTTACTTTACAGGGACAGTCAAAAGAATTCCGTTACATTAAGTCTATGGAGAAAAATCGTCTGCGGTTTATTTAAATAATGTTTCACTATTTTAAACGCATTGAAATTTATATAAGGTTCATTACAAGAGACTTACTACACAATATTGTGTGTATAGCAGTCATCGTTCATTTACAGGGACACACAAAAGAATTCTCTACTGTATGTTAACAATAATTCCTGGAAGTGCGTTTTAAGTTACTGAATGCGATTTTAATTTTAAATCGCTTTTTGTATATTACGTGGTGTGTATAAATTCTGTAGATCCTATACAGGGAAGCACAAAAGTTCGAGAACACATTTCCGTATTATTTAACTCCAGACGGAGAATTTTAAACTGTGCTACGTGTTTCCTAACTGAACTAAAATTTAGCATCCTATGTAGTATATATACAAATCTATAGATCCTATACAGGGCTGAATAAAAGTATTCGGATTACTTCGATGTTATCTTTTAGCTTATTAAAGAGTATGATTCGTAAAATTATTTTGGAAGCGTTGGAAAGTGTTACATAATCTATGCTTGACGCATGATTTTTCGTTCTTGTTTTTTATTTATTTATTTATTTATTATTTTTTTTTTGGTAATAGATTTTCGTAAAGTTTATAGAATAAGAAATTAGGAAATAGGATAAGAAATAGGATGAGAAATATGGCAGAGATTACATTACAATGTTTAAATGTATTTATAAAAAATTTTAATAAACAACGATGTTATCGAAACGAAAATAAAATTTTCGAAAAATTCGCATAATGCAAGAGCAAAGAAGAAACAAACTAGTCGTTGGGGGCCACCGTAATACTTATCCATCATGGATATGGATAATGTAAAATATGAAAATAGAACATGTGTAAACTATTTATAAAATGCATTGCAATTCGAATGAAATCGTTGCTTGATGACGTCATAAACTTTAAATGCTCTATTACTGAATTGCGTAAAAGAAACATCATATAACTCCAAAAATGATAATCATATTAACTAACGGTTTACTGCGTCGGATTAAACCTCTCATTTCCAATTAAAATATATCTTTGAATTGAAATTTTGATGAAATACAGGGTCATGGAAAATCGAAGAGTGTGGAAAGTATGATTACAAATATCTCGGCAACTAATTATCCGATCAACTTTATTCTGCAAAATTTATGTTTTTTATTGTCTTTTATACTGATTCCTTAAAATAAACAATTTCGAAAATTTTATATACCTTTTATCAGAACGAATATTTCAAGAGTCCGAAAAAAATATTTCCGGATAATCGAGGCTACTTAAATTTAATAAGCTTATTCACATTAATAATAAGTGTACATACCAAATTTTAAGTCTCTATTTCAATTTGTTCGTTCGATAGATCGTTTACAGATACACAGACACACATACATACAGACACACAGACACACATACATACAAACACACAGACAGACGGACGGATTTTTTTTTTCTAAAGATATGTTTTTCTGAATCTCCAGTGTCTGAAACGTGTAAATCCGTCTTTTTTTTCGATTTTTAAAACGATTACAAGACTTACCCTATACTACGTATGATGGGTAAGTACACAGAAAAAAATGAAACCCAATTTGGGTCGAAAGATTCTTAGGTATGTGCCCAAATTGAGTCCTGCCTGTTTTGGTTACCACTGTGTATCCATTTTGGACACTGTTAACTACCCATTTTCGATAATTTTTTTTTCTTTTTTTGAAAATGAGTATTTAACAGTGCCCAAAATGGATACACAGTGGTAACAAACACAGGCATGGCCCAATTTGGGCACATACCTAAGAATCTTTCGACCCAAATTGGGTTATATTTTTTTCTGTGTAAGCTAATCTTCGGGGGCCACCGTAATACTTACCCATCATGGATATGCATAATATAAAATATGAAAATAAAACATGTGTAAACTATTTATAAAATGCATTGCAATTCGAATAAAATCGTTGCTTGATGACGCCATGAACTTTAAATGCTCTATTACTGAATAGCGTAAAAGAAACATCCGTATAACTCCAAAATTGGTAACTAACGGTTTACTGCGTCGGATTAAGCGTCTCATTTTCAATTAAAATATCTCTTTGGGTGGTTGGTTGGTTGAATGGGGCCTTATGACACAAAGTCCCTTTAGGGACATACTGCGCCAAAAAAAAAAAAAAAAAAGATTAGAATAAGAACGTACATCTAAAATTTAAAATTGCTTTAAAACTTTGTCATAAAAACAAGATGAATGAAAAACAAGTGTTTAAGTGTGATCGAAGATCGCATAAAGGGTTTCGTTTAATATTTCTTTCAAAATCCTTTATCCTTTCTTTAACAAATCAAAAAAATTTTCATTTTCAAAAAAAAAAAAAAAGTCATGTTTTTTTATAAAGTAAAAACTTACCGGTTTATTTTTCTCGTTTTTTTTTTTGAAAATCGAATCGGTCTGATAGCGGGCTGAACCCGCTATTATACTTTGCCATAATAATATCTGCCATGTGGACTAAATACGATATAAAAAAAAATCAATTTCAAAATTAAACATGTTGTACATCTTCAAAAAATAAAATAGGCCAATATTTCCATAATCGGGTTTTTATCGTGATTCAATACGTTCCTCAAACTCATATATTTACTATTCTCTATTACTCAATTCAATACGTTCCTCAAACTCATATATTTACTATTCTGTATTACTCATATTGATACTCGCTTTGTATTATTCTCAAACATTTGAAAAATCGTTTATGACGTCAGAATAATTTTCTTTTTAATTCTCTAATGACGTCATATTAAGCTGGTTTCTATACATACACATACTCACACTCCTTGTATTATTGAGAAATCTTTGAAAATTTTCGTTTTAAAACCAACTAGCTGATTTGCCCAGCGTTGCCCGGGCCCGTGATAAAACGTTAAATAAAACCCAAGTTTGTATTACTTTATATATTTTACCCGATTTTGTATGAATTTTTATACTTAATGACAAAATCACAAAATCGTAAAAAAACATTTATTTTTTTTTTTGAAGTAGAATCGTTATATAGTTTAAAAAATAGCTTTTCTTGTCCAAGCTCTTTGAAATTTTCAATAGCTATAAATATAACTGTTTTACAGCCCGAGTAAAAAATACGTCAGAAATATTGTTATCTTGTTGTAAAATAAATTATGTTTTCTTTTCGCGTCGGGTCCATTAACATAAAAATAAAAAAACAGTATTTGTCGTCCGATCTCTCTTAAATTTTAGTCGTTTATAAATATAACTGTTTCCAAGTAATCTATAAAATTATGTGAAAATATATGCATTTTAGATAGTGAAAATGTTACCAGAGGCCGAGCGTGACTGCGGAAAACATCCTGTTATTATGGGTTTTCGCCGAAAATATTCCAGATTTTATTTTTTTTTTAAATACTTGTTCTCGTCCGAACGCTTCGAATTTGTTGTAGGTGATGTAAATTTAGTCTACCGAGATGTTCTAAAAATATTGTGTTAAAAAAAAATGAACATTTAGTAACTTTTAGTTTAAGGAAAAAAATCTTCTGGTGAGCGAAAAATGACCTAGCGTTCGCCGGCGTTTTTCAAAGGGTTAAAATCAGTATTAAAAAAAAATAATATCGTCTATTAGAAGAAGGTTTCAGCTTTAAGAGCATATGTTTGGTTCGCCTGTATCTCTACAATTGTGCTATTGAGGAAAGTTGGCGTAAAGGAGAAAACATAAGCCCGGGAAATGACCGTTATACCAAAATGCTTTTCAAAGAGTTAACATAACTTTTATTTCGAATTGATTCCGGCATTGGAGACGTAAAAGTGCGATCTTTCAGAATATGATTTTTGTTTTTAAATAAACCAAATGGTTTAGTCGACATAATTTAAAACAGAATTGCGAAATAAACACATTCTTCATGTAAATGGTTCTTCATTCTCGTACGATGTGCAGAATCAGATTCTTGGCATGCGCGAGTTCTGAAAGCCAGCTCGCAAAAAATTGATGAGTTATTGATCTGTTTTTAATTAATATTTTTGTGAGTTTTCAAAGTATTAAAATTGTGAGACTCAGGTGCACATGGCCAGACCTTGGACTATCCACACCTACATTTTCAGACTTCTGGGTGGGCTAGATTTTGCTAGCCATGACAGACAGACAAACACACATACACACAGAGTGAAACTTTATTTTATTAGTATATATAAGACGTCATATTAATATTTTTTTCAATTGGTGAAACTTTTCTTTTTCTTTTTCACGTGGAAATCTTTCAATAGAAAATTAATTATTGCAGAAAGAATTTTATTGTTTATTTTTAATTGTTGGCAACTGCTATAACGAAAAATGTTTAAATTTAGAAGGAAAAGGCTGTTAGAATTTTGTTTTTTTTATCTCTCTATATTAAAATAATACGATTTTTTCAAATTTTAATATTTTGAGCTTCATAGTAGGCAGTTAGCTATAAGCACACACATTTTCATACCTGTAAGTTATATAATTTCTGAGAACTGCTCTGTGACGGACAGACAATGGAGCGGAAGTACTAGGGTTTCGTGAGGTGAACGAAACCCTATAAACACAGTTAAATGAAAAGAGTGATACGATGATAAATGTATAATTAAAATCATTCAATGAAAATATAACACAACGTCTAAAAGGATATACACAAGTTTTCACTATTAAAATATATACCATCTTTAAACTAACAGTTAGTAAGATGTCCAAAGTTTCTAGCAGAAATGTATATAACTTAAACAATAGATTACCAAAAGTAACATAGTTAAAATCACGTAGGCTCGAATACCTCAAAAATAATATTGTCATCATTTGAGTCGGAACTGTAAGTCTCTGATTCCATAGCTTCCTCTGCATAGTGCTGCAGCTGTTTGGAATCCTTTGTAGCAAGAATCGATGTACGAAGATGTACTTCCCTTCACAGTTTTCCACTATGAACAGGCTTGGGTTGAGGTTTTCTTTCTCTCTTTCTATGCACATGATTTTTGTGTAGGTTAAACAGATTTTTCCATTTTGTTTGGAGATGAAACAGAAGTATGACCTGACTCATGTTCAGTTGACTGTTTAGATTGACGATTAGAATATTCTATTTTCACAGGTTCTGATGATGGTGGCAAAAGTTGTAGTGTAGGCAGGGGTCTTATTCTATCCGAAACATACATACTACGGGTTTTTTTCTTTGTATTGCTGGTTAAGTGTAATAGATGAATCATTTGGTGGTAAAGAAAATTCGGTTTGGGTGCTTATATGTTTTATGGATTTTGATTGTCGCTTGTGCAAACTAGAATAAGAAACTCCTACAGATGGTGTTCTGGATTCAACAAGTTTTCGAGTTTCAGGATAAGAAAGTTTTTAAGTGATTTTGACTGCAAGAATTATTTCCCCACGAATCCAGTTTGGGCAAGAGCGGAAGTATGCTGTATGGTCACCCTTACAGTTTGTACAGCGTTCAGGATTTTCGCATGACTTACCATCGTGGCCGTCTTCTGCTCAACGTGTGCAGGTAACAGAGCCACGACAGGTAATCGCAGTATGACGATAACGCTCACAATTAAAACAACGGAGTGGATTAGAGATATAAGGTCGGACCGGACAGTTCAGGTAGGCAGCTTTAATTGTTGTTGGCAAAGTAGGGCTATTGAAAGTCAGAATGATGGGCATTGTAGGAAACACTTGCCCATACCGACGGATAGTAATACGGCGTGCATCTATGATATTTTCATCTTTTAAATTCGATAAAAGTTCTTCTTTTGTAGAAAATAAAAGCTCTGGTTCGGATATTACACCATGGTTTGTATTTAGAGTTTGGTGGGCCTGACCAGAAACAGAAAAAGAGCCTATTGTTGTGCAATTTGAGAGAAATCTTGACTGTTTGTCTGAAGAAACCGCAACAAGTAATTCACCAGACTGTAGTTTTTTGAGTGAATAACCGTCTCCGAAAACAGATTGAAATGTTTTCGCGATAAGAAATGATGAAGTTCTCTTAAAAAAACAATCAGAAAGACTGTCAGTACGTTTACAACAAAAAAGTGAGTGAAGGAACTCATCTGTACAGTTTGTTGCTCTCCACATGGGAGAGAAATAGTAGAAAGTAAATTACTTTCATCCATATTAAAGATAGAAACAATTCAGACCCCGGGCGTACCACCCACTACTGAGCAGAACAAGGGGATGCAAATTCGTGTATCAGTGCTAACCAGGTCACATACGTTCACAAGACACGCCTATTTCAATCTCTAGCCTTAATGAGATGACTATTATGTGTCCGCTCACTTGATCCCCAGCCAGTGACAAGTCAGCTGACTAGCCGATTGATGTATACGGGACCAATATGCACCTCCCGTCTACCTGAAGCAGAGGCTAAAGCAATGTGTTGGTTTCCCTCAACTGCCAGGATCCCCCTTTCCAGAGACACAGGTCGCCACCACGAAAAATGCGTGGTTGGTTTACAATTCTCCATAAGTTGATATAAACAGGATGGTATCGGCCTATTCAGAATCGCCCTCACCTCAGAAGAGGAAACCACAATGAGAGTGAAACAAAAAAGGAAGATTAGACAAGAGAATGGAGAGGATAAAAGAAAAGAGAAAGATCGCTCAAGTGACCGGGGTTGCAAAGCCCGTGAATACTGAAAGTAGGTATTCCCCTGGGCGGGAATATATCTTTAAATTGAAATTTGAATGAAATACAGGGTCATGAAAAATCGAAGGGTGTGAAAATATGATTACAAATATCGCGGCACTAATTATCCGATCGAATTCATTCTTTATGCAAAATTTATGTTTTTTATTGTCTTTTATATTCACTACTTAAACTAAACAATTTCGAAAATTTTTATATACCTTTTATCAGAACGAATATTTCGAGAGTTCGAAAGAAATAGTTCCGGATAATCGAGGTAACTGAAATTCAATAAATTTTTTCCCATTATTACATATTAAGTACATTCCAAGTTTCAAGTCTCTATCTCAATTTGTTCGGGAGATAGAGCGTTTATAGACACACACACAGACAGACGACCGGCAATTAATTTTTAAAAAAATGTTTTTCGGAATCTCCAGTGTCTGAAACGTGGAAATACGTTAAAAAGTTTGTTTTCGATTTTCAAAACGATTACAAGACTTACCCTATACTACGTATGATGGGTAAGTAAAAGTAATGAAAATTTTCCTTAATCCGAATTGCGTAGACTTGAACAAGCCGATCGTGCCAACTCCTAAAAATAAGCAAATTCCTAATATTATAAACGTGAAAGCGCGTTGTATATAGTAGATTTGTTTTCATAATATAGGTAAAATAGCCAAGAATAGGATGGTTAGGCTCTGTAATCGGGTCCCTAGCCAATTTGCTTTATTAAGTGAGCGAAATTTGCCGAAAAGTAAATACATTTTTGTAACCCGTTTTTTGTTTTTATTTTTATTTATTTATTTATTTATTTATTTATTTTTTGCGCAGTAAACACTTAACGGTATTTTGGATGATCATTTCTTCTCTCAGCTTGGCCTTACTTTTTCAATTGGTTAGAGTTTTATTTTTGCGATTATTTATATTATTTGGCGCAAAATTTCACTTTTTTAAGACGGAGTTATATTAATACCCTTATAACAAAGAAAATATGTATTGTCTCCTATAAAAAGTGATAAAGCGTCGGTTAATTATATATGTTTTTAATTATCAGGAATGAAATGTTTTGCTTAATTAATACATTTATTAATACTTTAATGTTACGTGAACGAAGTCACGGGTAACAGCTACTAATTAATGTAATTAGAATTGATTATAAATAATAATTCTTACGTGTTCCAGTACTCCTGCTCCCTTTTTAAATGTACGGATGTATAACAGAAAGCAAGAATGTGTCAAGGCTTAAGAGTTTTTAGTTGATGTTTATAAAATAAATATAATACTTTATTCTTACTTACTTTTTATGATAGAATTTTTTTAATTAATTTTTCGATAAATATTTATTTAAAATCACATCTAATATAAACGAGATATCTTAACGTGTAATTCATTTAAATTCCAAAAGCACTTTCATCTATTGAGTAATCTATCCGAATCTATTTAAATGAAGATTCTTTTATTCAAACTAAAAGAACTTTTGTCATTATATTTATATACCCGATGCAGAAATCTCTAAGAAATCCAAGAAAGTCAACTTTATTTATTTTCATTAGGTACATATTTTGAAAGATTTAAGAATGCTTGAAATTGCCTCATGGATTCTATTGGTAAGTCGTTGCTAATATGTTCGCCGTTTAACTTAAATTATTAAAGATGACTTCGTTTGCTTTGAAGTTAACTAGAAAATAATTGAAAAATTCTTATTGAATTCGGAAACACTATATTTTGTTGAAATATACTTTAGAACATTTCTCTATATCCGCGTTATTTATTACTATAACAGCCATAATTTTAAAGGTCGAATTTGAACGTATACATTATAATCTTTTCATGTTTTACCGAATATGTTTCCTGATAAAGAAAATAAATGAACTGGGTTGAAATATGATAAGCAAAGCATGGTATGCATTTATTTTGTCAAAAATACTCCTTCTAGAATCAGAAACATAACCCGAAATTTAAACATAACCGTTTGGATCGTGAATATTTGTACATCTGATTTAAAATGTAAGATAGTTTATTATTATTTTTGCAAATATGCTTTTTTAATATAAACGTTAACACACAATGTACATGTAGTTAAATTATAATCTCATTTTCAAGTATACATTTTTGGAAAATAACATTGAAAAATGAAAAATAACATGAAAATGTTCTTCAATATTATGAAGAAAAAACTATTGAAGACATAGCAATATCTTTTAAACTGTTGATAGTAATTTGCTAATTTACAATTACTTGCAATGCAGTTGACATTTCATAAATAAAAGAGAGTATGAAACTATGAAAAAATGTCATAGTATAATTTCCAAAAAATTAAAAAAAAATTGAAATAAAATGAAATAATAATAATAATTTACAATATTTTCAAGTATAGATTTTTCGAGACTAACTTTGGAAAATAAAAAAACTAACATGAACATTTTCTTCAATATTACGAAGAAAAAAATGCTGGAGACTTAGAAATATCTTATTAACTGTTGGAGAGTAATTTGTTAATTTACCATTACTTAGAATGCAGTTGATATTTCATAAATAAAAGACAATATAAAACTGAAAACATTTCATAGTTCTGAATTTATAAAAAAAACAATGTTTTGAAGGTTTAACTGGTTAGCTAATCATTTAATCAAAAACAATTGCATATATGTTTAGCATTAAGCTATTCAAGAAAAAAAAATAGTATGGCTCAAAAATTAATACAGTGGAGGCAAAAAATATTCTAAGAAATTCTTTTTAAAAATATCTGTAATATAATTTGTTTTATACACAATAAATAGTAATAACTATCTCGAGTACATCTATTATACTACAACTGTAGTGCTGACCAAAAAGTATCACGCCTCTGTTTTTCTGCATCGCCTGCTATAAGTTATTAGAAAACAAATGTTATTAAAAAGGTTATAATTTAGATAAATAAACGTGTATTATTGTATTGAGCACTTTTTAGTTTGTATATGTTAATGATTTAAGGTTTTGTGTTTTTAGACTGAGGCAAAATGTTATCACTGTGTTTGTTTTTTCACTTTCTTTGGTTTTCTTTATTATCTGTAGGCTGCAATATTTATGACACAAACTTTTTCCAACGTTTAAATTATCTTTTGACGCAGATTTGAATATCTATTCTTGGTTTAATGCTAGATAGAGCATGGTTTTAAAAAAATGGCAAATGCACGCTTAGAATGCAACTCAGCACACTGGAAGATGTACTGTTTAAAATTTTATATATAAAAAAATCTTTTAGAAAGGAAAACAACAGCGGGCAAAGATTTAAAATTACAAAAAATGAACAAAACATTCAGTTTTCAAGCTTGCTGTAATTGAAAATATGTCAGCACAAAAAATACACGTAAGATAGGATTTCGTGTACGTAGAAAAATAACGTACAGAATAATTCCGATAAGTAGATATGTAAAATATGCAAAATACAAGTGCATACCTAAATTATCACAATTCCGTGTAACACAACATCAAGAATAGACAAAAAATATATATATACAAACAAAAGTGCGAAGGACGGTTAAGTGTTATCCTTTCCTGTCGGAAAGAAGGGCAAACTGGATAGAGCAGGTAGATATCAGTATTCCTTCTATGATTTTGGAAAGAACCAAACACTTTTAACACGTCTTCGTGGAGGAGAATCACTGAAGTTGAAGAGAAGAATTAGATCACTTATACCTGCTACTTTAGGATTTATTTGAAATGCTACGGAAATGTATCAAAAGATACTGGAAATTGAGTTAAAACCCCATTTGGAATTATTTATTGAGACAGATGTAATATTCAGCAGTACAACTTTTTCGTGCATATAATTGCATCATGCGAAGTTAGTCCACAAAGAAAATATAGATACTTTCGACTGGCTTGAAATAAGTTCAATTTTTTGCTCAAGTTGAGATTATCTGCGTGTCATTGGTTAGCACTGTTTGCACCAGGGCAAGTAATATTAGTGAAGCGCATGCAAGACCTGCACAAAATTGAACTGAGCCAAAAACATTCATTTCATGTCGTCAAGCAGACACTGGTAAATTCCAATTTTGAAATGAACATTACATATTGACAGCAACATCTGCAATAGCTCTGGTAAAGTTCTTAGCTGTCAATACTTACGACCAACAGTAGGCAAACCGGAATCTATCATTGTTACCGAAATTTGTATTGTTTGTTTAAATGTTGTCATCTGTTTTACAATTCTTTTGTCAAGATAGCGTATTTTGTTTATTAACGAGCTATTTTCGTAACAACAATGAAAAGTTATTTGTAATTTGTGTAATGTGACATCAATTAAATAGATCCAACCATTAATTAGATCCAAAAATTAAATAAAACACATCCGCCAGGCTTCGCTCCAGTTAACCATAGAGTGCTTATGGCTAAAATAAATTAAATGCAGTATCCTAAAAACACGGCGATCACAATAACAGATCTTTGGGCATTCGCGTCTGTAAATCTCTAAAACGACAGTCAGAAATAATTATGTTACTTTGAATAAAATGCGATTTACCTGACAACATGGAAAAAATACAACCAATTGGCGTTGCATGCAGGAAATTCTGTTTCACAAATCTTAATAAAACTGACTTTACTTTATTACCTCCATTTATGATAAAACATCCTTTTTTAATGGAAAGATTCGTTGTCATTCATAAAAATTAAATTTACATTGATTAGATGAAATGACCCCATTTTCTAGACGGTTTCAATCATGATGTCAGTCATGAAGTTAGTTAAAAGAGAATGAACTGACTCTTTTAAAAAAATGCTATTATTCATTTCCTATAAAATATATATCGTAGAAACTGTTACAACTGCGTCTAAAGTATTAAAACACTTACCTATAAGGTATATCTATGAGATATACCAGTAATATACTAACGAAATAAGAAATAAAACTTAGTAACCGTTTGTTTAGAGTCAGTTTGAGGTCACACTGAAAGCGTCTCATAGAAAGTGACGCTATATTTAGGATATTATGTGTTATTAACCATTGGGAAAATGGTTGTTGCTTTCGGTCGAGAATGGACCAAAGAATGTTCGCATTTTACTATTTTAACCGTTTTTAACGAAATTCTGTAAATTTAGAAAAAAATTTTAAGCGTTTTTAACAAAATTCTGTAAATTTAGAAGAGTTTTTCTTTGAATAGGCAATATAAATGCATAAAATCGTTACAAAAATGTTAAAGTTACAAAAAGTGTAGATGCAAATTAAATAACACGAAAGTACCAAAGGGCCGCTATAACACGAAAGTATCAAATTTCAATTTTATTTTTCATATCTGATAATTATCAGATATGAAAAATAAAGTAGAAATTTGGTACTTTCGTGTTATAGCGGCCCCAAAGGAAGAAATATTTTTGTTTCTGTTTTCATTAATATATTGTAAATTTGGTACTTTCGTGTTATAACGGCCCCCAAGGATGAATCGCTAAGCGACCAAGATTTATAGCCAAATTATAAAGCATGTAAGACATTATAATAATATATGATATATATATAACATTTCTTGACGTATGTGGCCAAGTTATAGTCATATGTGATGCATATATGATGCATATATGATATATATATGACATGTGTATATGATGTATATACGACATATAAGACGTAACTAATATGTGTATAATAACGTATATGGCACATATAGGAGTGTTTGGAATATATATATGCGTATATAGGATGCATATATAAGCTTTGCGATGATCTTGGCGAAATCATATCTGCAACTTTGGCATAATCATAATTGTGGGGTCCGCTATAACACGAAAGTATAGTAATTTTTTTAAGCTTTCAGAACATTTTCCCAATGGTTATTGTAATTTGTTAAATTATAAATTTTTGTAACCATTGGGAAAATGTTTGTTGCTTTCGGTCAAGAATGGACCAAATGATGTTCGCATTTTACTATTTTAACCGTTTTTAACGAAATTCTGTAACTTTAGAAGAATTTTTTAAGCGTTATTTATTATTTTTCCCCTGAATATTTTTGTTAAAATTGAAATGTCTGTATTATAGTATATGTTTTAACTCTAAATAAATTTAAATAAAGTATCTGCGTCCTTTTAATGCACTTATAATAATTTTTGTCAATTTTATATACAGAAAATGCACATTATCTGCTCAGAATGTCATCAATTTTGTATGCAAAAATATACCGAATCGGTCTGAGTTTTATTTGCTTTTAAAACAAAGTACGTTTGTTAACATTTTTTTTTTTTTAACCATGCGACTTTTTACGGTGTGGGAACAAGAAGTGAAAAATAGCATTACACACACACACAAAAAAAAAAATCCATTTGTATAAAGATAAACTATTGCAGGTGGCTGAAATAGTGATAAAGTGCGGTCAGAGAAATTTGTAAAGTAACGAGTAATGTTATCCAGGTTCTAAAACATATGTCTCTCAAGTTTCATTCAAATCGGTCAAAAATAGCAGATTCATATAAGGGACATGTACAAACAACGATTTTATACAGAAAGAATGAGTAATGGCAAAACCTGGGGCCGGCTAGGGACATTTAACGTTAAGCCTATGGGATTTATGTTCTTTAATTAGTTCTTAAGGACACGAATTTTGTGGAATATATTTTTTTTTACATGCACCATGACGGCCGTGGCATCAATCATTGTGCTGAATTAGATGGTCGTCGATCGAATAGTTTGGAAGGAGTAGAGTCACAAAAATACCATTTTAATCGACGCATAAGAGCTTCACGTCGGTCAACTCAACGCTATACGTGACCAACAGAGAAAAGACGTCTGTAATGCTTTGTTAATTTGGATATAAGATACATTTATACATTTGACATCCCTAGGAAAGACCAATTACTTAAGCTCATTAAAAGTAAGAGTAAATACTATTAAATGTAATTTAAATTTAATCTAACACTGTTGTAATTTTTTGTCTTGGTGCAATTTAATTTAAGGTCTTTTAAAAATTCTTCAACCCTTTCAGGGGTAAGAAACTTCGATTCGTAAAATGTTGAAATGATGGATTGATACCAGAATTTAGATACAAATTTATTCGAAAATTAGTAAAATCCTTTCTGTGTGTATTTTATAAAAGGGAATTTTTCATTCCAAGATTCTGGTGCCAATGTAGCATTTCTGGATTAAAATTAATTGGTCCAAAAATGAACCACCGCCCTTGAAGGGGTTAATTAATGCTTTTTTTAAAAAAAATCGCAATTTGCAGATTATTTGTCGTATAAGACTGAATTTTATTTTTTGTCAATTTACAGGCTTTTGTACTTAACTTATTTAAGTAAAAGTTCATCGTAATATTTTTTTTTTGTCCAGCACTGTAAGATTAATATTATCATCCCTTTTCAAATCATTTTCTTTGATCAAAATTTTAAAAGAAAAATTAAATAATATTGAAATTTAATAGAACAGTAAAACACTCTTTTATGAACTTCCTACTTGTGGTGTAGCTTTACATCCGTGGGCGACTTGCGAACACCGTATTTGGGCATTGTAAAATTAAGCTTATAACTGTTAACTACTTGAAAATTAGTTAAGCTTAAAAATTAAAAGATTAAAATATACATAAATTTAAAAATCATAGAGCAAATTAAACATCTAAATTAAGTTTAAATTTTAAATATAAAAATAGAACCAAAATAATAGTAATTCTATTAGTTCCTATGCAGGTAGTAGGCAATAGTTTTGCCTAGAATAGAACAAAAATAATAGTATTTCCATTAGTTTCTAAGCTAACATAAGATAGTAGGCAACAGCTACGGAGTCTTGCCTAGACCTTTAAAAAAAAAAAAAAAAGACCTTACAGCATACATATTTTTCCTTTCCATTCTTTTTCTTTGTACAAAAATAACACACGATTTATATAAGTTTTAATAAAAATTATGGAAATTACAATAATAATAATAATAATAAATAAATAAATAAATAAAAAATATAAAAGAATATGAGTGAGATTAAATAAATTATATATATATATATATATATATATATATATATATATATATATATATATATATATATATATATATATATATATATATATATATATATATATATATATATATATATATATATATATATATATATGTAATAAAAAACAAAATAAAAATTCTGGTATCAGAAACTATTTCTGCCTGTGATCTGAGGATTTATTTCTAGGTAACTAGGTAAGTAATTAAACGACTTGCAACATCTTAATGTCTTACGGATATACTATTTTAATGAAGTAATATTGTAAAAACAGAAATTAAATTTGTCTCTTTGAACATTAAAACTGTGATACAATCTAAACAAAATTGCCTGTTTTTATTCTTGCGTAAAATGTTTGCAAAAAAAAATATAATTTTCACTGTTTATTGATCTGATTTTCAAGCAATTGTGTCAGTTGGGTAAACGATAATCATAAGTATCAAGGTACGCATCAGATATATTTTTAGAAAAAATCGGTAGTATAAGCAACGTAAACATCATTATTTTGTAAACTGTAACATTTTCGATGTTTATCGCATCAATTTTAAAGTAAATCTTTCGGGACAGTTCTTATGCGTCAAACTAAATGACAAATTAATTTAATGTCAAATCGGAACATTTAATATTTATTTTCTTGTTAGATTAAATACATTTGAGATACAATTTGTGTCATTGCTTTAAATCGTTAGTTCACATTTCATTATTCTGTTTATCGTAATTTTGAATGAAAATAGTTTAATAAAACAACATTTATTTTATGAAGAGTTTATTTATTTTTCACAGATCAGTGTAAATATTATGTCACAAACTTTACAATATATGTAAAGCAAAAAAATTTGACGAGGCATAAAGTGAAGTCGGTAATAACTGACCCATTTAAAGGAAAATTTGTGTAAGTCACATTTTTTTTAAAGTTCGAAAACAAGGATTTTCTGGTCACGCTACAATGATTTGTTATATGAAAAAATATTTTGGGGACTATTTAAAAGGAAATTACGTGGAACTATCACTTATATCGATATCCTACGTATAGAGTGATATGTCTTGATACTTCCAATGTAACTAAGGGGCTAAACCAGAAAAGAAAAGAGGCTCGCAAGCTAATGTTAAATATTTCTGACAGAATAATAATAATAATAATAATAATAATAATAATAATAATGATAATAAAGAACTCTTTAAGTGTGTTTTCTGAAATTCAAGATTTTTAGGAGCAATCTGATGCAAAAAAGTTCTATCTCCAAAAATTATGGTTATATTTATAAAAGACTGATCACCTATTGATTATGTGTTGTCGTGAGATCTATCGCGGTTTAAAAATCAGAGAAATTCCTGAAAATTTTCAGATATTTTTCTAATTAACCTACAGAAAATAAATGACAAAACGTCATGTTAATTTGAATATTTTATTGTATGTTTTAAATTGTAATTCATTACATTCATAGTAACGAAAATTGTATAGTTAATGAAAAATAATTCGTAAAGTATTATTGTTTAAATCTTGGGGACATTTTTGGAATATAAAAAATTACTTTATTTTCCGTTAAAATTGCAAGAAATAAAAATAAGTTAAATAAAAATAATAAAATAATTTAACAAATAAAATCGCACTTTTATGTTGTAATATTTTTCAAACAATCAGTTTTATACTCTTTTTCGCTTTATTAAAAAAATGTCTGTGAAAAATAGCAGGATGTCTTAAATTTTCAAAATAGGCGAGGAAATAATTTTATTGCTTAAATTGTAAATCATAACATTTAATAACGCAAATTGTATATTTATTAAAAAGGAATTAGTCAACTATTTTTAGTTTAATCACGAGGACAATGTTGGCAAGTATCAATTATTACATTAATTTCCCTTAAAGTTGTAAAAAATAAAAAGAAATAAAAAAGAATTGAAATAATTTACAAATAATATAATAAAACCACTTGTTAGCGTTACATTAAAGATGTTATTGCTGCTTTAAGTGATAAAAAATTGTGATAAAAAAGTGATAAAAAAGGATAAATTATTTATTATTTTTATCTTGAAGAAGTCGCCGTTAGAGCGCATGAAACATATGTGATCTTTATATTAATAGGTATTTTTAAGCCTTTTGTGTGATGTTTTATCACTTTAAGCAGCAATTACATCTTTAATTTAAAATAATTTATTTAACAAATAATTTTTTTTAATATACTGTTAATTTTTTAAACAATTAATTTTTTACTGATTTTCGCTTTATTTAATAAAAAAAAAGTCTCTCAAAAATATTAGGATGCCTTTAATTTTCAAAGTAGGTCAGGAAATTATTTTATAGCTTAAATTGCAATTCATAACATTCTTAGTAACGCAACTTGCATATTTATTGAAAAATAATTAGTAAACTACTATTATTTTAAATCTTGAGAACATTTTTAGCAAGTACCAGATATTGCGTTGTTTTCCCTTAAAATTGTAGAAATTAAAAATAAATTAAATCAAAACAATTTATTTAACAAATAAAATTGCATTTTCACATGCTAATCTCTTTCAAACAATCAGTTTTATACTCTTTTTTTGTTTTTTATATATGCCATTAAAAAATATACATGTGTATTAAAAAATGTGACTCAAAAGTAGTAGGATGCCTTAAATTTTCAAAATAAGTGAATAATTTATGACTTAAATTCTAATTAATAATATTCTTAGCACCGCAACTTTTATACTTATTCAAAAATAATTAGTAAACTATTATTATTTTAAATCATGAGAACATTTTTAGCAAATACCAAATGTTACGTTATTTTCCCTTAAAGTTATAAAAAAATTTAAAATAAATTACATCAAAACAATTTATTTAACAAATAAAATTGTATTTTTACATGCTAATCTTTTTTGAACAATCAGGTTTATACACTTTTTTTTCTTTATATATATATGTATAAATGTGAGTCAAAAGCAGTAGGATGCCTTAAATTTTCAAAATAAGTGAATAATTTATGACTTAAATCCTAATTAATAATATTCTTAGTAACGCAACTTGTATATTTCTTAAAAAAGAATTACTAAACTATAATTATTTTAATCGTGAAGACATTTTTAGATCCAAATATTACGTTATTTTCCCTTAAAATTGTAACAATTAAAAATAAATTAAATCAAAACAATTTATTTAATCAACTAATTTGTATTTTTATGTTATAATATATTTCAAACAACCAATTTTATACTCATTTTCCTTTAAAAAAATGTGTGTCAAACGTAGCAGGATATTTTTAATTTTCAAAATTTACAACAAAAGTTATACATAGTTATACAAAAAGATACATTTAGAAAACTCTCAGGGCTTTAATCATAAAATTCGTTTGCATATAAAGTTAAGAAAAGTGTGTGGATGACGTTGCTCATGTTACTAGAGTAAGCAAAGAAAGGGTGTGTGTATGTGTCAAAGTCTTTTCAAGATGGATGAGGTGAGGGAGTTATTCTTGGGTTTAACTACTTGGAATAGGAAGAGAAGTTTAAAGCTAGCGTCTCGTTTGGTATTGAATTACAAGATAATGTGCCCATTTTAAGGTTTACCCCTATTTCATTTACCAGTAATCAAAGGCATATATAATTTAGCTTGTTCTGACACTTCACGTCAAAGCTGTCACTTGACGGCAAGGTGCGCATGTCATTAAAATAGAAGCATAAAGAAAGAGCGTTTGGAGATGCTTTATACGGAAATAATTCATTCTTGATGTAGATGAACACAATATTATCTTTTATATCTGAAAACTGACAAACATTTAATAAAACAATGCGCAAATAATATAATAAGATCACGTGTTAACTTTACATTAAAGTCTAATTAATGCTTAAAGGGACAAAAGCATAACATGAAATGTTTAAAAATACCTTTTACTATAGATTACATATGTTTCATTCGCTCTACAGGTGATATCTTCAGATCTAAATGATAAATAATCAGATAATAATGCGAGAATTTTTTATTTATCATTTAGATGTGAAGATGCCACCTGTAGAGCGAATGAAACGTATGTAATCAAAGTAAAAGGTATTTTTAAACATTTCGTGTTATGTTTTTATCCCTTTAAGCACTAATTAAACTTTAATGTAAAACAGTGCACATTAATATTTTTGTACATCCAAAACATGTGTGTGTGTGTGTGTGCAGACATATTTTAGTATAATTGTTATTAATACACGTTTTTAAAGAGTTAATCTCTTGAAACATAACATACGCACATACACACACATATATAGTATTTGTAGACACATATATAGTATTTGGCAGAACACTCATAAAATTCAAAGTATGATAATATGGTTGTATGACTTACAAGATAATGTGCTCATTTTAAGGTTTACCCCTATTTCATTTACCAGTAATCAAGGGCATATATAATTTAGCTTATTCTGACACTTCACGTCAAAGCTGTCACTTGACGGCAAGTTAAAATGTTATGCATGTTATTAAAATAGCAGTATAAAGAAAGAGCGTTTGGAGATGCTTTATACAGAAATAATCCATTGCATGATGTAGTAGATGAATATAATATTATCTTTTATATCTGAAAACTGACAAAGGTTTAATAAAACAATGCACATTAATATTTTTGTACAACCACAAAATGTGTGTGTGTGTGCAGGCGTATTTTAGTATAACTAGCTGACCCGCCCAGCGTTGCCCGGGCAGACTGTCATTGAAGAATATAACAAAAAATTAAATAAATGCAAAAATTTCAAAAGTATAACAGTTACGTTTAAAAAATGAAACAGTCAAGCAAAATTATTATACTTACTTTTGAATAATGAAAAGGTCAGGGAAGTTCTTACGGTTGAACCTAAATGGCATATCGGTATAAGATCGAGGCTTGATATATGGCAAATTAAGTCCTATTCTTCTGCAATTTTCTTTCCAAATTTTCAATGCTTTTTCAATATTAATAAAAAAAAAATTGTTGGAGAGAAATCTTGTAGAGTCTTTTTGCAATGGTTTTCTTTAATACGAAATAGGGAGCAGGCCTATTGTCACAACCACCAACCTGGAGGACCAGGGTGTCAAATTTAGTCTGGTACCAACCCTTGACCAATCCGGTTGGGAGATCTTACTAGTTGCTACGCTACAGCCGGCACAGCCCTACGGGTCACTGGTGCACACAAGCCATTCCACCACGGCAAGGTATAAAGACATCACGGAGGATATTACAAATATTTGTTAAATGCAGAATACTGTTAGATTTCTTTTTTCACAAAAAGTCGAAAGATTTTATAAATTACAAAGAGTTGCTACGCAGCTAGTTAGAAATAAAATTATATTTTAAAAACACAAATTGCACAAATTGTGCTTATTAGTTGCTAAAATCAGTGTAAAAATTGTTTTAAACTCATAAAAGAGCTAAATTCCTACATGTTTCGGCTTTAAACTTAAAGCCATCATCGGGGAAGAGGAACAACACAAACGACTACTGATCTTTTAATTTTCGACACGAGAAAATTGAAATCAACAGTATGGAAAAATTTAAATAAAATAAGCGGGCGCTCTCTGTTGCCAAAGAGCAAAAAACAAAACAAGGAATTAACAAGGGGTTAAAAATGTATCCCATAGACTAGGTATGTTGAAAGAAAAGTTATCATTAAATAAAATACTAGTTAACAGTGTAGTGTCCAAATGGATTCAATTGTAAAATTATATTAATCTCAGAGAAAACATTTAAAATCTTAATTTCCGTGCTATTTATGAAAGATGTGAGCAAGCCATATGTATTTGCCGCCTTCTTTCAATTCATTTAATTAAAATGCACGTTTTCTTTTTAATTCCTTGTAAAAAGGACGTCATTTTCAAAAATTAAATCAGGAAATTTCTTCTTTTCAGAAATGTTGTCTTGATCTCGTTACCGTTAAAATGAAAAATCAGTGAAAAACTGCGCCATTTTATTGTTATTATTTTTATTTTAAAGGATTTTTTTTTCTTTTTTTAAAAATTTAATTTTAATTTTATGAATGGTAATGTAGGTTCTTGACTTCATTTTGTCGTTGGAGAAAGCATTCAACCTCTTTAAGATTAGGATGCTAAGCCTCAACTTTCACAGTTGGTGGAATGAAAAATCTCCAAAATTTATGTTATTTTGAAGCAAGTTATAAGAAAATGTAGTTTCAAGTTTTTAATTGGATGTTTTCTTTTAAAAATAATGTCATTTCACTTTTAGGAATGTTGACCCCATCATGTTCCTCAATACTATTTAAACAGATTAGAAAAATATATTTTCTTTTCAACTGTAATAAGAAAATGGCATTAACAAAGATTGAATCAATGACAATACGAATCGTCATTTTCCCCTTATTTTCCCTTTCTCTACAACAAGTGAAGTAACATCATTGCCATCATTTTGAAGAAATTTCATTAAAAAAATATATTAATTATGAACAGAGTATACAAATGGAAATATTTTTCTTTAAATCTAGTGCTGGTCAATCTACAAATGAACAGTTTTCAGTAGAAAAAAAAATATTTATTAAAGTTAGTTCAGTAGAAAATACAGTGCAGATGGTGAAAATAATCTGACCTATTTAAAATGTATTGATTTTTTTAAATAACAATTTTGAAAATAGCATTAAATATAGAATCAATGACGATATAATAATCCCGTTATTTCTCTATTAGAATTTTTATTGTAAAAATGAAAGTAAACCGATTGCCACGATTTTGGAGAAATTTCGTTAAAAACATTTAAAATTCAAAGTAAAATACTAAAATCTGTAGTGAAACTACTCGATTTTACGAACACTTTACAGAATACTATGCGTTCAAATAAATAGTAATGTACCAAAAAAAAAAAAAAAAAAAAAAAAAGAAAGAAAGAAAGAAAAAGAAAAAGAAAAAAAAATGATCCCAGATTTAAAGAAATACTTCCACGTATGAAAATGAACTCATGTTCTGGTAAAATCCGTCGTGGGTGCAAATTCCTCCAAGTTCCCTGTGAATTATACCTCTGGGGGTGCCTAGTCAGATGAAGGTCTCGTCACCTTATCAAGGTTCTAAATTACGAGATCGATTACTTTCACTTCCTTAATTTTTTATTTCTTTTTAAATCTGCCAATTCAACAAAGTTAAATAGAAATCTTGAACAGGCAAACAAGCAAACCACTAGAGAACAAGCACCAACAAAACTATAGTCAGGTAGATCACAGCTATGCTGTGATCAGGCGATTTCCACCCTGCTCCCAGGTACTAACTCGTCAAGCTAGGCACTCATTCCCGGCAGGTAGGAGTCTGGTAAGTGGTATACACACACACACACACACACACACACACACACACACATATATATATATATATATATATATATATATATATATATATAAAGATCTCATGTTCTAACGAAAACATGCACTTTCATACATAATAGCGAGATATCTTTCTAAAACTATGGATTCATTCTATGGCTAAATACCCTTGTTTCGTGCTGATTATAAGGGTTGTAATCTAAATATTGGAATTAAATTTACATAGTCTTTCTAATGGAAGTTTTAAGATGTTTTAATGTAAATATTTTGCCATTTGTTCTAAAAAAATATTAAACAATAAAAGAAATATTTAAATTTGTGTACGTTTTTATTACATTAATAAAATTCACTGTATTTTTTTATTTTTATTTTTTCCCCTAGGAAAACAAATTTTACTAGGCTAAGCCACCTATTATTGAAACATGATTTTTGAATCATTATAACAGAAATAAAAATATTTATTTAAATAACAGAGTTAAAAAAGAAGAAAAGTCTTGTCGGTTTTCGCTGGTCACAAAATTCTTGAAAGATGGTTTAGACACCAAACAAGTGTTCTGATTTGTGTAAAAATGAATACAGTTTTTGCGACAGTGACCTACAAAATATCTGCCAAATGCAGCTAAAACACAAATACCGTTTAGACGCTATCGTGTTCACTGATTTATATGCATAGATATATTACCGTGAAAACATCGAAAATGATCTGTGAGAACATATTACAAACGTGAGAAAATTCCAATATACGTACATGTATACATGCATAAATACATACAACATGACTTTAAAAATAGTAAAAACGGATTTAAACAAGTTCAAACACTTCTCATTCTCCACAATCTGATTCCCCCCTTGATTAAAAAACTTTCATTATACTATAAAAGGAAAATGCACTATTTGGAAAGTAAAAATAGAATTATTAAAAAATATATATCTAGAGCTGCCTCATCTAAAAATGAACAGGTTTCATTAAAAACAAACAAACAAACAAATAAACAAAAATATCAGATCCCTAGCAGAGGAAACAAGTTGGAAATTGTACGTCAAACGTGTCAAATGAGGTGCGTTCGTACTATAGCTAGTTATATAAATATTCAGATCTTGATGATTTTTAATTCTGTGAAATGAATTATATCGCCTGCAGTTTAATTTCTGTAATAAAATAAATATCTCGGTCGATTGACGATTAAAGCACCGATTTTTTTATTTAATTCAAATTTTTTAATAAATATTTATATTAATATCTTCTAAAGCTTTGATTCGATTTTCATAAAATTTGAAGCATAATAATTTGAGCATAAAATTCTGCAAAGATAGTAGAACTTAAATTTCAAACCATTCGGTTGGGTAGTTTTTGCGTTGTTATATGCGGACGGACGGACAGACGGACGGACCAGACGACGACAATAGGTGCTACGTATTATATAATTACGAACGCACCTAAAAAATGTTCATATTGCCCTTGTGTGTTTTATTTCATTTTATTTACTTATTTACAAAGTTTTAATTGTGCTTTATAATTTTAATTTTAATTTTGCTTTGGAATATTAGCCAGAGACAGATTCTGAGAAACTTATATTGTTTTAAGATCAAATGGGTTATTATTCTTCAGTTATCGAGCTGCACGTGATAGAGATACATTAAAATAAATTCATCCTTGAAAATTATTTTAAAAGCATAAAAAATCAGTAAATTGCGATACCGTTTTCAAACAAATTCTATTCGAAAGTACATGTTTATCCCTATTCAACAGAGTAAAAATTGAAAATATGCGATGTTTAAAGTTTAAAAAATTGCAGTAAAAGCAAAATTTATTGAGCAGGTGTTGCCACCGTCAACATGGGACAGTGTTACTCACTGGCATATCTTTTTTATAATATAGATATATTGAATTTGGTTCAGTAGAAAATCCAGGATAGATAACGAAAAAAACTGGCTTGTATTTTGAATATACATATTAAAAATAAATATGCTGTCATATTAAACTACAGGATAATAAGTTTTCTTTAACGCCTACGCCAAATCAATTTGACGATTAAATATATTAAAGTAATACTACTAAATATATTAAAGAATAGCATCGGACTTTGTTACTTTTTAAATAATTAGTGTACAGTTTGATAGAAATTTAATAAATATCTTAGGAAATGACACTAATTTGTTTTAATAATTATAAAATATTGAGTGTTTCATAAATTGGATCATAATATTTCTGTTGTAACTTTTAAAAAAAATACACTACATAGATCATACATTTTTATCAATGTATATATATGTAAATTTTTAAAGACTTGCAGTTATATGAAAATAAACTAAAGTGAAATACTTTGTCATTTTTTTTAAGTGTAAATTTTGATAGAGATTTAATAAATAATTTTGCATTTTGATTATTAATTGATAAAATATTAAATGCGAATAAATCAAATATTTTGCTTACTAAAGTAATCTAAGTTATCGAATATATTCACAATAATAATGTTTAGATTGTAAATAAAATTACTGCGCAATTTAAATTAATACAATTACATGCGGAAATTATTTTATTGAAATAATATGTGATAATGCTCTAAATCTTATAAAATTTAGAAGAAGTTTAATATCATAAGAAATGTACGTGCTTGTTAAAATTTTCCAAAAGTTAAATAATTCCAAACTTTGAAGATGAGTATGTACAGGGTTCGTACGGATCAGGGAATTTTCCAGGAGTTTCACCAGTATTTTCTTTATAGAAAAAGAAATGTAAGTTAAACTCGCGAAACTTCGCCTTCTTTTAAGGAGAGATTTTCTGTAAGAAAATACTGGAACAGAAGAATTTCCTGGTCGCAAAATTCCAGGAGTCCTACGAATCCTGGTATGTGAAACACAACTCTCATATTTCTTTAAATCATTTAAACTATAATAAATGCCATTAATTAACCATTACTTTAAAATTTTGAGATATTCGATAGCAACAGCTGTGCAGTCAACTATGAAAAAGAGTTTACTAACAATAAATATTTTAAACATAAATATATTTATAAATCTGAGAGAAAAATTATTTAAATTTTTTTCAGCATGCCTGTAATATAATATTATTATATTTTACTTTAGAGATCAGTTTGGATTTCTCCATTGATAAAAGGGTAAGGAACTACGTGCGTAGAAATAAAATGACATATTCTCATAAATTAAAAAAATCTTGTTGCACAAAATATTATTAAACGTAGGGTGTTAAATCACGTTGAATTATTCAAACGAAAATAATAATTTCTTAGATTTATTCACAGAAACATACCTTAGTAGTGTATATTAGCCGGTTCAACATCACCTGAGTCGAGCAGGCGCAGGCGGAAGGCGCAGGCGGAGCAGGCGGAAGGCGCAGGCGGAAGGCGCAGGTGGAGCACAGGGGGAGCAGGCGGAAGGCGGCGATAAGAGCATGAGCACTGATAAGAACGGAGGGTTCGATGGGAGGGGGGGTGCGATAAGGATTTCTACTATAAGATAAGGGGATTATTTTAATGAATTTTAATTGGGTGACTTGAAAATTTTCGATTTTTTTTTCGGTTTGTAGCAAAAATATGAATTAAAAATGGTCATTAATTAATTTTAATTGAGGAACTTAGAAATTTTTCGACGCATTTTTTTTTTCGCGGAGAATTCGTGGACGAAGTGAATGTCAACGGATTTATTATAGCGAATTAGAAATTTAATTAATTTTAATTTTAATTAATTTTAATTGGGGAACTTAGAAATTTTTCGTAGCAATTTTTTTTTTCAACGAGAGTATGCAGTTTGAATAGGAGTGTATGCAGTAGAAGTGAATGAATAATTAAAAATAGTCATTAAGAAATAAATTTAAAAAAATGGTCATTAATTAATTTTAATTGGGGGACTTAAGAAATTTTTCGAAGCAATTTTTTTTTCAACTAGAGTATATAATAGCGGGAAGAATTTTAGATTTGAATGGAAAAAAGCAATACATTTTTGGTGCTGTCATCTATCGTTTGAATTTAGTACTTTCTTGTTTTACCAAAAGCCTGGCTGAGAATCGAACCCTCATAAAATGAAATCATAGCACACTGATTTTGCGTTATTCTAACCATTGTGCTATGATTTCATGTCTCTGAAAGTATTTTAAAAGAAGAGGTCTGTGAAGATTATACGTTTTTAGTTTGTTAATTATTTTTGTAGATTATTAACCAATGATAACTATTTATTCATAAACCAATCACATAGGGTTATTTTTTTTATAATCATGCGCGCCCCCTAGATTGGTATAAATTGATGTGAATCCTGTTTATTACATTATTCATTACATTGTTGTTGATGTGCAAGGTTGTAGGATTTAAGTGGAACTTGGTTTAAAAAAAAAAATGTCTAGTGTAGAAAATCAAAAATCCTTCCTGATACCCAAAGAAGAACCTCTAACGATGGACATTACCCCCAAAGAAGAACCTGTTTCGAGTATTGAAGTGAAACCGTCATCGTCAGGAGAGATCAAGTTACCCCATTTTTGTGAGATTTGCAAGAAAGGCTATTCTACAAAATTTGCGTTAAATAGACACATGACTCATCACTCAGATGAAAAAATTCTTACCTGTGGTGTTTGCGGAGAAACCTTCATTTGGAAATATGATTTAGGAAATCATGCTAAGACTCATTCAAGGACATATAATTGTAAGCTGTGCAATACGGTGTTTCCACGATATTTTGATTTGTATAAACACAAGAAGATTCATAACACTTCCAAACCGAAGAAAATACCCAGGTCTTCCAAACAGCAAAAAGATGAACAGCGTAGAGTACTGGTTAATCGACTTTGTAATTTATTGCAACAAGTATGTGCTTCCTATGAGCAAACAAAGTAACTTATGACGTCATCTATTTTTCGAGTTATATGATTGGGTTAAGCCTTTTAACTGTAACTGAGATTGATTTTTAAACCTATATAAGCAATGGATACAGACATCTCATCTAATTCCGTGTGAACTTTAAAGAAGATTGTAACCAAGTAACATGGCAAAAAGAAATCACGAAGAACAAGTGTTTTCGCCTAATAAACGTTCTCGTGTAGATTCACCTTTGGTATCAAGAATTGAACGTACTGAAGACCTTGTCTACATTGATGAAACAACCTCTTTTCCGGACACCTGTTGTGAGCCCACCAAGGATATATTGAATGAATTTTTCATTGACTTTAACTTTGCAAAACCTTCTACCCCAACGACATCCCATGAACTTATTCAAGAATCGTTACAAGAACCCATTCAAGAACCACTACAAGAATCGACTGCTCATGCTTCGAATGATGACTCATTTGTATTTTGGAAAGAACTTGGAAACTCAATCTTTTTAGGGTTCGAGTTACAGAATTCTGATTATTCTATCCATATAAGGGAATTTACATGTGAAGGAATTCCCACCCAGAATGGAATTACTATGGACATCCAGACTTGGTATGAGTTCCAATATAAAATCGTTGCCTTTAATTTAAGATACAAAAGTTCCTCCTTCGTTAGCAATAACAAGATGTTAGTTTTAAATGAGGATAATTCTGTTATGTGTCTTAAAAGTTTAACGAACGATTCTCATATCAAATTAAACAATTATCAATTAGAACAATTAAAAGAAAAAGCCTATAAACTGAATAAGAAATTGATTCATCACCAGTATGAAAAACATTTACCTAACTTATTAAAGAAAAAATGTAAACAGGCTACAATGACACAAGAAAATGAATTTGTGTTATGGTCTAAACTAATTTTCTACATAGAGAATAATATTATAAGTATATTTAATGAAATTTATCAATGTACCGGATGCGTTTTTAGACATCCAAGTGTTAGCCTGCATTCGTGTTTTACATTTAACAACCGTGAGAAATTTAAACAGGTTGGAGATATGATTTTAATGCTGGTTAATTTTGACGATGTACTATCCATGTTTTTAAAGAAAGTGGATTTTGTCAGCGACCACCTTTTATGTAACCTGAATGTACAAACTTTTAAAAGCGTATTATTTGAATAAATTATCTTGATTTTACATCTGTGTCATTATTTCTATCAAATACATGTATAAACATAATTAAAATATATGCAATTAAACTTGATTAAAATACAATAAACTGAATTACTATACAAATGAATGAAAAAATACTTACGCACCAGATTGAAGAAAACATGTCTTGCCCATACCACTACTTAAACTGTTCATCTTATCTAAGGGGGAATCCCCACAAGTGACATCACCCTAACCTGTGCCTTCATGAAATCACCTGGGATATCACTACGCATGTGCGAGGTTATCTAATCAGTGATAAGATTATCAGATAGCAACCCCCTATATAAGATAGAACATATCGTGTGGAATCATTGCTTAGCTGTTCCTGCTTAGTTAGTGATTATTCCTTGTCTTGCTTGCTCAGTGATTTTCAACTTGTAAAAATGTCTTCAATCATCTTTTCGGATAATGGCTTGAACGTCCAATATATAAGTGACTTTATAGAGAAAGCTCATGCTGATCATTATTTGACGGAGTTAAAAACTTTACCATTCTACAGGCCTACTTTTCATTTGCGAGGAAAGGATGTGAAACCTAAGCGATTGGTTTTAGCTTATGGTGATCCCAATACCAGCTATGCCTTCAGTGGAACAAGTGTACCCTCCAAACCTTGGACTTCACTTATAATTGAACTTCGTGATAAAGTGGAAAGAGAAACAGCCTGTACTTTTAACTATGTGCTACTTAATTTGTACCAGGATGGAACTACCTATATCAGTCACCACAAAGATAATGAATCCAGCTTAAATGCTATGTTCCCTATCACAGTTCTCAGTTTTGGTGCTCAAAGAACTATTGAATTCAAGAGACCTCGTGTACCATCGACATTCATCAAGCTAGAACATGGATCCTTCTACAACATGTTGCCACCTACCAATGAATTATTCACACACGGCATCGGAGCAGAACCTGCTATTAAAGACGTTCGAATTAGCCTCACTTTTAGACATTTAATAGTTCATCCTCTTGATTTGAAAAAGCCAAGACTGAACTTGGTGAACGATCCTGAACTGAATTTAGACTTGTTTGCTGTATCCCCTGACTATGCTCCACCTACCGCGTCTAAACATGTTTCACCATTAAACAGACCTGAAGAGAAACTGTCTACACATACATTTCATGAATCAGACGGATATTTCTCAATTCCTTGGAATCTTGAATGGAATACCTGTGCTCAAATTGAAATGGATAAAAACTGTAATTTAAAACTGCATATAAGAATTTTTAAAGAAGGTGCACGCGGCGAATTGTTCCCAACCAAAAATGGCATCGTAATGACACCTTTAACTTTTGATCATTTCCAACAAAATATGATCAAGTTCAACTTTTATTCTGTGAAAGACAGTTACGTGTCCAATAATCAACTTTTAACAGCATTTTCCGATGAAGGACATTGCATATTACAACAGATTTTCAAGGCAAACCAAAATAGCTTTCATTTTAAACCAGAAGGAATACGTTTATCTATAGATCAATTTTTAAAATTACGTGAAGCAATTCCTGAAATTACCGAATGCATGATCGATATGCTTCTTGTGAAAGCGATTCCTATGTCTGTATTACGAAAATCAAAAAAGTGTATTCAGACACACACTAATGAGAATAGTGCGAAGAAGCATTTCCTTTCTTGTTTTGACCAAGAATTAGAAAGATCTCTTAATCAAGTATATACTTGTTACGCCTGTACCATTAGCCAGTTATCGCAATTAGACCATGACTGCTTAAATACTTCATTAAGAGAAAAATTTGTTCTGTATAGAGATAGTGCATTATTAAACTTTAATGTCTATCAGTTTGTGAAAAATATCACTGCAAACTGTCTTTGTCACTATACACCTGCATTTTTTGATACTTTGAATTCAAACTTTTATAAAAACTATTTAGAAACTCTGTTTGTAAATTCCCATGAAGTATAATGCTTTTAAAACTACGAAATGTTTGTAACATTTGCTTGAATAAAAATACTTTTTTTCCCCCTAAATAATTTCTATGTGATTATTTCCTAAACATCATTAAGTGTTTCTTTTTTTTTTCAGATTTGAGATATGTAGAAAAAAGTTTACAGTTACGAAAAGTAGTTTTGAACTAAGAAAAAAAAAGTTTTAAATAATTTTTGAAAATATATTAATGAATACTCTACAAGAGTTATTTAAGAGAGAAAAGTTTTATTTATGAGAAAGTATTTATATTTTAAGAAAGTTTTAAGATTGTTCTCAGTTCCAAAAAAAAAAAAAAAAAAAAAAGTATACTTTCTGACACATTTTTAAATTTAATATTTGTTCACAAATGTGTTAGAATTTTTCGCGTTGAGAACCATCTTAAAATAGTATCGGTTCATTAAAAAGCAATGATTCATTCTTCACTTGATTGAAACTTTATAAAGGAAAATGTTTTATGTGAAAAACTTAAGCATATGAAGAAAAAAAAATTATTATTATTTCAGATACACTTACTCGTTAAAACTTTGTTTTTACACTCAAATAATTATTTTTTTGTTAATAATTAAACAAGAATTTAATTTACAATCACTCGTTAAGATTTTGTTTTAAACTCTAATAATTATTTTCAATAATAAATGTAGAAAAAGACTACATACTTTACAAAATCAGCATTTCACATAGAATTCTGAAATTAAAAGGGTATGAAAGAACGATTTTTTTTCCAAGTCTTATAATTATAATTAAAATTTTAGTGATTACTATTTCTAATTAAGTAAAGAGTACTTCTCAGTTAGTGAAAATTTCATATATGTTCATATCAGCTGTGATTCACCGATAAGCAATCGCTTGGAAAAACCTTATCAGATAACCGATAAGATGAATCACACAGCGCAGATAAAAACAGATCGCGGGCGAATTTTCAGTTATAGTTTTTTCCTACTTGTGTAGTGTTACAAGCTCTTGGATTATTTTTACTTGTGTGTTTCTAAAGACTATTATGGATTCAAGAACTCAGCAGCAAATGTCTTTAAACTTTGATAATGAAGTAAGTGGATTTTAATATATATATATTTTTTTATTATATAATGTACTTTCAAAACTAATTTTAATTCAGCAAATTTATTAAATAATTTGTGAAATGACTTAGTCTAAAACAAGAATGATTTTTACCCGAGGGGTACATTTACTTAGCATAAAGCATACTAAAATCTATTTTCAAACTTTATGAAGGGACCTGTTTGTATATGCTATAAAATGACTATTCTAAGCTGTGATATTTTACTTAGTATAAAGCATGAATAATTTTTACCCGAGGGGTATATTAAATAGAGGTACTTAACTAAAATTTTATGAAGGGTTTTGTATATGCTATAAAATTACTATTCTAAGCTGTGATATTATTATTTTTTTTATATATTTTACTTGCCGTAAATCATGAATAATTTTTACCCGAGGGGTATATTAAATAGAGTTACTTAACTAAAATTTTATGAAGGGGATTTCCGTATATTATAAAATTGATATTTTACTTATCGTAAAGCATACTAAAATCTATTTTTAAATTTTATGAAGGGGGAACCGTATATTCTAAAATTACTATTCTAAGCTGTGATATTATTATTTTTTTTGTTATATTTTACTTAGTATAACGCATGAATAATTTTTACCCGAGGGGTATATTAAATAGAGATACTTAACTAAATTAAAATTTTGTGAAGGTTTCTGTATATGCTATAAAATTACTATTCTAAGATGTGATTATTATTATTTATTCATATATTTTACTGTAATGCATGACAAAATCTATTTTTCAAATTTTATGAAGGGGTCTCGTATACTCTAAAATGTGATTATTCATATATTTTACTGTAATTCATGACAAAATCTATTTTAAAATTTTATGAAGGGATTTTAAAATTTGGTGAAGGGTTCTGTATATGCTATAAAATTACTATTCTAAGCTGTGATTATTATTATTTTTTCATATATTTTACTGTAATGCATGACAAAATCTATTTTTCAAATTTTATGAAGGGAATTCCGTATATTATAAAATTGATATTTTACTTATCGTAAAGCATACTAAAATCTATTTTTAAATTTTATGAAGGGGAGCCGTATATTCTAAAATTACTATTCTAAGCTGTGATATTATTATTTTTTTTATATATTTTACTTAGTATAACGCATGAATAATTTTTACCCGAGGGGTATATTAAATAGAGTTACTTAACTAAAATTTTATGAAGGGGTGGGGAACCGTATATTCTAAAATTATGAAGGTTTTATTTACGAGACATGAGTATAATTTTTTGAAATATAAGATTGATTATTGTGAAGTATAGCAATGATTTTATTAAGGGTAACTATTTTTAAAGCTTATTTAAACTATTTTTAATGTATATTTAAAATATTTCACCTTAGAAGTGTATATGTCTTAATAATACTACTTGTAATTTATTTTCATACCAGTATAATGTATTAGTTCTAAATAATTAATTTTGGGAAATATACATATCGAAATGATTTTATTCTGTGCAAATATCTCTCAATATTTTTAAAAAGTTTTGTGGAATGCTATTATTCATATGGAAAACTTTTTAGGACTCTATATTTTTAAATTGTCAGTTAAAAAAGAACTTTGTATACATTTTAATACTTCTCACAAGTAAATATGTTTATTACAAAATTCATATGTAGCGGGGAAAAAGTTAAACTTTATTTGAAACAGTTTTTCTTATTATTACAAATTTTTATTCCAATGTGTGGACCTTCATTAGAATAATGCAAAGTTAGTTTATAATGTCAGCCATTAATATTATATTTAAAATAGATCCTTTTTTTATTTGAAGTATATTTCCTTTTACTTGAATATTTAAAACAGTATTTACATTACCATACATTTTTTAAACTCGTTAAGTATTCTAATTAAACAATCTTCATTAATTAGTAGCGATATCTTGTAATGACTCACCGTTGGGAAATCCCCTGACGTCATACTTGGAAAAACCTATGAGGTCAGAGATCTGATAAGATTCTCTTATCTGATTAAATAGATAAGCGTGCTGATCTGGGTCCATTCTTATAGTAGTTGTCCTAGAGAGTGTATGTTATAATTAGTGCTCCAAGCATTTTATACTATTAATCTTTTTGAAAAAGTAATAAAACGATGAATTCAAAAATTCAAAGTCAAGTAAGTTAATTATTTTGAAAAACTGTTTAGTATCATTCCCTATTTTAATGTATTTATAAGATTTTGTTTACGTTCTAAATGATTTTAACCTAAAAGTTTTCCATATGTTATATGGTTTAATATTGCTAAACGATTTATTTTTTAAACTCTCTAAATGAATCTATTCAAATACCTATCTATTGTGATACTAATTTTCTTGAAAAATTCCTAATTTAAAAAAAAAAAAAATGTTCTTTTAGAAAGATATTACTTTTCTGATTTAATCTCGATATTAATATCTGTATGTGTGCTAAATGTATAGTTATTTTAGTGAACGAAATTTTAGTTTAACTTAATTCAAAATATAAACAAAAGTCATTATTCTCTAGCACTATTCTATATGAAATTTTTTATAACATGTTATAGATGAACCCTTTTCGAAAAATGATTTATGTTTTCTAATTTAGTGGGAAACTGATTTAAACATCAGTCCCAGAAAAATCGACGCCATAGAGATAAGAGCTCTGAAGGAAATGGCTGAAAAAACCCCAGCACCTTCAACGCAAGAGTCTTCTCAGGTATATTATTATTATTTATTGATATTATTAGTGTGTAAAAATTATAATAAATGTAGATTGTAAACAAGACTTTTCTTTTAAAGTGGGATATGGATTTTTCCCTCACGCCTCACCAAACAAATCTTATGGACCAAGTTGAGAAGATGTATAGGAGTGAGAGAGAGAAAAAAAATCTAATGATGGAGTCTCTTAAGGTATTTTTTTAAAACTTTATAAAACAACTAAAGTTTAAATTAATTTTTTTTTTGGTAAAAGCTTATAGGGGATATTCTTTTTTTTAGCGTAACCTGCCCAGTATGGTTGAAGCAACCATATCGAAACCTCAAACAGAGTCTTCCAAGGTATCTATGTTTTGTTTAGTATAAGATAATGTTATAAGTATAAAATAAGTATTTTTTAAAAAAAAAACGATAACTCGAATAATATATAACAGAGTATTTATAACTTTAAAATTTAAAAAAAAACTCAAAGTTAATTTTTAATAGTAGTAGAGCTTTTTAACTTATACTCAATGTAATCGAACGAGTTTAAAAGGTGTTTTTATTATCATTATTATTTCAGGATGAACTTGTTTGCGTATTTTGTGAGAAATCATTTACTAGACGATATGACCTGAAAAGACATAAGCTAACTCATCAACCAAAAAATCCAGAATTAAGTTGCAATATATGCAATATCGCTTTTACCCGAAAGGACAATTTGATGTGCCATATGAAGAAAAAACACCTGATTGGCAAATTTAATGGAAACGTAAAGAGTCAAGTTTTAGGACCTAATGTAGATGTTGAGAAAGCAGGCCCCTTCACGGACGTTTCTCAAGAGAATGCAGGTGTCTCGACAGAAGCTGCCAGGTTAAGACCTATCGCCGAATTAGTGTGCGAAGCTGGACCCTCCACTACAGAAAAGGTATGCGATTTTCTTTTTTAAATGACGTGCAGGATGAATATAAGAGAGATTATTTTTTATAAAAAAAAGTAGTGAATTTTTAAACTTAATTACATTTAAAGGTAGGTATTAAAAATCTATGGGGTGGTGAAAGGATAGAAATTTAAAGCGAGTGTTAAACTTAAAATCTATTTTTTAAAAGTAATCACTTATTAAAAAAAAAAAATGATTCCGTTTCAATGTGAATGGAATAAATGTTAAAGTGAGTGCAGTAAAATAATTTTAACATAAAAAAAAGTGCATAAATAGTCTAATTTTTTTTTTAAAATCTTTTTACAGAAATGCCCACTGTGTGATAAAACATTTTCAAGAACTTTCAACGTTAACAGACACATGAAAAGTCACTCGAGGAGTAGCCATCCTTGCGACGAATGTGAACAAAGTTTTTCCAGTAAAAGCGCACTCCTGGCACATAAACGCATCACGCATCAGCAATCTCTAAAACGCAATCAAAGCTATCAAAATGCGCCCCCCGCTAAACGTTCACGTATGCTAAAACGTACTACAGCCTTGAACGACACATTAGCCCTCATGTCGTTCGAGCCTAATGAAGATAATAAGTATGATTTAAATGTATTCTTAGACAGCATTCGATCACAACTGCACGAAGAAATTCATTTTCAATTAATAGACAAAGATTCTGTAAAATGGTACACCATCGTGCATGTCAATCTAAGCCGGACCACACAAGACGGCGAATTACAAATCATTACTTCGCATTTCAGATCCTATTGCGCAATTGAAATGACAGATCTAACAATTGGGGCACACATCGAAGAAGCCTATACTAAAATGAAAAAAACATTTGAAAAATTCACACAATTAGGATCGGGGTGGACTTTGGAAAGCATTCAAAACCTGGAATTGTTTGTAGCCAAGTACAATCCCCTCGCAGCAAGCTCCTTTATCCCCACACCTGAAAAATTGAAAACTAAGCATGCAATCTTAAATATTTTGAATACTGATAATAAATGTCTTGTGTGGTCTCTGCTGGCTCAAAAACATCCAGTTGAATGGAATAATAATGCAAATCGAGTCTTCAAGTACGAACCTTTTGAAGCTGAAATCCAATTGGGAGATATCAAGTGACCAGTGCCCCTCGCAAAAATACCAAAGGTCGAAGAATTAAATAACATAAGGATCAACGTATTCGGGTACGAAAATGAAGTCTTTCCACTGCATATTTCGGAACGGGATGATAACGAATGTTATAATTTATTATTAATATCGAATGAAAACAATCACCATTATTGCCTCATTAGAAATTTTTCTCGGCTCATGGGTGATCGCACACATCGTGATCATGCAACATATTATTGCTTTAGGTGTTTACACCGATGTTCATCGGAGCGTGTGCTAAAAGATCATTCATCATACTGTAAAAATTTTAAGCCACAACGGATTCAAATGCCACGCCCTGAAGACAGCATCATGGAATTTTCGAAGCCTCAATATCAACATCCCGTTCCCTACATCATTTTCGCCGATTTTGAATCCATTCTGCTCCCCATGGCAACGGCAGATCCTAGTCCTAAAACTTCTTTCACTAATCAGGTGAATATGCATCAAGCCTGCGGATATGCCTATGTTGTCGTGGGACCCGACGGAAGCTGTCATAAAAAAATCAAGTGCTATAGAGGATACAATGCAGTGGACAATTTTTTGCAAGACATAATTCAAGAAAAAGACGAGCTGGCAGAAACTTTAACACGAATCGTACCCATTCAGATGACAGCCAAAGACGAAGAAGACTTCAAAAATGCTAGAGAATGCTATCTATGCCACCAGCCCTTATTTCAAGATAAGGTAAAAGATCATGATCACCTAAACGGACAATACAGAGGGACACTTCATTCATTATGCAACATACAATATCGTCTACGAAAAATGATTCCAGTCGTATTTCATAATCTCAAGAACTATGATGCTCATTTGATTATGCAGGGTCTGGGGAAACTTAAAAAGCATCAAATAAATGTTATTGCTAATAATATGGAGAAATATATCTCCTTCTCTCTGAGCAAGATACATAATAAATGCCGTGTTTTTCTTCAATTCATCGACAGCTTCCAATTTTTGTCTACTTCTCTCGAAAAGCTGGTGGCCAATTTACGACTGGATGATTTCAAGATTTTAAAAGAAAATATGCCTCATATCGACTTGCTGCTGCGAAAAGGTGTGTATCCGTACGAATATATGTCATCTATGAAAAAATTCAATGAAACCTCATTGCCTCCACGTGAAGCCTTTTTCAGTTCATTAACGCAGCAGCATATCTCTGAAAACGAGTATGCACATGCCCAGACCGTTTGGGACACGTTCGGCCTTCAAAATATGGGTGACTACCATAACTTATATGTTAAAAGTGATGTTCTTCAATTGGCGGACGTGTTCCAAAATTTTCGTAAGCTCTGTACGCAGTTTTATCAATTAGACTGCGCACATTTTGTCACAGCTCCCGGTCTAGCCTGGCAAGAATCCCTTAAAATGAGCCAGCAGCCCCTCGAATTGCTCACAGATATTGATATGCATCTGATGATAGAAAATGGCATTCGAGGGGGGATTTCTATGATCAGCCAGCGTTGGGCATGTGCGAACAACAATTCAGTGCCAAACCCAGACCCTTCCAAGCCCAGCTCGTACATCCTTTATCTAGATGCCAACAACTTATACGGTCATGCCATGTCTGAACCCCTACCGTACGGCGAATTCGAATGGATCACCCATGAAGCCGATACTCAGTGGATTTTATCATTGGAGGATCATGCTGAAAATGGTTACATTTTCGAAGTGGATTTAGAATATCCACCTCATTTGCATGACCTCCATAACGACTACCCACTCGCCGTCGAGAAAATAAAAATCGAAAAAAACAGGCTATCTCCTTACACACAAGATCTCATCAAAAATTCGCCGTACGTTACAACTAAAAAATTAGTACCAAATCTCATGAACAAGCGCCATTATATCGTTTATTATAGAAATTTAAAATACTATTTGAGTCTGGGAATGAAATTGCAAAAAGTTCATCGTATCCTGAAATTTAAACAGAGGGCGTGGCTTAAGCCATACATTGAGTTTAACACAGAACAAAGAAAGAATGCTACATCACCATTCCAGAAGGACTTCTTCAAACTTATGAATAACTCAGTGTATGGCAAATCGATGGAATCCGTCAGACGGCGAGTGGATATAAAATTGGTGCATAAAGAAAAAAAATTTAAAAAACTTGTGGCAGCACCAACCTTTCAATCCTTCAAAATCTTCGATGAGAATTTAGTAGGGGTTCAACGATTGCAGCAAACAGTCACCCTCGACAAACCCCTCTATGCCGGCTTTGTCATTTTAGAGCTGAGTAAACTCCATATGTACAAGTTTCACTATGATTTTGTGAAGGCGAACTATGTAGAAAAAGCTCGGCTCTTATTCACCGACACAGATAGTTTAACCTATCACATAGAGACTCCCAATATTTATACAGACATGGCATTGCACTCTGATTTATTCGACACATCTGACTATCCCCAGACTCATTTCCTCTATAGCACGAAAAACAAAAAGAAGATTGGCTGTTTTAAAGACGAACTGAACTCCAAGCCGGCATATGAATTTGTGGGGTTGCGAGCAAAAATGTACTCGCTTTTTTCCTCCGAGGGTGCAAAAAAGACAGCCAAGGGAGTCTCTAGAAGCGTTGTGGCCAAAACAATCAAACATGAAAACTACAAAGACGCACTTTTCAAATCAAAAATAACCAAAGAAATTCAATATCGCATTCAGAGTGAAAATCATATTCTTTATACAGTGAAGCAAAATAAAGTGGCACTGTCTCCCCTAGACGATAAAAGATATATAATGGATGACGGGATACACACCTTAGCACATGGTCATTATAAAATAACATAAAGTCTTCTTCTTCTTCTTTTTGTGGCGATGCTTTATCGAAAGGCATCGGGCGGATGGTGGGTATTTTTTTTCTATCAAGAAATCTTATTTTTCTGATGAACTCTCATCCTTTTTTTTTCTTTCAAGAAATTGATAACAATCATTCATCGTTTTAAATAATAATAATTCAATCGTCATCCAAAGGCTTCACGAAAAAGGGAGCAATGAGGTAAATAAAAATAACTCTTCTTCTTTTTTTTTTTTTTTTGGTATGATGCTTTATCGAAAGATATCGGGTGGATGGTGGGCTATTCTACAAAATACAGTTTTTTTTTAATCTTCATGGAAGACATCAAGGACTTTCATCGTTCTTCCAGCATGTAAGACATCAAGGACTTTCATCGTTCTTCCAGCATGATACAGTGTGTTAAGACATGACAATTCGTATATCAGTGCTTGCTGAAATCTTTATCATTAAAGCGGGGGCGCATAAAAATATATATATATTCTTTCAAATGTTGCAAACAATATCAACGGTGTACCATAAAAAATGAACTTGCTGCAATCATTTATCAAGTCTTCTTCAAATCCCTATATTATCTTCATTTTTCAAGTCTTCTTCCAATAAATAGAATCATTTCCAAGATATGTTAAAAAAAAGGCTTCTTCGAAAAATTTTCAAGTGCTGCAAACAATTCCAGGATTGATCTAATATTCTTCTTCTTCTAATTAAAAAAAAAATCAAGAGGAGCTCATATTCTTCTTCTAATCCAAAGAAACAGTACCTTGAAAGATGCTGTCTTACCCTAGCTAGCTCAACATGACATGCTGACACCCTGCTTTGCTGAGTGATGAAGCGTGCCAGAAAATTTGTGAAGGGCCATCTCCTGTTTTTGCAGAACAAAGTAACTATCTTTTTAATATTTTCTTTTATAAATGTTATTATGTCTAAAAATAAATGAATTCCAATAATCATTCCTGACGTTTTTTTTTTCATTATAGGTATCTCCCAGAAAAAAAAGAGGAGGTTGAAAAAGGTAAATATATTTTTTTCCCTTATTTCAAACACATGGATCTATCTTAATACACTTGTAACACTTTTTTTTTCTTTGCAGGTTTCTCGTATAAAAATGGAGGACTAAGACGGGAAAAAATGACATGTAGGTGGTATATAAAAAAAAAAAAGATTGTGGCGCTATGAATTTTTTTCATAGCGGGTGGTTATGGAGGGTCCACAATTAAAAAAATTTTTTTTTTCCAACAAAATTATTTTATAATTCCCATATTTCATTTAAATATATATTCGTTACATAAAAACATTCTATCTCTCAAAATTATTTTTAAAAATATTCCCTGCAGAAAAAAAAATCTATCAAATTTCTTAAGTCCCCCAATTACAATTAATTAATGACCATTTTTAATTCATATTTTTGCTACAAACCGAAAAAAAAAATCGAAAATTTTCAAGTCACCCAATTAAAATTCATTAAAATAATCCCCTTATCTTATAGTAGAAATCCTTATCGCACCCCCCTCCCATCGAACCCTCCGTTCTTATCAGTGCTCATGCTCTTATCGCCGCCTTCCGCCTGCTCCCCCTGTGCTCCACCTGCGCCTTCCGCCTGTTTCGCTTGCGCCTTCCGCCTGCGCCTTCCGCCTGCGCCTGCTCGACTCAGGTGATGTTGAACCGGCTAATATACACTACTTACCTTTATAAGTACATGAGTGATTGTGTATCGTAAAATTACAATAGTGTAACATCTAACTAAAACACAAACTTAAAGTAATAAATCTGCTTTTCTGTAAAAACTCTCATCTGTATATAACCGATAGTTTCTTGCTTAATAATCAGTATAGTTAAACAAATATTTAAATTTTTCGTTCTAGATATGGCATGAAACTCACCTAATTTCTATACTTACTGATCCTTGTATTATTAAAGTATAAAATCGATTCACGCCCCTTTAAAAATATATTTGAAAATTCCCGTTTCATTTCAAATATGACATCAATTTGTTCCCTGAGAAATCTCTTTTTAATGATATTATTCTTGTTAATTTTCTATTCCTGGCAATCATAACGTGGTTTTTGGCAGAAAACTCACATCTGTATCTAACTGACATTCAAGCTTATTAATTAGTAGCGATAAAAAATATTTCAGGTTTTCATTTTAAATATGACGTAATTATCCATCTACTTTCATTATATATGGATTTTCATGCTCTTTGTATTATTACGTATATTTGAAAATGCATGTTTTATTTCCAGTATGTCGTCATGTTTGTCCAAGCCAAGGAGAATATTTAATTTACATAAACTTAAATTATTTACATTAATGCATGATAAATCGCTTTGTAAAATATGAAAGAAACATTCTCAATGAATTATACAGCAAACATTGCTTACATCTTAAATATTTAATTTAAAGCAATTAAAAAATTGTAAGAATATTGAATTATACGGTTGAAAATGATTATTTTGGAGTCTTACTAAGAAAAATAAAAACATTAAAAAGTTTTACGTACTTTTTAAAAATTAAATATTAAAAATTGAAAGTGAACGGTACTCTGAATCTACATCATAATGTACAGTATTACGAAGGAAATAAAAGTGAACTCCAACAGTAAAACGCATAACGTCTGCACAAAAAGCGTTTTTTTCCTAGATTAAAAAATAAATAAATAATTCGCTTCTTTCCCAGTTTTGTGACAATATATTCCTTCCCGTTACAACGTTTTTATCGTATTCCATTTTGTTACTGTACATCTCAGTTACAAGATATTCTATATTCACTTTTAAGTCGTGTCTACATAGAATTTAAAATTCAGATTTAACCTGGCAAGGAACGCTTTCCTGTCTTAACTGTTGAAATGAAACTAAAAATATGAAACTTAATATTGAAAATGTAGTTAAACTTGGAAGAAATTTCATGCAGAAAGCAATATTCGATATGTCATAAGTTATGACATGTTCTGTGTATGTCTAGTGCTTACTTTTTATTACTTTTTCGTTTCTACGTGAATCACAATTGATAATTCTATTTAATCGCTGCTTGCTACTTTTATGAGCGTAGTACACTTAATTTTTAAAGAAATGCTTTACATTTATTTTACATCTCAATTGTTTGAATGTAGAATATATATGAATGAAATATTAAAATGTTATTCAATAGAAAAAAATACAGATACTGTAAATTTATAAACAGCATATGGTAAAATAAAAAGTAGAAATAGTGATAAAATGTTATAAAACATTTTCTGACTCTTGGTGGTTTCAATTTTAAAATTTTTTATAGACCGCTGACCAGTTCCCTACCTGCCGGTCTATTTCCCAACTGAACGTGTTAATGCCTGGCAATGGGCGAAATTTCGCCTGATCGCCGCATGGCGGAAATCTACCTGATTAGCCGACTTCGCTTGCTTACCTGCAAGTTGGAAGTATCGCGCCATAGTCTTTAAAGTTTCTAGATATACAAATGTTTCTTAATTTAGCTGTTATCTAGATTAAGGTTTACGAAACTATAGCATGACATATTCCAAATTACCCGAGAATCCAAAAAACGATCTTTACCTTTAGAATCCTCAGTAACCAATACATTTTAGAAATCTGAAAAAGAACTTTGGAAACAAAAGTTTATTTTATAACTCGTAATTTTCGGAAACGTTTCTGAGTAATTTTTACAGTGTATTAATTAGTTTTCTGTATCCGGAATATTGTTTTTTCCCAAGTAAATATATTCAATCTCGAGTAAATATTTTCAGACGTGTAACAGATTTTATACATGAAGAATAACAAAATAATTTTAATGTTTATGTTAACGCCATTAATTTTAATATTTATGTTAATGTTATTAATTTTAATGTTTATGTTATCGCCATTAATTTTAATATTTATGTTAATGCTATTAATTTTAATGTTTATGATATGGCAATTAATTGAAATGTTTATGTTAATGATGTTAACTTATCATTTCTGTTAAACATGAAAATGTTTACTTAAGAATTGATATTTTCAGAAAAACGAATATTTTGAAAAACTGATTAATAGAATGTAAAAACTATTCGGAAATGCTTCCAAATGTTTTTTTTTTAGCAGCAAAAGAAACATTTGTTTCATAAATATTTCTGAGATTTCTGTAAATAAAAATACTGTTTTCAAAATTGCGGGTAATTCGAAAGTTTATTATATTTTTGCAAACATTAAAAAAGATAAGTGTTAGATTAAAAACATTTGTCTTTTTTTTTACAGTAAACGAAGTGGTCTGAAATGAACACACAATGTATCCAAATTCTTTATTTAAATTAGTCTCTTTTCGTAAACTAATGTAAAATATTCAATCAAGAATTATTTAAATAGGTGATCCTGTTTCATAAAAGTTATATTATACACTGATTTTATGTACATTGCTACATAAACAATCTCTTTCTTTAACATCTCGGAGACATCCGCATTGAACTATAGAGTTAAATACTTATATGTCTCTTATAAATCTATATAAATTAAAGAAAGTTAAGTTTTTGTCTGTGTGTATGTGTCTGTTTGTTTGATTGTACGCTAGTGATGGCTAGAACAATTTATAACACGTACGATTCAGCAAATGTTGTTTCGGATAGACAAAGACAGGTTCTAATGCACCTGACACTCAGATTTTTGATTAGAGATTTTTGTTACATTATACTGAATGTGTAGACTTGCATATTTTTCCGATTTTCGAAAAAAAAAAAAAACCCCATCCCAAATCAATATTTTACCCAGTATTGTAAATTTTGTTCTCTTTTAAATAAAGTTCATTCGGAATTCGTACTGTAAAATTAGAATTTTTGATAATTTTTTTAAAGCCCCCCTCTCCCCCCCCCACCCCCTTCAGTCAAAATTGAGGACTTTGTTCTATGGAACCGATTTCTACTTGTTACTTTAGAATGTCATATTTTATATCCCTGTATGAAAACTGTCGGGAATCGTTTTCAATTTTCAGAAGTATTAATAATTTGAATTTATAGAACATTTTAAAGACGTGTATTTAGATAAATTTCTGCAGTCCAGAATGAAATTCCGGGGAGGGATTATTTCCCCGTTGAGTTTAATGGTAACCTTTTGTCACCAAAACCTGTTCTTATAACAGCGGTCTTCTTGAAATGACAAACAAGTTATTTCGTCATGTGTTTTTTATGGCTCGAAAGAATAAAAATAAGATAGTAACGATTTTCTTTCTCATATTTCTGAAATTAAATAAAAAGAAAACTGCCCAGTTAAACTGAGGATATTGAGCTCACAGGCTAATCACACTAATTGTATATTATACTCTTATTTCAAAGAATTTGAAATGAAAAACCCAAAAATAAAGAAATCAACAATATATTAAGGGGGCTTATCCCCCCGTACCCCCCATATAATTAACCAATGAACTCCCATAACTAATCAGAGAAGCGCCTTATTACAAGGAACAAAATAAATATAAAATTTGAAGCAAATAGGATAATACTGCATGAAAAATCCATTTATCTAAATTAAGAGGGGAGGAATACTCCACCCCATTACCCCGTTTATACTTAACCAATGAACCCCAAAACTAATCAGGGAAGCACCTTATTACAATGAACCTATATACAAAATTTGAAGAAAATCGGATAATTCTGCATGAAAAACCCATTTATCTAAATTAAGGGGGGTTAGCCCCCGTCCCCCTTTATACTGAACCAATGAAACCACTAAACTAATCACGGAAGCGCCTTATCACAATGAGCCTATATACAACATTTGAAGAAAATCGGATAATTCTGCAGGAAAAACCCATTTATCTAAATTAAGGGGTGGAGGGGGGATTTAGCCCTCCGTATCTCCTTTATACTTAACCAATGGACCCCCCAAAACTAATCAGGGAACCGCCTTATCACAATGAACGTATATACAAAATTTGAAGAAAACCAGATACTTCTGCATGAAAACCCCATTTATCTAAATTAAGTGGGGATAACAACCCCGTTTCCCCCTTTATACTTAACAAATGAATCCCCAAAATTAATCAGGGAAGCGTCTTATCACAATGAACCTATAAACAAAATTTGAAGCAAAACTGTTATTTCTTTCAAGAGTTACCGCATTACGTACATACGTACATATAGAACCGGCGGGCACATTAGCTCACAGGCTTTGATAGCCTGTCAGCTAAAAACTCGAGGAATTTTGCTGTTGCGGTCTGTAAAGTGCCTGCTTGGGTCAGTGTTGGTACAAAGTCTGAACCATGTGCGGGCTTGTTTTTTTTCTTTTTTTTCTCTTTAGACTCAGGCCGTTCCCGGATTTAATTATTCTTAGCAGATTCGGGCCGGTACCGGGCAACGCCGGATGAGTCTTATAGTATTTACCTATAGTAATCTCATTTTTTCTTACGATGTTGAATCATAAGATAGGAAATTAATAATTTTAGACTATCTGAACAAAAAATTAAGATTTATGTACTTTCCTCAGCTTAATTTTAAAAATTAAAAGTGAACAATATTCTGAACTTGCATCAAATCATTCTATGTTACGGTGGAAATAAAAGTAAGTTCTCACAGTAAAACGCATAAAATCTGCAAAAATAACATTTTACTAGATTCAGAAAATAAATAATTCACTTCTTTTCCAGTTATGTTATAATATATTCCCTCCTTTTACAAAGTTGTTATCATATTCCATTTTCTTAATGTACATCTGAGTTACAAGATATTTTACATTCACTTTTAAGTCATGTCTACATAGAATTTGAAATTCAGATTCAACCTGGCAAGGTAAGCTTTCCTGTTTTAACTGTTGAAATGAAACGAAAAATATGAAACTGAATATTGAAAATGTAGTTAAACTTGTAAGAAATTGGATGCAGAGAGAGAGAGAGAAAGCAATATTCGATATGGCATAGGTTTGGATATTTTCTGGATATGTATAGTTCTTGTTTTTTATTACATTTTCCTTTCTATGTGAATGACAAATGATAATGATATTTAATCAAATATTTCTTATATTTCTGAGCATGGGATGCTTAAATTTTAAAGAATTTCTGTACATATGTTTTTGATCTGATCTGTGCAAATCTGGAAAATATATGGATTTTGTATTGTAAATTTGATTTGATAGAGTTTGCATTAACTTAATTAATTTCCTATATGATACGTTCGTTTTAAAAATAAAAATCATACGTTCAAACGTTTATTGTCTTCCTCAATTCTGTTGAATTCCGTGTGATTTATATGTATATATTTATTTATTTATTTTTAACATATACCTTTTTATTTAAATATCTTACTTTGAAATGAGCATACACGTCAGAGTTCAATTATGACGAGAACTCTGACGTGTATGCTTATTTTGACATTTTCGACTTGTTTGTAACATCCTGATGACGTTCGCAGAAGCGAAATGAAACGTTGATGTTTAATTGTGGTTGTAAATTCACGATTTTAATGTATGTACCATTTAGCAAATGTTGTATTTGAATTATAGAAATTATGGTGCAATTGTCCTGTTTTTAAATATTGCAAATTATCAGATATAAAAAAAGCCGAATTAAAAAATTGTAGTCGGATGAAAAAGCGTCTTATAACGTCTATCTTTACTTTCGTGTTATACCGGTTCCCAAGGATAAATCTCCAAGCGACTAAGATTTATCGCCAAATTATAAAGCATGTATGACATTATAATAATATATAATATACATGCATATATATATAACATTTTTATTTCTGTTTTCATTAATATATTGTAAGTTTGGTACTTTCGTGTTATAGCGGCCCTCAAGGATGAATCGCCAAGCGACTAAGATTTATAGCCAAATTATAAAGCATGTATGACATTATAATAATATATAATATACATGCATATATATATAACATTTTTATTTTTGTTTTCATTAATATATTGTAAGTTTGGTACTTTCGTGTTATAGCGTCCCTCAAGGATGAGTCGCCAAGCAACCAAGATTTATTGCCAAATTATAAAGCATGTATGACATTATAATAATATATGGTATATAAATAACATTTCTTGACGTATATTTCCAAGTTATAGTCATATATGATGCATATAAGATTTATATATATGACATGTGTATATGATGTATATACGACATATAAGACGTAACTAATATGTGTATAATGACGTATATGGCACATATAGGAGTGTCTGGAATATATATATGCGTATATAGGATGCATATATAAGCTTTGCGATGATCGTGTTGAAATCATAACTCTAACCTTGGCATTATCTTAATTCTGGGGGCCGCTATAACACGAAAGTACGGTAATTTTTTTTTTAAGCTTTTGGAACATTTTTCCAATGGTTATTTTTATTTGTTAAATTATATATATTTTTTTCCAGGTGCATTTGGTGCCATATTGCTCCAACAATAAAAATTTCCGAGTTACCTAGGATTCCAAAAACCGTTCTTTATGTTTAGAAGTACCAGAAATCAATATGTTTTCGAAATTTAAAGAAGCGTTTATAAAAATTCTTCGGCAGCCACTGAATTTTGGAAACGTTTCCGAGTAGTTTTTATAGTGCACTAATCAGTTGTCTTAAACCGGAATATCGTTTTTAATATGCTATTCATTCTCAAGTAAACATTTTCATGTTCAACAAACATGTTTTACAGAAAATATATTCTAAATTAACAGCAGTAACAATAACGTTAAAATTAACAGTATTTTGAAACTCTCCCATGCATAAATTAAATTACGCAGCTGAAAATGTTTATTGATACTTTATAAAATCTTAGACACCGATATTCCAGTTTGAGGAAACGAAGAAATGCACTATAAAAACCATTCGGAAACGTTTTCGAAAATCAGTAGCAGCAAAACAGACTTTTTTTTCACAAATTCTTAATAAATGTCAAAAATATATTGGATTCTGAACTTTCTAAAGATAAAGAAAGCTTTTCCGAATCGTGAGCAGCTCGAAAGAGGTTATTGTATATCTTCGTTCGTGGTTTTATTATATTTTTGTACAATAAGAAACAGTTGTCTGTTTTTTACAGTTAAGCCAAATTTTGACGAAAATCATAATAAATCTTACTGCAAGAATACCATCGACTTAAAAACATGTTTTCTCACCTTTTTATTAACTTCCATGGATCCACTTAAAAAGTATTTTGTAGAATTTGTCATTATTTAAAAATCAGTATTCTTGATAATGTTGAAATTCTTAAAGTTTCTGAGTTTTTTTTCCGGTAATGCCAGATTGTAAAAAATTTATATTGGGTCATCCGGAAAGTTCTGCGGTTTTTCAAAACAAAACGTGGTTTCGTCGAGTAATTTTGCTACTGCTGGTAAGGAGTGACCTTGAATAACCCAGATGTTTGCATTAGGTCTTTTTTTCTTGCGCTGCATAATTCTCATTTGTATTTTAGCATAATATTTGTTTGCATGCAGTGCTAAGAATGCAGAACGCAAAGGTATATTCATCAGGTTTTGTTATTTCAAGAAAGGTAGAAATGTTAGTCAGACTGATCGTAAAATTTGTGCTGTGTATGGACAAGTGCTGTTTCAAATGACACAGTTCGAAGATTGTTTGGGAAGTTTATTCGCGGAAATTTCATCCTCGAAACTGATGTCCGCTCTGGTCGACCATCATGTGTAAAGGAGGACTTCTTAAAAGAAGCTGTCTCTAAAAATACACGTTACACAGTTAAGGAGCTATCAGACAGACTAAATATTCTATAATAGTACAGTGCATGATAATTTGATAGATTCTTTTAAGCGGTCACCTTTACAAATGATGGTGAAGTCCAGAGAGGGCATTATATCTTCGAGGCTGAAATTTCCGCGCTTAAATTTCTCAAACCACCTTCGAACTGTGTCATTTGAAATAGCATTTTGTTCATATACAGCACAAATTTTACTAGCAGTCTGACTAACATTTTTACCTTTCATAAAATAAAAGGGTATAATATGACGAAAATGAACTTTTTGATTTTCCATTCTTAGTGCTGCACTGAAACAAAACTTATGTCACAAACAAATGAGAATTATGCAGCGCAAGCAAAAAATACTGAATGTACATGTCTGGGTCATTAATGGTCACTCCTTATCAACAGTAGCAAAATATAACTAGACGAAACCGTCCGCAGAACTTTCCGGATGACCCAATATATGAATTTGCTTATAAAAGAAATGGAGAGTTGAGGAAGCGTAAAATATCAGATATAGTAAAGAAATTTTATCACCCAGAAAAACTGAATAAAAACAATTTATTATAAGGTGGGGGAGCCAAAAGTGGCCAGTGATCCTAAGGTAGCCCATCCTTCAAAAGTACAATTAATTTAACTTTTAATCCCAAAATTGTGCTACTGCATTGTCAATCATGTATCTGAAGTATACGTGGCTGAATTTAAAGAGATCACCTTGATCCTCCGACATTTTATACAGTGATTTCACTTTTGAGGAGTAGTCGTTCTAATTTCCATGTAAGAATATATGTTAATTTACACGTGTTGAAATTCTAAGAAATTTGACTTATGATGCGTTTTCTGAAAGCTTATTTCTTTCTCTTTAACCACATTTACTTAAATCCTAAGAAATGTATCAGATTACTACTTTTATGTCGTGCAAATGGTGACCATACGCACGTTCCCAAGGTGGCTACCTTAGACAACAACTGTGGAAATCAGTGTATTAAGGGTGATTTTCAGAATGTCTACATAAATAACTGAAAAAACTTATTACCAATTAATGTTAACACTAAAGATCACTCAAAAGACGTCGTAACTCCCAGAACTACCGTGCACAAAAAGTGCTTCAAAGTATTTTCGTGTCATAAGATAAGAAGATTAAGAAGAAAAACTCAAAAGATATAAAAAGAAAGAAAGGAATATCAGAGCATAATAGTCAGCAAACTAGTTTGCTGAGTATTTTTTTTTTCGCATTTTTAAGGTAATTTCAATACATGGGCTACCTTTGGAACACTATGCGCTAAAGATGGCCCACAAGCTATAATTTTGGATTGTATTACAAAATTATTTAAATTTTATTTTACAAAGGAAAGTATACTTGATATGTGTTAGAGATAAGTGTAAAATTTTACAAACAAAAATTCAGCCACACACACAACCAGAAAATTTGAAAAAATCCTCAAACCTTAACTATGACCACCTTTGCCTCATCTACTTTAGTTATTGTAAATTAATTTTTTGCCCATTTCTCCGAAACATGTACCTTAAAAATTCCCGTAGAATATTGAAAATAGTTTCCAAATACCATAAATATAAAGATATTGGTAACACTTTTAACACATTAAAGATACCATTAAACGTTATTATCAAAATACATATTTCTGCAATTTTGCATTTCTATATGCTTAGATCAATAAAAAAGCGAACCAAAATCATCTCTATCATTCATATTTCTTATATTCTATGCTGCTGAAATATACAAGTTAAATTCATACTTTACAGAAAACATGATAAAAAGTTTTTTTTAATATAAGTCACTATTAAATCTGTTTCAAGAAATATAGTAGAAAAAACATAAGCTCAGGATTTTGCATAAAGTTTTTTTTTCTTTACTGTAAGAATAAATGTTTGAGAGTTTTGTTCTTTAAAGAAATATCAAATGCTCTTTACAAAGATATGTAAATTATACTCGAAACTTAAGATTGATTATATCTCATGAGGTTATTACAAAGAATAATTTACTAAGAAACTGTTTTCTTTAACAACGCTTTTCTAGAGCGATGACGAATACTTGTGGGTATTATTAAGTCATTTAATATAAAGTCAAGTTGTTTAAAAAGAAGTTTGTTAAAAGCACTTAATGTTTTTTAATCTAAATTTTGCTACAGGAGTTTTAATGTTAATGAAGTCTAAAAGTTCCTTTTATTAAACTACAACATTTTTGATGCATGGACGAGGCTTTTCTTTTCTTTTTTTTCTTTTTTTTTTGTTCTATGATATTAAAGCAGTTTAATTGTTAAGAAGATTTTTATACTTTTATCTGAAGATCATGCTTTTATTGATTTGTATTTCATTAAACAATGATTATCTTTTGTCTTCTTAATTATGCTAATTATATAATTCTATATCAACAAAATACAAATTAAGTATATATAGATGCCTCTAACAAGCCACCCTAATTATAAAATTTAGTATTTCATTAATTATCATTCTTGTAAAGATTAAATAAGTGCTACTTTTATAAGATATTTCATATATTTTGTATACAGTAACTTTAATAAAATAGATTACATTTTGTTAATAGGTGTCGCTTTAATCTCTCAATATATAAGAATGCTCAAACAAAAGTGAAATGTTTAATAATAAATAGATTCTTTTTACCCTTATGGATCTGTTGTGAAGCGAAAAAAAGTGTTTATGTTTTGGAGTTAGTTTCTACATTCTGACAGGTTGAGACAGATTACATAATATTTACATATCATTGACTATAATGATTGAATTAAAATATTTAAAATTATCTCTGTAATTTAAGTAATTGACATTGTTTGTGAAACACTTTTTTTAAAAAACCTCTAGAACATTGAAAATAGTGTCTTAATCTATTTAATAGGAAGCTCCTAGTGTCATTTTTCCAATTAAAGAGACGATTTCATGTCGACATGGATTTGAAATTATTATAGAAAGACATGCAGTTAAACCTCTATATACCGAACTCTCATGTGATACCGAATAAAAATTCAGTACTTAGAAAAAACGTTAAATAGTTAATTAGTTAATAGTTAATAGTTAATAGTTAATCGTTAGCTATGAAATTTACTGGAAGGAAATGCTTTCAAACATATCCTTACAGGAAATTTTATTTTCATTTAATAAAAATAATATTTCATAAGGTTTAAATTCCTGGGAATTAGACTTGGAAATTTTGATTTACAATGTCACTTCTGTTATCTGTGATTGGCGAGAAACTATTTCGGAGAAATCTTAACTTAAATGCAGTTTTCCTTTTCGTAAAACCTTGCTTTACTTCTTTAAGTATTTTTGCTTTCTGTATCTTCAACAAACATTTTTGGGGATAATTTTTGATATGATTAGAGTTTAAATGATATTCTTTCACTGTTATTCTCATTACTAGAATGGCGGATTTAATATTTTTAATGATTTGTTGTTGCAAGGATAGCACACACAGTTTTTCAATGACAGAATTGAGGAGGGCTATTCATTGTCCACTTGTAGTAAAACAAGCCTTTTTGTAAAACCTTGCTTTACTTATTTAAGTAGTTTTGCTTTCTGTATCTTCAACAATTTTTTTTTCTTTGGGGGGGGGGGATTTTTCGATATGATTAAAGCTTAAATGAAATTATTTTGCTGTTATTCTCAGTACCAGATTGGCAGATTTTATTCTTTCAATGATTTGTTGTTGCAAGGATAGAACACACATTCGTCCAAGGACAGAATTGAGGAGGGCTATTCATTGTCCACAGGTAGTAAAACAAATCTCTTTGGAAAACCTTGCTTTACTTATTTAAGTATTTTTGCTTTCTGTAACTTGAACAAATAGTTTTGGGAGGTATTTTTCGGTATGATTAGAGCTTGAATAAAAATATTTCGCTGTTATTCTCAGTACCAGAATGGCAGATATTATTCTTTCAATGATTTTTTGTTGCAAGGATAGCACAGACATTCTTCCAAAGACAGAATTGATAATTTATCAGCTAAGAAGAAAAATATCTAAATAGAAGTAAATAGACAGTTTCGTTAAAGAGAAGTTCTATTTAATGTAAAATGCCACTGTGTTGAAAGTAAAAAAAAAAAAAAATCCTTATTTAGAAAAGTTTGCTAAATATCAGTTCATTAAATAGAGACTTCAATGATTTTGCATTATTTTAAATTAACAGGAGGCTCTGTCCCATACGAACTACGCTCGCCAATCCTCGTCCAGACACCACTGTTTCTAAAAATACATTTTTTAGAGACTTTGTGGGTCTATTTTTGCTCTGTTTTAAAAAGAATTAGCAGATTATGGAAGATAGAATGATATTATTCTGACCATTGGAGATCTTCTGTAATTGGGTTGCCATTTATTGGCTCTTTAACAGGGGATTTCTGGATTCCAACAATGCATCCACCGCTGTCTCTGCAGCTGTTTTCGTCATTGATTAAATAAGATCAATCACACATTCAAAATTCATCGTGTATAAAATGGTTAGGTAAAAAATGCGTCTGCCTTGAGGACTTTTATAACAACGCTAATTCTTTTAAATGTGACTTTTTAAATGTATCGTTTTAAATAGTACGTAATTTTCACCCTTAAATGATTTTCGCATGTAATTATTTAGTAATTTTAAAGTTGTATTTCCATTTTATTATTCGTGTACAAATATATTTTTCAATTAAAATGTGTATGTAAATGTTATTATTTGGGCTTTTAAAAAATTGGCAACGGCAAGAGAAAAAAGGCTATTTCAAACTATGAATTAACCCCTTGGGGACGAGCGACACGAATACGTAACGCATAAGATGCTCAGAATCCTCGATTATTCCCACCAGTTATTTTTTATTGTAAGGTTTTCCTTATCTAATCATAGCATTTTTGCGATTCAATTAGGTGAAAATTTTTCTTCTGAAAAGCCGGTGGTAACAGATTAAAAATTCTGTAAAGGACGCTTGTCGCAAAGGGGTTAAATCTCAATTCAGATAATGAAATAATTGAATAACATATTGAAAAAAAATAGAAAAAAATTCAAAATATTATTAGACTATATAGACGATATATTGCGATATATTGATATAGACGATATATTGCACATCATAATCCAGTCAAGTATGTGCCTGGAAAATATGGTTAAATTTCTATGAATAATTTTTGATCCTATAAAACTTAATTAAATAATAAAACCTTGTATTAATCACTATAAAAACAAAAGAACACACAGGACGCGTTTCGGTATGGAAATTTTACAGCCCGTCATCAGCCAAAGTAAACACGTGTCCGAAACGGGACAAGGTCACAAATGAACCGAAGGTCACAGAGGAGAGTTTACAAAGAATGTGACAGGTGACACTAGCTGAAAAGAAAACATCAAACGTAGAGGAGCATAAGCGAAAGAGGAAAATGTAGCGAAACTGATATGAAAAAACAGAATGAATAATGAACCAAAATATGTAAATTGAAAAATAAATAAATACATAATATAAAATAAAATAAAATAACAAAATAAATAAATACATAATATAAAATAAAATAAAATAACAAAATAAATAAATAAATGAATAATAAATATAAATAAAATATAAGATATGAAAAAAAGAGGAAAAAAATACAAAAGTAAGCTGAAAAGAGAAAAGGATATTATAAGATCATTGACAAGATTATCGGAATTTTTAAAAATAAAAAAGGCTTTGTGAAAATCCAAGTGAGTGGCAGAGACAGGAGTAAAAATTATTCTGGACATTGAGAAATTGAAACAGTGACCTTAAGTCCAACAGTGATAGGCATAGGAAGATTTGGAAAATTATTGATTTGATATATACCTCTGATGATCACTTATTCTGAACTTAATGCTCTCTTAGCTTGACCAATATAACCTAAATTACAAGAACAAGGAATAAAATGAACGCCCCACCTGTTCTTATTAGGAATAGGATCTTTCTGAAAAGATAATTTTATTTTATTAATAGGTTTGAAGATAATTTTAAAATTAAAACGAGAAAGGGTTTTGAAAATTTTCAGACAGAAAGCAGAATAAAAGGGCAGAATGATAGAGTTAAAATTAGGAGGATTATTTGAGTCATAAGCAGGAAGTTTAGGATTGTTAAATTTATTCAGAGGTTTATCTTTCAAAGAGGGATTATAACAAGGTGCAAGGGCAATAGATTTGAGATAATTAATTTCGTTATTCAGAGCAGAAGAGTCAGAACAAATGCTTGACGACCTGAAATCAAAAGTATAAAAGGAGAGCATTTTCAGCTGAGACGGATAGTTTGAAAGAGCATGAGAAGGGAGAGATACAGCAAAAGTTTCCTCTAAACAGAGTTAGAGAACCGATCTGGGTGTTTCGTAACCAAGACATCAAGAAAAGGAAGAGAATTGTTCTCTTTGCCATCGAGAGTGAATTGAATACAAGAATCAATAGAATTAACAAGTGAATGAAGAATAGAAAGATCCAGGTCACAAGGAATTAAAATAAAAGTATCATCAACATGCCTTAACCAGAATGGAAATTTACACAAACTAGAGAGTTTTTCTTCAAAATAATGCATATAAATATCACATAATACCAATAATGCATATTCTCCAATTACGTATAAAATTTTCTTCTACGGGGAGTTTCATAAGACGAGCCTTTTTCAGTGTGTACTGAAAATAATTTCGATAGTGAAATAGATAATATTCGTTGAATTGCTTTTAATAATGGTTTTAACATTTTGACATTTGAATAAATCAATCTTGGATATTGCCAGTAATAAGAAGTCTGAAAACAAATTTAATTCGCAAAATTACAAACTTTATAGTATCAGTTTAGGTAATTATGAACAAGTGCCTTAAACACTCGAATGGAAGTAGCTGAAACTAAAGAGAAGTAGAAATCAAAGGTGTAAGGTATCGACAAGTTCCGACAAGTAAATGAACAGTGCCTAGTGAATGGACAATTAGTAAATACTAGATTAATTTTGACGCAATTATTCAAATTGGAAAATAAATTATATGAGATGTAATTTTGCCAAATGGGCGAAAAAGTCCGGTCCAGGATTCGAACCAGGGATCTCTTAGCTGCCAATTGTCTACCGAATGAGCTATCCCGGACAAATCTGGTGGATCTATTTCACCCAGTTAACATTATAGATCATAGCATCTGGTCTGATATCTGAATCAGCTCAACAAAATAATTAGCAGATAATGGGAACTCCAGTAAACACTGGATACGTGATTACACTAGATTAATTTTGACACAATTATTCAAATTGGTAAAGAAATCATATCAGATGTAATTTTCTTAACTGGGTGAAAACGTCCGGGCCAGGATTCGAACCAGAGATCTCTTGGCTGAAGATGCCAATGCTCTACCAACTGAGTAATTCCGGACAAATATGGTGGATCTATTTTATCCAGTTAAACTTATAGATCATAGCAACTGTTCTGATATCTAAGGTACATCTCAATTAGTAAATAGTTTAATAGAATATGGTTTGAAAAACTCCCCACTAGATGTTTTGACAATATTGCTTTAATTCATTTCAACAGGAAGCTATCTCGTTCATGATTAGTTACTGAAGTCACATGACTTTAATCTGATAACATGTTGGATTTTTCATAACTGAGCAACACATGGTTTATGTGCAGAAATAATAAGGTAAGTGTCATTTCATAAGTTTGATAAGAACTGATTGTTTTTGTTTGCATTATGCACTAATTTCACTGAACATACATTAAATATACATATTATAGCTATATTTCTAATTGTTTTAACAATTGTAGAATAAGCAGAAATTGAGAATAGGGGGTGTTTAATAACTGGTTAGGCAAATGTTAAAACTCTAATGAATGAACACCTGTTCATTCACTGGGATTTGTCTGTGTTGCACAGAATCAAAGCAAAATACTCAGTCACTTATTGTTTTATTCATTATTTATGCAATAAATTCCCTAAATGAACAGAAAACAATGAGTATAAATGACTAACCAATGACCGAAAGTGTTTATTCACGGAAAATAATAGATTAGGCTACTTTTTTTAGTGAATGAACTGTTTGGGTTTTATGTTTCTGCGGCTTCTTTTATAGCCTACATTTTGAATTAAGTCATTTTTAAACAATGATAACAAACGAAAAGTTAACAGATATAAAAACGTAACAGAAGAATGTATACACGCACATTTTTAAATGTAATGATTACTGATGTGCTTCAAAACTTTTTTTTCACTGTTTTTAGATGACTGATAGAGATATTCTTACTGATGACAAAGACGATAACTCAAAAAGGAAATATGGAAGGTTTAAGTGCTTTACAGAAGACTTGTAACTACTTTACAAGCTGTGAAGTCAGGCCAGCACAATTTCAACAAAGCATCTCTTCATTTTAATATTCCAAAAGCAATGCTGTGCATGAAACTGTGGTAGGGGAAATAATTGAAGGTAGGCGTATGGGATCATTGCCTGTGTTGTCCTTTGAAGAAGGAAAACTCCTTGAAGATTGGATTGTTGGAAAAGTGACAATCGAATTGGCAATGCATATAGATGAAGTAAAAGATGCTGTTTACAATGTCATGAAACAAACAGGAAGAGAAAAATCAATTGATAAATAACAGTCCAGGGAAGAAATGGGTGACTCTTTTTCTAAAATGGCATCCAAGGATAACACAACTCAATACAAAAATAATTTCAAAAGGGAAAGATTATCTCATAGAAACTTGCATTCGACACTGGTTCTAAGAAATTGAAAAATACCTTGAAGAGGAAAACTGTTCTGATCTTTTCTGTGGCGATAGTATACAAAATGCTGGTGAAACTGATGTTGAATGCTGTCCAAAATCAGGAAAAGTCATAGGTACTAAAAATTACAAAGACTACACCATCACACCTTCAAAAGAAAAATATTCCATTACAGTTTTGACAAATTTTTATGCCAGTGTTAAAAAAGTTCCTTTGATTGCTATTTTTCTACCGAAGGATTCTGGAGTTTACCTTGTTCTAGAAATAGAGAAGTATAGGGCTAAAGATTTCTGGAAATACATCTAGTTTTTTTTATATACATCTGTAATTTATAATTAATTTCAAAACTTAAAAGTGAAGATTTTACAAGTTAATTAATTACCATTCTTGATTTAAAGACCCCATAATTCCCTAAAAACATGTTATAAATTATTTGTACAAGTTGTAAAATTAATATTATGAACATGAATATAAATAAAATGAATAAATAACATAAAAGAAATAACATGACTAAATAACATAAAAGAAATAACAAGAATAAATAACATAAAACAAATAACATGAATAGTATGAAACTTAAGTGTTTTTAAATTGCTGCCTGTTCATTCACTGCAAAAGTTTGCATTCATTAACTGTTCATTTACTTGGTTTTTGTTTAAGACACCCCTTACATCCCAAACAAATAAAATATGTACTTCTTTTATTATTTTTTAATCATTTGTATACCAACACACGTATTTGCGCTGTCAGACACCAAAAGGTACCGTTTATTAAAATATTATCAATAATTTTCTTTTTAAATGTGCTTAGGTGTTCATTTACTGGTCGGACTACCGTACATCCCTTTTGACAAGATGAGAGGGTTCCTGTCATTTTTACTTCACTTTTGGCATACTTATACTTCTTCGCGCTTATCAAATTCTTTCAGAGTTATAAGTGATAAACAGTTTTGTAGTTCTTATGAATATTCTTTGTTTCTATCTGATGATACAATTTAAGTAAATTGTTGTTCTTAATCAAAATTGGTTAAGTTATCATTATTCTAACAAATTATCAATACATTTTTGGTCATACAATTTTTTAAGGACCTACAGGGGAATGTTCATAATTACCGCACACATTTTGTGATATGGCGTAATTCTGAACAGTATATTTTCTAAGTGTTTTATTCTATATTAGGTCGTATGAAGCCTCATGTGAAGTCATAACTGCTTGTGCAGTTGAAACTTTAGATTTTCTCAGGAAATTTGTTCAGTATTGAAACTTTATTATATCTAAATGTAAGATATTTAAACAGCAATCACTCTAAAGAGAGCTCCTCTGTTTGTTTGGATAGATTTTCGTTAAAAATATAATCGTTAAAAAAATACGTTGCCCCAACAGTAGGTTTATTTGGAAAGATTTCCGATTAAAAATGTAAATTCAAAACATTACAGGGTATGCTACTCACCAACCGATCTGTAACAAATGAAGTACCCCCAGTCGTTAATAAAGGAATTACCTCCCCCCCCTCCAAACTCTTCCTTTTTTTTTGGATAGATTTTCGTTTAAAAATATAAAATAATACAAATTTGAGGTTGTAAGCGGCCTAAGGCAATGGGTACCCATGCATCATGTTCGTTTGCAAATACTTTTGTTTAAAAAAAATAAATTATTCAGCACTGATTTCAGGTATAGTTTAGGCTATCCTAAAGGGTTCGGCCAACGCCACGTCGGCCAACTAGTGGTAGAAAAAAGTGTGTGTGAAGTTGTTGTTGAACAAATGTTTTATGTGAACTTGATATGTTTTTTCAGTATACCATTCCGAAATAAAAATAAATGTTCACATATACCCCGTAGTCTTCAGGCCAATTATGAAAATCTGGGGTAATTATGAAGAAGCAATTTTAGGTTCTTAATTACAACACCACAGCACCAATAACTAATTGTAATTCAAGTATAGGAGTGAAACAATAGTTTTATGGCAGTTTTATAAGGTTTTACAAGGATCATGTGCTCCTTAAAGCTGCGAATATTTGAAACAATTAAAATTTGCTCACAATTACCCCCAATGGACCCTACTTTTCAATATTTTACAAGCTCTTTTGAAATTTAAATACAGCTTTTGATGTTTCAATATCTGCTTAATAACAAAATCCCCTCTTAAATTAAAAGATATCATTTGCACTAAAATTGACACAATTTATTTTGAAAATTATTCAGAAGTATATGAAATACCATTTATTAAAGCTGCCGGATCAAAGAATTATTATATTGGAATGAATTATATTAAATTTAATTATGAAAAAAAAACACATTGCTAATAAAAATTATAATAGAAAAACCACAGCCCTTGAAAGATTATACCAATAAGAAACGATCCAAAAAAATTTCAATAAAAGTAAGGTATTTTTTCAGTTTAATATATAATATACATACATTAAAAGAAAAGTGATAGAGATTATGGAGCGTAACAATTCAATATGTAACGATGCAGCATCATTTAACATAGCAAAATTAAGGGTTGAGTGACTCCATAGTTACGAATATGGATATAAACGTTCAAGTAAAAATTAAATAAAATAACGTGCGTAATCTGAGAGAGTACGTGAAAAATTGGAGGACGGAATTTCACATCATTACTTTATAGATGCATTATTTGTTTTGATAATGTCTTCTGTGGAGCCGAAAAAAGTAAACAGTTTAGTAAAACCTTTTTTTACTGTTTTCATTGTTCTTATTTAACATCTTTTAGAAATTTAATGTAGCATATTACTTTTGGTTGTTCTAATTTGTTCACTAAAAAAGTAATTCAGTTTTTTAAAACCCTTTTTTACTTTTTTTATAGTTCTTATATCTTTTGAAAATTTAACAAAGCATATTATTTCGAGATGTTCTGATTTGTTATATAATATTTTTGTAATGCAAACAGATCTCATTCTATCAAAAGACGACTTTTTCTAGTAAAATAAGTAAATTATATTTAAGCTAAAATTATTAAGATGTGAATTACACTGAAAAATATGTACTACTTTTCATCAAAAAGGATTCGATGAAAAAGCTTTATTGTAAATTTAAGAACTTCAATTGCATTGTAAATTCTGTTAAAGTTTTAAATAGTATTCTAAATAATATTTCACATAATATAGTAAATGGAAATAAAAATGTAATTAATATTATAAATGGTATTGCAAATTTTCCATTTAAAGTAAAAATTGCATTTTAAAAACCTTTAGAATATTGATTTTTTATGAACCTAAATATAACAAAATTGTATTTTTTTTTATATTAGTTCTATTTTCAGAACAGTTACAAAAATCCAAAAACAAACCCTTATCAATCATCCACATTTCTTATCTTCTGAGCTGCTTAAATATACAAATTAAATTCATCCTTTACAGAACACAGGGGAAAATGATATTTCTTTCTCTGATTTTTCTCTCTTCTCTCTAGCATTATTAAATATATTTCGAAGCGATACAGCGAAGAAGCGATATGTTCATGATTTCGCATAATGATATTTTTATTTTAAGAATAAAACATTTTAGCGTGGTTTTATTCTATTGAATTTGATGAGTTACCGTGTATTAATAAGTATACGCTGTAAAAAATGACCAATGTTTCTTATTTTATGAAAATATACTATAACCACGAACGAAAATATAACATGATCTTCCGAGTTATCCGAAATTCCGAATAGCGTGTTCCATTGTCTTTTGAATCCCCAGAAACCAATACATTTCCAAAATTTAAAGAATTATTCATAAAAATAAAATATTTTTCGCTGCCCGTATTTTTCAGAAACGTTTCCGCAGGGTTTTTATACTGTATTAATTAGTGTCCTCAGCCTGGAATACCTGTTTTTTTAATGCTATCCATTCTCAAGTAAACATTTTCATGCTAAAAAAAATGTTTAACAGACAAACATGCAAAATGAACAGCGTTAACAATAACATTAAAATTAAAATTATTTCTTTACTCTTTCATGTATAAATTAACTCATGAGGCTGAAAACGTTTACTTGAGAATCGATGACTTTCGAAAAACATTTATTCCAGCCTGAGGACACTAATTAATACACTGTAAAACCCCTTCGGAAACGCTTCTGAAAAATACGGGCAGCGAAAAATACTTTGTTTTTATAAATAATTCTTTAAATTTTGGAAATGTATTGGTTTCTGGGGATTCAACAGACAAAGGAACACGCTATTCGGAATTTCGGATAACTCGGAAGATCATATTATATTTTCGTTCGTTGTTATAGTATATTTTCATAAAATAAGAAACATTGGTCATTTTTTACAGTGTATGGAAATTATCGCAGAGAACATAAATATAACGTTATCTGCGTTATTTTTTAATGTAACATTAACGATTATATGTCGAGTATGCAATCCTTTTATAGAAAAATATATTTGTAATTTTTTTTTTATTAGTTCTATTTTTAGAAAAGTTCAAAAATTCAAAAAACAAACCCTCATCAATCATCCACTTTTCTTATCTTCTGAGCTGCTTAAATATTCAAATTAAATTCATCCTTTACAGAACACAGGGGAAAATGATATTTTCGTGCTCTGATTCTTCTCTCTAGCACTTTTAAATATATTTGAAGCGATATAGCGGAGAAACGATATATTCATGATTTTGCATAATGATATTTTTATTTTAAGAATAATACGTTTTAGCGTGGTTTTATTCTATTTAAGTTTGATGAGTTACTGTGTATTAATAAGTATATGTAAATTATCGCCGAGAACCTAAATATAACGTTACTTGGCGTTATTACTTACTGCAACATTACGACTGCAAATCGAGTATGCATTTAACCTTTCTATAGAGAAACGTAATTTTATATTTTTATATTAGTCCTATTTTTAAAACAGCTCAAAAAATTTAAAACAAAACCCTCATCAATCATCCACATTTCTTATCTTCTGAGCTGTTTAAATATACAAGTTAAATTCATCCTTTACAGAACATTGGGGAAATTGATATTTTTTTGCTCTGATTCTTCTTTCTTCTCTCTAGCAGTATTAAATATATTTTGAAGCGATATGGCGGAGAAGCGATATGTTCCTGATTTCGTATAATGATTTTTCTATTTTAAGAATAAAATGTTTTAGCATCATTTTATTCTATTTAAGTATGATCAGTATGTGTATTAATATACGTAAATTATGTCCGAGACTTTATGTGGATTATATCTTATCGGAAAATTATAAAGTATATATTTATAAGATTTTTCTTTTCATTAAGAACGTTTTTCTCCTTGATGCCGAATAGTTACGGGTGTCGTTAAATGCCACTGAATGTAAAATGTTATTGTGTTATAGAAAATAAATCTGGTAAAAATCATTTAAAATTTCTAAAGTTAATTTTTATATAAAAGTGTTAGAAATGACTTCCAATACTAATTTTTATTAAATCTATTTTTTCCCAGATATATTTGAATGTATTTATCTAACAAATCTTGCTTTAAATTCATGTTGTTTTGTGCAATATTCTTTTTAACGCTTACCAACACTGTTGAAAATTGTTTATAACTCCCGTTTGTCTGCCGTCCGTCTGATCGTACGTGCTCTGACTCTCGTAAATACTCTCAATGCCTTTGTCATGTAACTGGTATATGTTATTGAGGTTCAGCATACTATTATCTCTGTTGAAAATGGGGTGTATAACATTTATAGTTCGTTTCAAAGGACAATCAAACTAATTCTGTCACATTATGGTCAATGTAAGAAAATCGTTTGCAGTACACATTAATGTTTATGTACTGTTTCAAACATAATGAAATGTGAGTTGTAATTTTCCAACTGGGCGAAAAATGTCTTTGCCAGGGAACCTCGATGACCTAATTAATCCAGTTAACCTTATTGATCATAGCATCTGGTCTGATATCTGAATCAGCTCAACAAAATAAATCGCAGGTAATTTGGAACTCCAGTAAACGCTGGATGCGTGATTACACTAGATTAATTTTGGCACAATTATTCAAATTGGTAAAGATGGTTGCTTTACCAATTGGTCGCTTCCCCAATTTGAATAATTGCGCCAAAATTAATCTAGCGTAATCTCGTATCCAGCGTTTACTGGAGTTCCAAATTATCTGCGATTTATTCTGTTGAGCTAATTCAGATATGAGATCAGATGCTATGATCAATAAGGTTAACTGGATGAATTTGGTACTCCAGATTCGACCGAGATGGCTCTTGGTAGAGCATGGTAGCTTCAGCCAAGAGATCCCAGGTTCGAATCCTGGTGTGGACATTTTTCGTCCAGTTGGAAAATTACAACTCATACGATTGCTTTACCAATTTGAATAATTGTGTCAAAATTAATCTAGTATAATGAAATGTCTATGTTGTATATCTAAGGTGCAGTAATAAGCATGCTTTCTGTAGCACAAGGAGTGATTTATCATACATTTACAGGGTCACACAAAATAATAGCGATACATACTAGTCTATGGGAAAGAGCAGTTTGCAGTGTATTTTAATGATGTTACATTATTTGAAACATAATGGAATTCATATACATTGCTAAAGTGTACTACAAAAATCTTCCTGTAAAATATGGTGTGAATAGCATTTATCGTGTATTTACACACAAAAAGAATTCCGTTAGAATATCACCTTTGTCTATGAGCTATAATTGCTGGAATTGCGTTTTCAGTTATAATATGCGTTTTTTAGTTTAACTAAATTTTATAATATTATGTGATGTGTATAAATTCAATAGATCATATGCAGGGGTGTACAATAAATCGAAAGTATCACTTCCAAAGGTGCGAATAGCTTACGGGTAGTTTTAATTGTGTTATGCATCTTCCCGCTGAACCATATCTAGTATACTGAGAGATATTTGTCGAATAGAAATAAATTCATATGCAGGGCTAGGCAAAGTACAATTAATTAGCATCTATGGATGGTAATTGATGTAAATACACTTTTTTACCAGAATTAAATATTAGCTTAATACGTGATAAGTAAAAAAAGTTTTAGATAATAAACATGATTGTACAAAGCATTTCCGTCTTCTGGCGGAAATGGCTAAAGGGGCATTTTCAACTGTATTATGCGCTTCCTAACTGAACTAAATTTTAGCAAACTGTCTATTTCTGCTAGATATACAAATCTATAGATCATAGACATGTCTGCACAAAAGAAATCGAATACTCTTTTGCGTATGGGAAGTAATTTCTGAAATTGTGTTTTTAAATGCGTTATGCGCTTTGAAAACTGCTTACTTATATACAAAGGGCGTTCCATAAAAACTGAGATTAAAATCATAAAAAATCAATAAATATATTTACAGCAAAAAATACATCATTCTTTTTCAAAATACCTTCCTTCAAATGATATTCAACGGTCCCATCGTTCAACCCACTTTTCAAAACAAGTAAAAAAGCCTTTTTCTGGAAGCTGCTTCAAAGAATCTTGCACTGCTGAAATAACTTCAGAACCTGTATGAAATTGTCTGCCACGGAGCTTCTCTTTCAACGTCGAAAACAGCCAGAAATTGCATGGTGCGAGATCTGGACTGTAAGGGGGATGTGGCACGATTTTAATATTGCATTTTTTACGATACTGCTGAACAGAAATAGCAACATGCGGGCGAGCATTATCGTGATGTAATGTCCTATACCCTACCAGTTCATGACGCTGTCTCGGTATGTGTTACCGCAAAAATTTCAAAACTGAAACATAACAGTCGCCATTCACAGTAGTTTTTGGAGGCACAGCATGCTGATAGATTACACCTGTATGATCAAAGAAAATAATCATCATGATCTTTCCAGCAGATTTGGTTTGTCGGATATTTTTCGGAGGCGTAGAATCAGTGTGTTTTCATACACTTGTTGCGGACTTGGTAAGGTGATCAAAATGGTGCACCCAAGTTTCATCACCTGTTATTACAGTCTTTAGGAAATTCGGATCATTTTGAAGCATCTGTTTTTACTCACAATATTGGTGAATTCTTCTTTGCATTTGTTCTTTAGTAAGGTTATGAGGAACCGATCTGGAACAAACATGGCGAAGCTGTAAATTGCTGCGTAGAATGCGAAATATCGACGTTTTCGATTTTTTAGTTGATGCCGCTATCTCCTCACATGTCATTCGCCGATTTTCTTTTGCAAGATTGTTCACACAGTGTTAAAATTTCTATCATTCACAACACTTTCTGGTCGGCCAGGATTAAGAGTTAGTTCTGCAGACAAACGTCGTTTTTGAAATCCCCATGCCATCTAAAAATTGTAGACTCACCAAAACATTTGTCTTTGTAAGCTTCTTTCATTAACTTGACTGTTTCTGGAGCTGTTTTGCCCAAACAATAGCAAAATTTTATGGCACAACGCATTTCGTTTTTTAACTCTGAATCACTCACCTCAATTTCTGTAGGGCTAATAAAAACAGTTCTTTAAACAGGAACAAAACTAGAAAAATAAAATCATCTGCTTCGTTTAGAATATTTATAAATGTACAGTTAATAGTTTGAAAAAATCGATTGCAGTTTTATTTTTTTATTTCCGCGGTGTTGCCACTAATATGTAAAAAAATAACTCTCAGTTTTTATGGAATGGCCTTTGTATTTTCTTTAACCTTATTTAACGTTGTTGGTAAAAATTTCATAATCTATGTTTGACGATTGAATTTACTTTACTTTTTATCTTTAAATATGTGTATTATTAAAACTATATAATCATAATTAGAAAATTTTGTTACTTAAAATTTACTTCAATCCAGCTAAAAGGTATTTATTATTTTCATGAGAAATAAAATTAAAATTTCTTTAGTTTTTTCAGATTATTGGAGTTTTTTTTTTTTCGTTTTTATTTTATAGGTATGTTTACATAGTTGAAAATTCAGAATGCATTTTCTAACATATAGTTGTCTTTTCGTCAAAACAGATCAATCAAACAAAAATATTTTCAAAAACGAGCTTAAAAAGAGAATAATTTGGTCAATAACTGAGTCTTGTGCCATTTTACCCAAACAATATCATCTTCTAAAAATTCAATACAAATTCAATACAAATGAAAATTTAATATAGAAAACTTAATGCAGCAAATTAAATACAGATGCAGCCGCTATTTAGGCTGTGTCAGAATCTATGATGCAGTTTCCACGAAATGCACTCGCTACTTGCTCTGAAGAAAGGTTTGAATTTTAAGATATAACCTGAAGGAAGAATATTGTTTTCTTTTTTACAAAATAAGTAATTTTGGATACATATTTATGAATCTTTTTTCATTTTTTTATGGAAATCCTCATGTATAACGTGTTTTTTTTTATCATATAACCTTGCGTAACGCATCTAAAACAAAACAAAAAATAAGCCGTTAAATCAATAGAAAAACGCACTTGCTAATGCATAAAAAGAAGGTTTCTGATGATGGAAGAATTGCTGTACAACGGGTCGGCGCAATGTATCAACATTTTTATCTTTTATATATTACATTAAAGAAAATTAAAGAAATTATTTTTATACCTTCCAGTTTTTTTAATTTTTCGACTCAGTAGCATTGAAGACGAACTAGTGGAATACAGAAACATTTTTCCCAATTTTACAATTTTTTAATGTTCTAAGCATAAACCACAGTAAACGCCTGAAAAAAAAAACATACAAATAAAAATAGAAATGTTAATCATAATAAGATTCTTCCAGAATTCTAATTGAAAGGTTATTTCGGAAATATGTCTAAAGTTGTACTGCGTATTAAAGCATAAGAAAAATTTAAAAGTTTTTCCATAATATTTGATATTGGCACATGATAGCAGGTTCACGATGACACAAAAGCACATACATATAAAAACATAACCAATCGAAAAAAATAAACCTATTAGCGTCTAGATTTCTATATTAAATGTTTTAGATACTACTTTCGTTCATTCAAAATTTATAGTAACTCAATATATTTAACTAAGATGCAACTAAGACATAACTAAGTTCTCATATTTTTTTCTTTTAAATTCACAATACTTTCTAAAACATTTTGAGGGTAATTAACATCAAATGGGGATATTTTATTTTGAAAAAAAAAATCAGAAAATTAAACGAAGATATTAACTGCATACCTTTACATAAAATATTTTTCCAAGGTATTTTTATTAAAATATGTCATTGAGCTAGCTTTGTTAACATTAAAGCATTTTTTTTTTCATTTTTACTTTTAATATTAAACTATTTCTTCACAAGATTTTCTAAGTACATATTTGATTACAAAACAAATTCTTTCGCACTTTAATTATATATTTTTTCTGTTTTGTGTTGTACATTGATGATAGGATTTTAATCTAAGAGTAAAATTGTAACAATAATAATTTTTTTATTATTTGTAATTAACTTGAATGTAATTTTAACTTTAATGTAACTTTAATGTAAACCTTTTACATTATAAATATATTGCAGTTGACTTTTATTAACTTTAATCAGTGGTATTTAGTTTTATTTAGTTTATGTAATGTTATTAACGTTTTATATAATGAACTTCTATTTAACCTTTATCAGAAGTATTTAATTAAGGTGGAGCATTAAGTTATGAAATTGCGAAATTTCTTTTTTAAAAAACTTTCATAAATCCTAAAAATTAAAATATCAAATAAAAAAAAATTACTTATAAAACAAAATTCAAATTATTTTTATTGTATGTTTCTTTATTCTTTTTTCAATGTCTTTGTGCAATCCTTGTGCTTCAATATTTATTTTACTGGCACTATTCGATGGCTGTTCTGTTATTTTTCTTGCATATTCTTCAAAGGTAACTTATGAGATCTATCCAATGTTTCATTTTCTTTCTACAGCTTTCGATTTATTCTGCTTCATGCAATTGTCTGTTTTGGAAAACCATTTGAATTGTTTATGCTTATCCTCATGTTAGCTAGCTGTGCCTATTTTGTTTTCTAGCTGTTTCTTTGTACGCACAAGAAGATATAAACCATCCTGTTATTTATTATTCTGTTTGTGTTGTTACCTTTTATATAACCCTACATCATTTTCTATGAGAGATTTTTTACTAAAGTAAATATAAAAAAAAGATAAATATATCTGTCAATTTTGACATATTTTCCAGTTAATGGAAACCTTATGGTACATTTACGTCTTCGATTTCGTGAAATTTGAAGCTTTTCTTCATATTAATTTTGCAAATATATTTCATAACGTTTTGAATTTGTCAACGAACGTTCAGTATCAGACGTCAATATTTGTTTGTAAAAGCCTTTTAACTGAATTATCCGTATTTATTAAAGAAATTGAAGAAAAATCTTAGTTCACAGTGAAAACGGTTTCTTATGCTACTGCGTAATAACAAATAGTTTAGTATTCAAATATTTCTAAAAATAATTATGCTTTTAGCCACGATAAACTAATTAAGCCTTTATCAGAATTTATTCAGTTTCTCAGACAAACAATTCTTGTTAGATGTATTTGCAGGATTCGTATGCTTTTACTATAATTTTTTAATAGAATTTTTTGCCGTATTTAAATGCAGAAAAGTATTACAACTCCTGCAATTAAACTATGCGTCTATAATTTCTGTTATTTAAATGTTATAGATTTTTTCTATTTAATATTTAAATAGCAGAAATGGCAGACGCCTCGTTTAATTGCAGGATTTGTAATACTTTTCTGCATTTTAATAAGGCAAAAAATTCTATTAAAAATTATGGTAAAATAGCACGAACCCTGATTTACTTTGAAAAAATTATAATGCAGCTGCACAGCCAATCATGAACCCGGTAACTTGATCTTAGAGCATGGAGATTGTTTCTTTTGTGACGCACACTATATATCTGGACGAGGCGAACGAAAAAGAAAGGCTATCTCGGTGCTTTACGCATATCTTTTTTACAGACCGCGGGAATCACGTGATGCTCGAATCCACGAATGCAGGTGTACGAAAAGAGCATCACGTCACGATAGCGGTCTGTAAGAAAAGATAAGTGGAATGCACCGCGGTAGCCTGTCTTTTTCGTTAGCCTCGATATCTGGAAAAATGACGCGCCTTCTCTCTTCCATACAGATTTCTACGTATCCAAAAGTACGGAACAAAAGATTCAGTCCCAGTTTTAGTAAGCAAGTTATAAGTTTGGTTCAGAACCAGTTTGCTTCCTCCTTTATTTTCTCACATTTGGTGGATTGGTGCCTGCCCCTGCAATTAAACCCATTCAACCGGAACCTGTCTCAATCTAATATATAAAAATGAAACTTTGACGGTCTGTTTGTATTTCTATACAAATCCACAGTTTAGAAGCAAGAATCGTGAAATTATACACACAGGCGTATTAAAACACAGTCGAGGCAACTAAAGTAAATCGGACTCGAAATAAATTATAATTAAATTTTAATTAATAAACATCCAACAATCTAACACCCATTTCCTATCAAATAGAAACATTTTTCGCTATAGCCGTTCCATCAATTAAAAATCTGCAAAAAAAATTCTCTCCACAATATTATTTTTCTATGGAAAGATTTCCACGTATAAAATGAAAATGAAATAAAAAGTTTCAAAAATGAAAAAGAAAATGAATATGACGTCATATTGGAATTACAACAGATATGGACTTCACTCATGGCACGTCATCTGCGAATATATAGAAGATACACACCAATAGGCGTGAAGAACATTTTAACACAGCTTTCCCTTCGTTCAATAAACAGTCTTTTTTGGAGGGCATATAACCACAGAAGCGTGACTGTTGCCACTCGTGGTAAAGTCCATTTTCAAAGAATTCTCGATAATACAAGGAGCATAAATATGAGTAAGTACAGAAAGAAGATGAAAATGACGTCAGGAGGTGAATATCCCGTAAGGCATGGTGACGTTACGGCGACGTCACTGTGAAGTCACACTGTGACTTTGTGACCGTCGTCGTGACGTCAAGTGACGTCGATGTGAAGTCACTGTGACCTAAATGTGAGGTCGTTATGGCCGTTTTCAAGGCTTTCTGTGACCTCACAATGTGACTACTTTGTGAAGTCACCGTGCGACTTCAATGTGAAAAATGTGACGAATCTTCATCGGATAGGGTGACCAGATTTTACCCGAATCCGATCCGGGTTGTTCGGATCGACATTTTTTTATGCTACAAGTATGTGACGTTTGTGACGACACTGCACCGGGTAGGGTGACCAGATTTTACCCGAATCCAATCCAGAAAGTTCGGATCGATCTTTTTGGATTTGTTTGGCTACAGAATAGATTTGGTTTAGATATCGGGTAACCTGATTTTCATGAACCCGATCTGATCGGGGTCGGGTATAATGTTTTTACTGTAAGTCTTGTTCGGAATAAAATCTTGCATACACCCGAGTAACCAGATTTTATCAAAAATTGTGTTACGACGCCATTTCTGATGTCAGCTCCGATCTAAAGTCATGCACGAATCCGGTTATATACTTCTTGAGCATGATTGAATATCTACTTGAACAGGAATGATGGTTGACTGAAATTATATTTCAATTCAACCCGCATTCTTACCCTAACCCAACACAAAAAAATCTGTAGGCCCACAACCCGACCGAGCCTGATATATGATTTAATCGGCACTTATCCTGATCCGAAACTCGAAATCATAGAAAATAAATCTACAAGTTGATACAATTATTGAAAAATTATGTGTAATCGTATCTTTCATGTTAATGTTAACGTTCAGATAGATAAATGAACAAATATAAAGACTCATTCCTAATAAAATATAGTTTTTTTTCTGAAACAATATTATTGTCTTTAAAAAATCATGTTAATCCCGAATTGAAAAGAATAAAATTTCAACCGAAAAACATTATAGTCAACCAGATTCAAACCACGCGACAACAAAAACAATTATCACCAATCAGACGCGAAACAAATTGTATCAGGTCGGATGCGGATAAAAAAATTTATCCGATCTGATTTCCTTTTTTCACTCTAAATTCCGGATAACGATATTTTACCAGAACCGAACACCGCCGGGTTGGCTGTAAATTTTCTACTAATGTCAGAGACAGATTAGAACAGTGTTCAATTTAAACACTTTTCTTCGGGAGGGATTTCTGTGGCTCCGGGATGGGACACTCCGGGGGGGGGATTGCAATTTTTAACCATTAAATGCATAAAATATCAAATCTTCCGGGGGGGGGGGGGCTTTTCAATGCTCCGGAGGGGATGTACCCCCAGGGCCACCCCATGAATTCAACACTGGAATATAATTTCGTATAGGTCGGATAACAAGATTTCATCAAATCTAAATATGACCCGTATCCTATCGGCTACAATTTTTCTTTATGTGCAACTCGGCTCTCAATTAGAATTTTTACATCGGTTTCGGAAATCAGCTAATGTAGATTTAAACAAGTGAAAGTACAAATGTAAAAACAAAAAACAAATATTGAATATAAAAATGTAGATATGGATGAATCGAAAATGTTAATAAAAATAAGTATTTCAATAATATGAAATTCAATTATGCAAGTAAACAACGACCTTTTAAATTGTCTTGTACTTTCATTTTCAAAATTTAAACGAAAAAATTTTGACAATAATTAACACTATTTTTCTGTCAATGCACGCTTTGCCATATTTGCTATATGGGGTTAAATTATTTAATTAATGAAAATATAAGTATATATTTTAAAATAAGTATTGTAAAAGATTTACATTAGGAAACCATTTAAAATATAGACAGGTACATTTATTGCTAAATATTGTAAAAATAATGACCATTATATCAAGCATTAAATCCCATTTCGATGTAAGTAAAATATAAAAATTAAAATCATAAACACATTTTATAATATTTTACACTGATATTTCACTACACGCTTAGAATCAATTTGACAATTTGTCTTTATCTTGTTTTTAGATAGTGTATGAAATTCAAAAATTAAATATCAATTAACGTATTCAATTGTGAAAATTATTAGAAATATATCAGGAACGTATTTCAAAAAATCAAATATTATCAGTTTTAAATTATAGATTTTTACTTGAATAACTATGAAAATTTAATGTAAACAGTAATTATTATCACAATTGTTCAAATGCATCAGATTTGTTTTTTAAACAATCAAATATTAATAGTTTTAAGTTATAATTTTTTTTCTTGAGACGAATAACTATGAATATTGAATCAAGAAACGCAAAATATTTTAAATTCAAATTTGATCTTTATTATTAATGAAACTTTACGTTTAAAAAATATATTGTTAATAATTAGATTAAAATGATCAAACATCCAAATTACATGTAAACACCGATTCAACAAATTAAAGAAGAAATTTAACAATTTTTTTTATTTGAAGAGAAGCATTAAGCATCGCAACCTTTAAAAAATACACTATAAAACACACTATTACCAAAAGAATTAAACTATTTATTATATGCATAAACGACATACCGATCTCATGGTAAGGACACTATGTGCTGAAATCCAGAGTGAATGATAATCCATTGTTATTATTTATTTGTAGTCTGTTTAAATCGCTCACACCTATGCAAATGGCAATTGTGAATTCCGAGAATTCCGATCACAATAAAAGTGTACCAGCAGATATATGTTCATAGAACTGAAGATCAAATATCACTCAGACCTAAGAACACACCCTGCTAGTCACGTAAATATTTTTGTTCTAATAAAATATTTAAAATGTACCTACATTATATTAATTCCGAAAAACAATAGAACCACATTCAACTTCCAAACATTCAACTTCCAAAGAATAAAAATATCTTTCTGATTTAAATATGCGCAGTGAAGTTCAGCGCACACCAAATGCAACTTCCTCTCACAGAATAACACCTGCTCTAGTCAAATAAAATATAAAGAAACAAACATAAATCATGATATTTTAAATGTTTTGTAAGTTAGATAAGCCACAAAAATAACTTCTAATGATGTTTTAATATTCTATTTTTATATGAGAGAATTTTGCATTTAATAGTGCCTTCTATTAAATTTCTTAGAAAAAACCTATGATAATTTGTATTTTTAAATATTTTAATACATTGCATTCGCTCACTACCAGTCTAAAGTAAACAAAAATTATAAATAAAAATTTCTTTAATACGTAGCTTTTATACAATAATTTATGTAATATCAATACTGGTTTATAAATAAATTTACTAAATACGAATATATTTTATCTTAATTCCATTGAATTTTATTAAGAACCGACCAGTTTTTGCTAAATTACTATTAGAATTATGCCTTCAGGAACGATTTTTAAAGGGAAAATGACCCGAATTATTGTTCCCGAACAAGGAAAAGCCTGTAATTTTTTCATATCGTCGAACTAGTAAACATCGGCTCTCATTTTTTGGCCAGCAATGGGCTGAATGGCACCTTAATAAAATTAATGAAAAATTGAGATTTCTGAAGAAGTATTTTTAGTATCACAAAATTATCAAAAGCGTTTAAGGCGGCTGTGAAAAATAATAAAATGCTTGTGTTTAAAATGCTCATAAACCTTTAAATTGCTAACAATTTTATCAATATGGGAGTTCTATTTATGAATAACTTTCCCCAACAACTTGTTTACAATATTATGTTTATATTTAAGGATTTTTGGATGCTTATTAAGTGATATTTGTTATTTTGAAAATTGCATGAAAAGTGAATAATTTATCTCCGTCATAATATCTCTCTCTCTCTCTCTCTCTCTCTCTCTCTCCCTATATATATGTGTATATATATATATATATATATATATATATATATATATATATATATAGAGAGAGAGAGAGAGAGAGAGAGAGAGAGATAGTTATTATTCATTATTTTATTTTGTAAATATTTTTGTTTAAATAGTCAGAGACAATGTTAGAGACTCAGATATATAACATAACTCAAGTCTACATTTTATGAGATTTAGAAAAGTATATTCTTTAATTTCCTTTATTTTTTGCTCTAACATTTTTTTTTTCAAATTCACTTCTTGGTCAAATTGGGACTTCACGAAGTGTTGGCATTATGGTCACAGGTGTGACGTGACTTCTGTGACTTACAGTGATGTCACTTCAACGTCACAAAAAAATTCAAAGCTGTCTAAAAGTGATTTTATTGACGTTATAAGATGTTTTAAAGTTTATATTAAGTTTTCATACGATCTCCGAGACGTTCACATTTTGGTCCCAGTGTGACGTCCCAGAGTGGTGGCATTTTGATCACAGATGTGACGTGACATACGTGACTTGCAGTGACGTCACATTGACGTCACTGTGACCATGCATGCTATACGGGATATAACGTCATAAGAGTTTGAGGATCGTATTGAATCATGATAAAATCCTGATTATGTACCGGGTGTCCCAAAAATGACTGATGAATTTTAAAATTCAATAACTTGCAAACGGTTTTTACTGTGATTCTGATTTTAGTTCGAATTTCAAACAATAGATGGCGCTGACAGCGATTGGCGTTCAGTCGAGGGCAAAACTGACGTCACTCAGCATTGATGCTAAGAAAGGAAATTAAGGCTATGGAGTGGTTCTCATTCGCCAGTACAATCTTGCTCTTAGGCCCCGATTCTGAACTCATTGGATATGATTTCAATGGAACGTGTTGTTGCCATGAAAATAACAAATTCTTCGATAGCAGAATACAATGTTCGGAATTGGGCATGAATTTAACAAGCAGTATTCTACTTTGTAGGCGATTTTACATTTATGAGTATTTATGGGAATTTTATCCAACTAATTTCCAAATTTAGTTAAAATTTCGCGATATGATGGCAATGCAGGTATGTGAGAGTTGCACGGAAATCGAATCTGCCACATCTTCATTCGTTATTTTTCTACGCAATATACTAGTGAGTACTTTTGAAAGGGTATACGTTATTCAAAATTGTTTATTCATTGGAACAGAGGGTATTTCTTGTTTTGGAGTATCACCGCCTGTAACACAGTTATGTTCAAACAAGGCGCAGTTTTGAAAGGAAATTTAATGTCCGAAATGGTCCGTCAGACAATACGAGAAAGGCTTTGTCCGAAAAAATTGAACGCACGGGGAACGCAAATGATGACTGTATTGGAAATGTCGACCGGCGTCATGTTGCAGTTACAGAATCGAATGCTGAAGCCGTACAGCAGGTCATCATACAGCAGCCCCCGACATCCGTTCGCCATGTTACAGCTCGTGCTGGACTCCAAAGAATGGCCACGCACCGTATCAGTCTTCACATGTTCCCGATCAAGATCCAGACTCGCCAATCCCTGAGTGAGGATGATTATTGCACGCTGTAATTTCGCTAATACTATGCTGCAACGTTTGGATGAGGGTGAAATCGATATTGGGAATATATGGTTCTCTGATGAGGCATATTTTCACATCGATGGCTTTGTCAACAAGCAGAACTCGCGCATTTGGGGAACCGAAAATCCTTATGTTGCGGTACCGTCATCCCTGCATCTTCAAAAACTAATGGTCTAGGCCGCGATATCTTCCAAATGAATAATTGGTCCATTTTTTCGAGAGAAAACTATGAATGCTGCAGAATATCTTGAAATTCTGGATGAATTTGAGGCAATTCTTAATGGTTTGGAGGACCAATCGAACACCTCATGGTTCATGCAAGATGGTGCTCGTCAACGTCGAACGCCTGCATTCAATGATCGTGTAATTGCCTTGCATTACGACATGCGTACAGGAAGTGGCATGGCATGGCCTCCTTATTCTCCGGATCTGGCGCCATGTGAGTTTTTTCTTTGGAGTTGGGATACCTCAAAGACCTGGTATATCGTGAAACTCTATAAGCAATTGCGAAACTGAAATAACACATCTATACTGCATGTGAGACAATTCCAACTGACATGTTTGCATGGGTGTCTGAACATTTTTGTCTCAGACTGCGCCACGTTGTTGCTGCAAATGGTGGTTATTTTGAAAACACCGTTGTTTAATTTTTTGTAACAGTCCTTGTACCATATTTATAATGGTTTTTATTTTTCCTATTTTGCAGTGCCATCTTTCGGCGAAAATGGGAACTACAATCGTAAATTTGTAAGAAAATGTAATGTAACATTTTAATCGGTCGTCACATAAGTTTAGACTAATGTGTTCATCAAAATTTGAAATTTATGAAAAGTGCGCATCTTTACTCCTATCTACCCTGTGCATTGCTAAAATAGACCACTCTACAGTTCTGAAGTACAGTATTATGTAATCTGAATGAGCAACCGGCTGTGGAGGAGACTTATTTTGATACAACAATCTAAGGATTGATTTAATACAACAATCAAATAGCTAAGGAAAATTACCTCCCCCCTCCAAAAAAAATGTCCTTCTAAAGTGCAGTGGAATTTTTTTTCCATTTACTATAGATGATAATTCAAACAATAAACACGTATAATTATGAAATATTCTTCAGTAAATAAAGTGGTTATTGTAATATTAAGAATTCTCTCTCAATCCTCCTTCCCCCGGAGCACAACTACCAAATTTCTCTGAAAAACTGTAAACCAAACCCTCTTGCAAAAAAACATTGGTAAACAACCCGTAAGAACGACCCACCCTCTCCCCCCATTCTAATCACATGGCATAGTATGCTAGCTGGCTAGAGCAGCAAAGAATGTCGTTTTCTGTGAATGATATGGAAAATGTCTTTTACACTTTGTTCTTCCGTCAACACAATAAAAAACGCCAGATTATAAATCTTGGCCGTCGAGTAAAATATATTGGTTGCCAGAGTGGCGACGCTTTTACCAAGCTCTGATTATTACAATTCATGTTTTTTTTTTAAATATATATAAACTAATTTTTTTTAATTACAGTTGCATTGCAGGAAAAAGTGCTATTAGAAATACGGTCTTAATTTATGGCAAGATAAAATATTCAATAAAAATTTGTTTATGGTCTTCAATAATTTAAGTACTACTATGTTTCAGAGTCTTGTCAAATTTAATTTTAACTTAGTTTGTCACATTAGATATCATTGATGTCTTTATTATTAAAAAATGTATGCATTTTAGCATTGTGTATAGAAAGAGTTGCCAAAGTGTAAACTTCAAACTCCATGAATTCTTTTACCACACTTTTAGGTAGCTTTCAATACAAAAAAGTATAAAGCTACCTATTGCAGCCGTTCGGAGGAAAGCAGTTCCAGAAAATTTCGATATATTTTCACCGATCATGACCCCCAGACCCCAAAACCACCCTCCGTTCAAACGTTGATTTATATATATATATATATATATCCATATATATATATATATATATCTGACCTATGTCATACGATAACGCTCGTATTTATAAATCAATTTTAATGAAACTAATTGTGTGCATTAAGCTCACAAATGTCTCGACCGAGTTCGTTGGCCAGCTTGGTCCGCATTTTGTTTCAAGATGGCGGCCATTTAAAAATTTAAAACTAAAATATATATACAAAATAGTTAAAAATTCAACTTTATTTTTTAATTAAGTGTTAGTCCTTGATACGAGGATTCCAGAGCATTTTTTGGTTTACCTCTATCTTAAAAAATGGCTGAGATAGAGCAGTTTGAAATTCTAGGGTGGCTGACATTTTGAAACAAGACAGCACATTACAAAAATTTTCATTGTTGTAATAATTTTTCCAATCATACGCATAAAACTATATATTCATATCCGTTAGCGCCAAATTCTCGCCAAACTTGGCGACATTTTGCGAAATATCGCCAAATTTGGCGACCAAAATAAGTCTTCATAAATGAAGCCAATTTGGCTATTGCTCAATAATTTGGCGAATTTCTTATTCAAATTCAGTATTAACGAATATTTTGTAAACGTTTTCTTTGCATTTTAACTTGCTGTTTTCGTGTAACATTAGCTAAAATTTTTAAACGAAGATATAGGAAAGCTACCTTTTCCTCCCGTTACAGGCCGGAAGGACTTTTACAATTTAAAATGGATGTAGATAAAACATATTTACTAGTTTTATTTTATCAAACATCAAAATGAAGCTGAATGTGCAATATTTTAATATCAAACTGTCAAACAAAATTTTAATTAACTAGCATTTATTTTATTTTTTTAATTTTAATGCAACTATAGAATACTCCTATTCAAAAGGGTAAACAAGGCAACTTCTAATATTTGTTTTTAGATAGTTATTTTGAACAACAATATACTGTTAACCATTTTCACGATTATTTTTCAACATTCATAATAACCTACTGACGAGCTTCCTTAAAAGATCTGAAATTTCATAGAATGTAACAAATGTTATGAAATTTTTAACAACAACAAAAAATACTAAACCTCTTCACCTAGTTTTAAAATACGATACATAAAATATTCTTTAAATCAGACCATAAAAAGTAATTTAATCCAGAAAAATAAAACTTCAGAAATGTAAAATCGCCTGCAAACTCGAGTAATGCTCGAATACCGGTTCTGAACGGTGTATTCCACTATTGAAGAATTTATTGTTTTCACGGCAACAGCGTTCCATTGAAATCATATCGAATGCGTTCAGAATCGGGGCCGAAGAACAAGATTATACTGGCGAATGAGATCCACTCCATAGCCTTAATCACCTTCCTTCGTATCAATGCTGAATGATGTCAGTTTCGGCCTCGACTAAGAGCTCCTATAATAGAGGCTAACGCATCTTCACAGATTCGGCACCCGAATTGGAGCCGAGCCAATCGCTGTCAGTGCAATCTATTGTTTGAAATTCGAACTAAAATCAAGAATTACATTAAAAAAACTCCTGACATCGTACATAACCCTCCTGCAAGATTTTTTTAATATCTGTCACCGTTTGCAAGTTATTAAATTTTAAAATCCATCAGTCATTTTTGGGACACCCGGTAAATATTTTGCATATTTTAACATTTTGAGGTTTTCTGAATTAGTTTTCCTATTTTTAAATCTATTCCGCATATATACGTGTGCGTATGCATGTATATTAGAATTTCAACAAATGTTTAAGTCTCAGAGATCATTCTTAGTGAAGAACTGAAATAAAGATTGAATCCATTTGGACACTACACTGTTAACTAGTATTTTAAAAACACAAATTGCACAAATTGTGCTTATTAGTTGCTAAAATCAGTGTAAAAATTGTTTTAATCTCATAAAAGAGCTAAAATCCTACATGTTTCGGCTTTAAACTTAAAGCCATCATCGGGGAAGAGGAACAACACAAACGACTACTGATCTTTTAATTTTCGACACGAGAAAATTGAAATCAACAGTATGGAAAAATTTAAATAAAATAAGCGGGCGCTCTCTGTTGCCAAAGAGCGAAGAACAAAACAATGAATTAACAAGGGGTTAAAAATGTATCCCATAGACTAGGTATGTTGAAAGAAAAGTTATCATTACAAATACAATCTTTTCTAATTTTGATTTCCAATGATTCCCTAATGGCGGCTTTAAATGGGTTATTGAACCTATGGATAATTCTTGCTTTATCGAAATTAATTACAGTATCATTATTTTTAGCGTAAAACCGGGAGAGTGCAGTGGATAACTTTCCAAATTTTATGTCGTTTTTATGCTCTTTTAACCTTTCCAAAAACTTTCTTTTAGTCATACCAATGTAAAAAATTATACTATTGTTATTTAAGCTAATGGGGATTTCATAAACACCTGCGAATTGATCAGGGGGGATAGGATCTAATTTACATGAAACTAAGTCAACCAATTTTCTGGGAGGAACAGCAATAAGATGGATATTGTATTTACGGAGGGCCCTTTTAATCCTTTCAAATATAATAGGTATATATTGGAATTTACGATAGTTTGGTTTATTATTGCTAGGGACAGGATGCTGAATTAAATGGCCATTGAATTTTTCTATAATTTTCTGTACGTGATGAGCGGGGAAACCATGGTCAATGGCGATATCTCTGATAAAATTAAGTTCATCTTGGATGAATTCACTTGAACAAACCAGAAAAGCACGCTTGATGAATGAATTGAAGGCAGCAATCTTATAAGTGAAAGTTGTAGAGGCATTAAATGGGATTATTGTGTTACTTCTCATCGGTTTACGATAGACTTTACGTTTTAGGTTGTTGTCATCTTTAATTAATTGAATATCCAGGAACGGTAGTGATGAATTTTCTTCTATTTCCAACGTAAACTTAATATTTTCATCTATTTCGTTTATTTTTGAGAGGAATGATAGGAGTTCTTGCTTTCCATGATTCCATGTGATAAAGATATCATCCACGTATCTTAGCCAAACTTCTGGTGTCAAATTCAAACTTTTAAAAATAAATTCCTCCATCGGTCTAAGTTTAAATTCAGCCAACAGACCGGAAATAGGAGATCCCATAGGTGCTCCTTTATTTTGTCTGTAAAATTTCTTATTAAACTGAAAACGTTGTTATTAATGATAAGGTTAAGTCCTGACTTTAGAGATGTTTTTACGCTATCACTTAAATTATTTTGTTTATCAATTTCCAAATTAATATTTTGTACAACTTCATTTGTATCAATAGATGGGTAAAGAGACACAATATCTAAACTAGCTAGAATAGTTCCTTTAGAAATCTGAATATTTTCTATTTTATGGATAAAATCTTCTGTTGACTGTACAGTTTTGCTTGAACTTGGTAAAATTAATTTTAGGAATATAACGAAAGCTTTTTCAATAAAATATGTTGGGCCAGAACACCTAGAAACAATAGGTCTCATAGGGAGATTTGGTTTATGGTCTTTGAGTCTACCAATTAAACGAGGGGTAACTCCTGTATTGTTAATTTTAATAAGTTTTTTTCATGTATTCTGGCCAGGCTCCTCTTCTAATAAGTTCTTGTGTCTTCCGGAAAATCAAGGGATTCGGGTCTTTCTTTAGTTCTGTGCAGTCCATTGTGTCAATGCAATCATTCATTTTATTAATGTAGTCTGTTTTATTTAGAATAGCCATTTTATTAGATTTATCCGTCTTAAGGAAAATAGTTTGCTTGTCTTTCTTTAACCTGGAAATAGTTCTAATAGGTCCGGTATGGATTGTATTTAAGGAAAATAGTTTGCTTGTCTTTCTTTAACCTGGAAATAGTTCTAATAGGTCCGGTATGGATCTGCCTTCAATTCATTCATCAAGCGTGCTTTTCTGGTTTGTTCAAGTGAATTCATCCAAGATGAACTTATATTTATCAGAGATATCGTCATTGACCATGGTTTCCCCGCTCATCACGTACAGAAAATTATAGAAAAATTCAATGGCCATTTAATTCAGCATCCTGTCCCTAGCAATAATAAACCAAACTATCGTAAATTCCAATATATACCTATTATATTTGAAAGGATTAAAAGGGCCCTCCGTAAATACAATATCCATCTTATTGCTGTTCCTCCCAGAAAATTGGTTGACTTAGTTTCATGTAAATTAGATCCTATCCCCCCTGATCAATTCGCAGGTGTTTATGAAATCCCCATTAGCTTAAATAATAATAGTATAATTTTTTACATTGGTATGACTAAAAGAAAGTTTTTGGAAAGGTTAAAAGAGCATAAAAACGACATAAAATTTGGAAAGTTATCCACTGCACTCTCCGGGTTTTACGCTAAAAATAATGATACTGTAATTAATTTCGATAAAGCAAGAATTATCCATAGGTTCAATAACCCATTTAAAGCCGCCATTAGGGAATCATTGGAAATCAAAATTAGAAAGGATTGTATTTGTAATGATAACTTTTCTTTCAACATACCTAGTCTATGGGATACATTTTTAACCCCTTGTTAATTCATTGTTTTGTTCTTCGCTCTTTGGCAACAGAGAGCGCCCGCTTATTTTATTTAAATTTTTCCATACTGTTGATTTCAATTTTCTCGTGTCGAAAATTAAAAGATCAGTAGTCGTTTGTGTTGTTCCTCTTCCCCGATGATGGCTTTAAGTTTAAAGCCGAAACATGTAGGATTTTAGCTCTTTTATGAGTTTAAAACAATTTTTACACTGATTTTAGCAACTAATAAGCACAATTTGTGCAATTTGTGTTTTTGAAATAAAGATTTCAATAAATAAATAAATAAATAAATAAATAAATAAATAAATAAAATTCATAGAATTTTTGTATTTGCCATTTTTTTCATGAAAAACTCATATTGCTTATCATAACAAAATACTTGGAAACAACTTATAATTTTGAACTTGATTTTAATAAACAAACATTCTTAAAATTGCTGGCAAAACCGTGTACTTCAGCCAGTATTTTTTTAATAAAATACCAATATTTCTTAGTCAACACTGTCCTACAATTATAACTCTTCTGCAGTAGTACTATAATTATCTTTCTTTGCATACATATTTTTGCCAAAATTTGAAAGTACAACATTTTTCAGATTATATGTTTGGAAGCAAATGGAAACGGAATAACAATTTTAAAGATTACTTAGACAATTACATAATTCAATACTCGTTAAAATTACTGACGTTTAAAATGAAAGAAAAAGGCGTTTAAAGAAAATAATAATTTAAAAATTTTTAACGAAAAATATATGTTTAAAAATTCGTTTCTCTTTAATTAATTTAGCCAAAATTGTTTTTCTATATATTCGGTAAACGAATGTACAATATCACTGTTATATTTACAAAAAAAAAAATGTAATGTCATCCCTAAACGGACCAGAATAAATGAATTCCAGGTCCTTCCTGAGTATGACCAAGACAAACTGGCCAAACTTCTTCCGTTCTCTGGGCTTGTACCATGCAGAATTTTAATCTGTGGTCAAACTACAAGAACGAGCATCCAACACATGCATCAATTTAGTGTAAAGATCAAAGAACTGAACGTTGAAGAAATCAGACTATTTTTTTGCTTTTGACACTTTGTTGTTATATGGGAAATTAATAAGCCCGTTTTTATATTTAAAGCAGTAAACGCATGCTAAGTTTGATAAGTTACATTCGCAGGAATGTATTGAAAAATATACTTAAGGCATCTAAGACAATATTTTGGATGGTACAATCAAAGATCATGGCATTATGAGCAATGCACACAGTAAAAAAAGCATAAAATACGGAAAATGTTCTGGCAACAAAGTTGCCGTCTTTTCTCTGTTTTTTCCCCCAAAATTTCCATCATGGTGTTCTTCCTTTTTCAAGATGGAAATTTTCCGCTATTCAAGACAAAAAATTTATGTTTTTAGAAATAAATGTGAGCAATAACACAATATTTAAAAAAAGTCTAAATAGTAATTATATACACATTACATATGCCATACTGTTTATATAAATATATAGAAATTAACTCTGACACACATTAAATAATTGACGAAAATGCTTAGAACTTTAGGAAGAAATATATTGAAGATTAAAATACTATTTACAGCTATATACATGGATGGATTTTCATCTTAAATAATAAGCAGCAGCATCATATTGGACTAAAAATACATCATCTCAACTTCACGGAATGTATACGTTCTGATACTACCATCGTGACAAAGACAGAAGTCTAACTTCGTCCGCCGTGGTGAACTAACTTCTGCTAGAATACAGCGAAAATCTGGATCTCTGAAACAGGTTCTGTTAACTTGGCACAAGCAATGTCGTTTGGAGCATGCATGCCTTACACTTTACACGTTCGTGACGTAAATCAGGATGCTCCGTTCGATGGCATCTGACTGGTTGAACTATCTCGCTTGCTTACAGGCAGGGAAAACGTATTCCTACAAATACATTATACATTATAAATGCATATTTACGTGAAAGAGATATTTGTATTGCATATTATCACACCCGTTTTTAACACCTTGCCTTCCTCAGAATTTGAACTTTGATATTCACCATTAGACGACAACTGCGCTGTCCCTTACACCAACTGGCTACATCCACTGACTTCGTTCTAAGGCCAAAACCCTAATTACGAAATTTAACTAGAATTTTCCCGTTTTGTCTAAATTGAAAAGAAAAGCATTCCCATTTGTCTGTCTTAGTATGAATATTTACGCTTTTAACATTCAACGAGTAAGGATAAAAAGAAAATTTTCTGTTTATTATAGGAAAATTAACGATTTCCATTTAAAATAGAAAGTTTCCATTAAAAGACAGACATTTCACATGATATCCCGTTATATATACGGAATTTGTGTTTTACTGTGTGAAGAAACGTATATAACTATAAAGTAAGCCAAATGATTCTGGTCGTGTAATAATGTCAGTGCCCGGGCCACATTTTACAAAATACTCATGTTTTGTTCATCCGCTTGACGAATTACAGAAACGGAAAAAACACTGCCAGTTCAAATCCCAGACGTTGCATTGTTCTGTTTTTATCTGAAGTTTAACGTGAAATGGACGCGACTTTTAACACTTATTGATATTTTACAATATCGCACAAATGAAGAGATGTTTTTCCGCGTCAAGTGTGCTAAATGGAAAAGATCTTTCATCGAAAAAGCAATGTTACAGGTTACTATTTGCCAAAAGGATGAGACTGGGTATTTTATGGAGATGTTCTCTAAGGTTATCAACACGGGATGGATTGCTTACAAAAATACTTCGATCGTCTTTTCTTTATGATAATTAATTTTCCTTTCTGTATCATGTTTTCCCTTTCTTTTATTTTTTTTCTCTGTATCCTTTTTTCATTTATTTTTTCTTTTTTTCTTTTTTTCACTCTTTGAGAAATCATATGAAAACTATCCATTTTTATAAAATACAAATTTAGAATTTATTTTTCCTTGCAGAAATATTTGCATATATTTCATTATTTAAATCGTGGCTAAACTATGCATAAGTGAATATTTTCATTGGTTTTATTAACAAATTAATAATTGCATGTATATAAATTATAACGATAAAAATATTGTTTTAAATATAAGTACAGAATAAAGAATGCAAGGAAAGTAGTTCATTACAGTGAAACATTTTAATTTAATATGTCCGAAGAAAAAATGTTGCTCTCCTCCTCAATAAAAATCTGAAATGACACCCCTGACTGTGTATTTTCATTGCAGTCTCGGTAACTCGTTACTCTGATATGCCTGCATTTCTATGCAATTGAATTTTCTTAATTACTCTAAAATTTCAATAACTTGTCATCATTATAAAGAAGAGGTCTTCTGCAATTGGAAATAATTATTTCATTTTAATTTCCGTCAAAATTTCTATAAGTTGTCATACTTTTAAATGACCATTATTACTTAATCATTAAGCTCAAAGCTTTACAATTAAGCAATCAAATGCAACTATTACTTTCATAATATGATCTAAGATATTAACAGCACGCCACTCTCATAAAACTAGATTTTCATTGAATCTAATATTAATAAATTTATATAGATTTACACTAAAACTTGATAACTCATTAATTTCATAAATCTAGATATTCGATAATATATAAGTATATTTAAAAGCATTACGAATTATCCAATTTTTACTGCATAATCTATGTATTAATTATATTCTATAAATAACACACAGACGTATCAGGGAGATGAGTTATGGAAGCTTTAAAACATATATACAAAGTGTCCCTGCACTCATGGACTAAACTGTAAGGCGACATTTTGAATTCCACTAGACTTTTGTTCTAGCATACGTCTGAGCCAATCAAGGCTATCGCTGGATGGAAATAGAACTTCCTACTAGTTTACAAGTCTCGCTCCAATATTTTGTTTATATTGACTAACAAGAACAGTCTAACCTGAACGACATGTGACTATATGGATATTTAAAAAATAGATTTACGCTCTGTTTCCAATTATTTCGTTGCGCTATTAAAGAGTAATATTTAACATTGTAAGTTGAATAAAATAATTTTCGCCATTTAGTTTGCAGTTATTTTAGACCGATATTTGAGCTTAAAAAAAAGCTAACTGTATAATAATTAACACGAAGAACAATGAGATATTTTAAAATGCGGCTATTTCTATTATAGGTTTACTTACAAACGTTGAATCAGCATTTTCAACGTTTAACTGTAAGGGGTGCTCAAAAAGGGGTTGTAAGAGGTTCTTAAGGAGTGTAAAGGTTTCCAACTGTAAGGGGTATTAGAACACGCTTAGACAAGCTCAAAACACCATGCAATTCATGGTCGTAATTCAAGCAGTGAAGAGCTAAAGAGCACTTTCTGATTGTTGAGAGATCCTGTTTATTAATCAGTTTGAAATTCGAGAGTGTTCACAGCCGAAGCACCATGCATGAAATGCATGTCCAACTTCTCCTGATTAGTAAAACCAGTCATCCCTTTTGAAGTCCTGTCAGGGATGACGATGTTTGTGAAAAATCAAAGCTTTGTGTGTTTAATGACAGTGCCATCTAGCAGTTTGCCGCTTGTGCCCACGTATTGTATGGCCAAAATAGGTTGTTTATATGTGTTTTATCCCCCCTTAAAGGTTGGCCCTAGAGTTGCGATTCCCCTCAACTTTTCTGAAGGAAATGTGGTCCAATTTAAGATTACCCCCACCCCCTATGCACCCACACACTCGCTTGAGCTACCTTCCTTGCAATTTCTTTATTTCTTCTTCTAATTTTCATCATTCTTGTTTGTAACACTATTCCGTATAAATAAAATGAGCAATCATTTGTTAGATATTATGTAGAAAACATGGTTCTCTCCAACATCACAAAGCGCCCTATAGCGTTTCACTGCTTGAGTTACAACCATGCATTGTATGATGTTTTGAATTTGTCTAGGCGAGTTTTATCACCCCTTACAGTTGACCCATTGAATTCAGGGACACCATGTATAATCAATTAGCCATATTCGATTGAATAAACCATACATTTTTGAGGATGACAAAATATCAAAATTTTAGTTTGCAAATACATTCGAATTATTAATGTATGCTTGAATGAAAATGTAGCTTTATGAGAGGACAGGTTATCAAAGTTATAGTGCATATCTATGATTGATTAATGGTATTCGAACACATAATAACTCAGATTTGTCAAAATGACGAATTATCAAAATTTTTTTGCACATTAAACGAAATAATTATATTCGATTGCAATATGAGCCACTAATTTATGATGGTCACCCGCTATCGAGGATTTACTGCATATCGACAAAGACTTAGTGATATTCGTTTTAAAAAAACACGTTTATGAGGGTAATGAGCTATCGAGGTTTTGTGTATGTCTTAAAATTATTCGATGGATACAAACGCAGTTTAAATGGATGTAGAATTATAGAGATTTCAACTCGTATTTAAAAGCAATTAATGATATTTTCTTATACAAAATTTGTTATTTATGATAATTGAGAGTTTCAAGGTTTTAGTAAAAGGAATTAATGATATTGCTACTAAACATAACATAGATTTTTAAGAGTGACAAGTTATGAATATTTTAGAGTTCATCAATGTGTTAATGGTATTTATAATATAAAAACATACATTTATTGCATAAAAACTCAGTTAATGATAATAAATACCATTAAAATTTAACTGCGTGCTTCAACTCGAAATTGATCGCAACTAATGTTATTGAAATTATTTCAATTGAGACTTATTTCATTGCAAGATACAACTAAACTGTTTTACTTGCAATTCAATTTAATTGCAATTGAATTCAATTGCAACTCAATTTAGTTGCAGTTTGCTATTATTCTTCGATCGCATTTAAATTTTTAATCAATTTATTTTTTGATAAAAAATATAATTAATTGATTCTCAGCACTTCACGCATATATTCAGCGTAATAAAAAAAGCTAAAATAAATAAATAAATAAATAAATAAATAAATAAATAATAATAATAATAATAATAATAATAATAATAATAATAATAATAATAATAATAATAATACATTACGTAGTTCAATTGCGTCGTAAACAAAATGAATCAATAACATAATAATAATATTTATCTTAAGAAACTATTTACTTTCTGTCTTTATTTCTATATGTGTTAAAAATAATTTCCCTAATTTCTTCAAACGTTACGAATGAGTCAAATAAAGAATATTATTAAACTGAGGAGGGGGGGGGGTATTTATGTTTCACCTAATCATATGCATTATAAAATTAAAAGCGTTTACATATCAAAAAGCTCTTTGTTTTAAAGAAATGTATTACATTTAAACCACGATTAAATTATAATATTTCCTCACTCTCTCTTCGCCACCTGATAAAATGTGTAAAAGAAACACACTATCTTTGTTGCAATTACGGAATAGGGTTTATGTCTGCTTTACATATGACGTCACGAACAAGAAATTTATATTCACTCATATTCTGTACAAATCATTAGCTTTAGCACCGAGTCAACGGTCTTAGATGTGTATAAAAACTTTTATTTTTGAAATTTTTTTGAAGGGGATTTTGTTAAAAAAATATATTTTTCAGCAAAATTGTCCTTAAATATATAAAATTAAAGATCCTGGAAATCCGAGTAAAATGACAAACTACATCTCTCTATGTTAAATTGTTTTTTGAGATATACATATTTAAAAGTTTTTAAACATAACAGATTTTCCACAATTTTCAAATTTCTAAATTCAATATCTTATTTTTTTTCATATTTTTTGGTAATTTGATATTTTTTCAATAACACCTACTCAAACTAATGAAAATATGAGTGTTAAGGATTTGTTTTTATTAAAGGTGTCATTTTGAAATGTTCTTGGCAGCGGGGAACAAGTATTTCTTTCTTTTTATTCGAAGAGAACAAGCAGGGGTGTTTTTTGAGATATAGACATTTAAAAGTTTTTAAACATGACAGATTTTCCACAATTTTCAAATTTTCAAATTCAATATCTTTTTTCATATTATCTGGTAATTTGGTATTTTTTCAATAACAGCTACTCAAACTAATGAAAATGTAAGTTTAAAAAAATTGTTTTACTCAAAGGTGTCATTTTGAAATGTTCTTGCCAGCGGGGAACTTCTTTTTATTCGAGGAGGGATTAACAACCTCCCCCCCCCATCCTTGAATGCACCCCTGGTTTTACTAAAAAACAATGTTGATATTTTCTGCCACAATTAACAATATAAAATAAATGTATAAATAAAAAATTATGTCAAAGATCATATAATGAATATAGTATCTTAACTCTAAAAATAATAACATTTTTAAATGTTATTTAAAAACAACTAAAAACAACCAAAATTCTACTTTTTTCTTTTTAATTTTATAATTAGGCACAGGATACCTTTATGCAGAATTTTTAACAGAAATAAATTTAGTAGCACTTCCGCATTTGGTTACTAATGAATTTTTAATAGATTTTCATAAAAAATTCTGGATTTTAAAGATTAAAATTTTCTTAGACGAACTTAAAATGTCTTAAAAGGAGCAATTTTTTTTTTCATTAGCTATGTACCTTATTTATCATGGATGAATTATTTGACGAGGAGTTGTTGATTCAATATTAAAATATGACTTTATTTATGACACACTATCATTCAGAATCGAACAGTGGGTCAAGAATGCCAACTTGGGGCAATTTTCTAAAACATTCATAACTTTTTTTTCAAAAACTGCTTCACCTAGGAGTAAAAACATACTTTCTGATTCTGATAATTTCAGTTGTCATTTCGAGTACATGTCTTTAATTTTTTTTCATTAGCTATGTACTTTATTTATCATGGATAAATTATTTGAAGAGAGGTTGTTGATTCAATATTGAAATATGACTTTATTTATGACACACTATCATTCAGAATCGAATAGTGAGTCAAGAATGCCAACTTGTGGCAATTTTCTGAAACGTTTATAATTTTTTTTCAAAAAAGTACTTCACCTAGGAGCAAAAACATACTTCTTGATTCTGATAATTTCAGTTGTCATTTCGATTACATGTATGTTTAAATTGTTATTTCCAAATTTATTTATTTATTGATGAAATTTTAATTTCGTTATAAAATATTAGCCGGAAACAAATGCTGAACAATTTAAATCGTTTTAAGTGGAAACAGATTAGTGTTTCGTAATCGGTCTGCACGCGATATAGATTTTTAAAACAAACCATGCTTGAAAATTATTTAAAAAATATGAAAAAAAAAAAAAAAATCAGTAACTTGAGGCACAGTTTTTAAACAAACTGTATTTAGAAGAACATTGAAGTTGTAAAAATTTCAATAAAAGAGAAAATTATTCATTCAATCTTTTGATTATGAATATGGCACCAGAGTTACTCTCAGACATGTTTTTAGTTTATAATATAGATTTAAAAGTTCTGGAATAATTAAATATAACTCTACAAAATGTTTATTTTCGAGTCACAATAACACTTTGTTTTTACTTATTTCTATTTTGTTTTACCAAAACCACTTAATGGAGCGTTTTCTCTCAGCTGTTCTAAAAACAGGTGTTTTGATTCAGATTAGAAAAAAAACCCTCTTACCTTAATTACTCTAAAACAAAGAATGATTTCTCTAATATTTTCTTTTTAAAAAAATCACTCCAAAAATAAAAACAATTGTTTTCTTTTGGGTTTTTACTTTTGAAAACGAAAATTTGCATTTGTAAAAAGAAATTGCTTTTCTTTATTTTCTAAGAAGTTATGCATCACTGTGGCTTATTATTTCGATGTAAATTACGAGTACTTTAACATTTTAATTGTTGCATTATTCGTGTTAACAAAAATTTAAATTTATGTGAGAATGCACGACTTTTTTCTTATATATATATATATATATATTTCGTGTAAAACACGAAATACTAAATACTTTTAAAATAAGCAAAATATACTTTTTTCAGATCATTTTAATTATGATCATTCAGATTTCTTTAATGTAGAACAATTTATCTTTTTATTCGGTATGTTGCGTAAAAAACTTTTAAGACTCTGGTATTAAATATTTAATGGCTTTTTTTTAAATACATTTCGTCTTATTTCAAATAGCGTTTTTTATGAAAAATTTTTTTAATGTAAATTGAAGTATTGATTTTTTTATTTTTACAATACGTGAAACAAATTTGTTTGCTGAAATAATTAAAAAAAAAACTGATGTACGATGAAATTTGATGTACTGCAAAATTTAAAATAATTTTTTTTTTTATTCAAATAAGAAAAATTTCACATAAGCATAAATTACCTAAAAATATTTAACACTAAAAGGATTCTAAAATTAAAACAAGTTTTAGCCAAAATGTATAAATAAGGAATAGAATATTTAAATTTGACATTGTCTTTATCGGCATCATACTTTTCTAATATTTTTTAAACAGTCTAATATTTTTAAACAGAGATTGTGTTCCAAAAAAGTTTTATTTGAATTCTATTAATTTATGTGAAATTATGTTTAATTTCTCAGTTTTTTTATTTACATTGGTTTTGACTCATTTCGGGATTTTAACCCCTGACCGCCGAGCAAAAGGGGAAATTTGTAATGTTGTTTTCTCTGTATTTTAATTTTAAATGCTTAAAAAATCTGAATTTTCAAACTTGAGATAAAAAACTTAAATACGTATATAAGTATAATCCTTGAGAATATCAATCATTACTTGATGTTTTAAAAACGCATGATGGATTATATTAATTTAAACAAACCTAACGGTAGTTTGTACATGTATAAATGTGTGTGGGGTGTTATAACACAATTTATCTCCGATATGAATATCTACTTTCTCTAGTTTTAAACCTCGATATTATGTTGATATGAGTCATTTTGGATCTTCGAAATAATTCGTTTAGTCACACCAAGGCTTCCGTAATGGATTTTTCTAGCATAATCATTCTCTTGGTTAATAGCATTTATTTGAAAAAGCGTATAACACATTATTTAATATGAGAAATTCTCCCGGAGCGATGACAATAAGGAATTTAATTAATCGTTTTCAGCAATAAAGTTCTGCAGTTGACTTCTGGAATATTGGCCACGGAATAATTTAACATTGATTTTTAAAATGAAGTTGCCCCTATACTAATTTTTATTCAACTGTGCATGTCTGCATGGTAAAATTCCAAAATATCTTCATTCAAAATTTTGTCAAAATTTTTTAATATCACTAATTTTATTATTATTGTTTTAGCGCTCATAGCTAACAGGATTTCATCCAATCCTAATACGTCTGTAAATAAGCAAAACAGTAAAAAACATTTAGGTAAAGTTTTTTGAAAATATCTATTTCATATATCTCTATTTAATGACAATCAAATTTTGACATTATTCTCTAGAAATAATTAAAAAAAAAATAATAGCAACTAGTACATGAAAAATCCTTAGTTGCTTCATACGTTTTCGATTAAATTAAACATATTCCCAGAAATCCAATTTCGTTGCAGATGAAATCAAATCGAAATTTCATTTTTGATAAAATGCCTAGAGTGCGTAATAAAAAAATAATAAATATGGAAAAATTATAAAATAAGTTAAAGATTTCTTAAATTTTTCATCGTAAAATATAATATGAGCACAAATATTGAAAATTTCACACAAAATCTCATAAAAGAAACTCGAAGGTTATTCTACTTTCCTTTTGAAATTCTTTTTCAAATATTTGATTCTTTCACGAATGTAACCAGAAATGACAGTTTTATTAAAATAGGAATCATATCCTCCTCTGCATCTAAATTTTTTTATTTGGCAATCATTTTAATTTCCTCAAGAATGTGACATTTAAACATAATATTTTTCATTATATATTTTTAAAAAATACTCTCCTTTGAAATACTCTTTAGTATATTTATTATCAATATAGATGAAAATTCATTGTAACTTCGCCTTATCGAGCTGTCTGGGTGTTTTTTAATTAACAGAGAAAATATCGAAAAGCAATATAATTTGTTATCGAGGTTATCGAAGTGAAAAAGTGTTATCGAGGTGAGACAAAGCACGTTCCCCGTATAAAATGGTATGAATAGAGTCTGTAGATCTTTTAAAATGAATCCCAAAATAATTCGAATATATTACAATCTATAGGCAGTAATTCATTCAAGACGTTTTAAATGCCGGCACACTATTTTTAATCAATAAAGATTTATTTATCGTATTAATTTTTATAATTTATATTTTTATATTTTTTAAATCTTTTATATTTTATGATTTCGACGGATTGTGATTCGCCGTACAGCAATAACATTTCATCGCTTAAATCTTCTAGGTTTTTTTTATTTTGTAGAGTACATAAATTCATATTCCGGTATTACACCACGTCTAGTATTCAGAGCTGAATGCATCTGAAATGATAAAGAGAAGGCACCTATTTCGTTGCAATTTGAGAGTAATTCTGATTGATTGGCTGATGAAACCGCCACCATCAAGTCACCAGATAGAAGTCTTTCAATAGAGCGACCATTACCAAAATCAGAGCGAAAGGTTTTTGATATAAGAAAGAGGGGAATTTTTTTAATGGATTATCATATATGCTGTCGCTGTGATGAATAATGAAAAAACGTATGATAGAAATGTTCTTTGTAGTTTATGGCTAAAACGTGAGTGGTTCACAAGTTTTCATAAGTCTATACAGACAAATTTATATCATCTTATGGTGAATGGACCTCATCTCTGAAAAGGAAATCACGGCGAAACTGAAAGAAATAGGAAATTCTGAGCTCCATATATAACAGGAGTTATGAGTCGATGGTCAGAAGCATGAAAAGCAAATGAAGCTTTAAAGGCAAAAGTAAAAAATGGTCCGCGTTGTCAATGTCAGATATTAGGGTTCACATTAACTATTATCCTAATTTATGCTTGTATAACTAAGCTATGCTTATCTAATTCATAAGTAATACACTAATCATGCAAGGAAATGCAATAAACAGCATGTTTTACCATGAATGCGAGCTAAAATTATCGTCACTGTATCATTCCGCGCTGACCGCTGGAAATCATGTTGGGCAATAGGAAGAAAGATCTCCTGTTATATCTGGAGCCCAGTGGAAATAATAGACAAGCGAAAGGGGAAGGGTAAATATAGCTCTGGTCTCCCGTGTTGCGAAGCCTGTATACCTAAAATCAGGAAATAAATCTGAAATTTTACACATATGATTTTAGAGAGACAATAAGGGGTGTTTATCTCTTCTTACCGATTGCATAAAAAAACTCGGATAATAATAGACATTGTTGAATGTACTTAACTAAAATATTTTTCATAATTTATGTAATAGAACGTGAATCAGCGCAGGTTTCACAATTTTACTTCAATTTTTACTAGAAATTTTCGCCTTATTTAATTACAGAAAAATATTCCAAAACCTGCAATTAAGCGAAGCAACAACATATTCTGTAATTTAAATATTATAGGAATTTTCTGCTCAGAAATAGTGGTGCGAGACTCCTTAGACATTCCAAGAAGTGTACGCAACATGTTAACATCTCATTAAATGAAAACAGACATACCAATTCTATCTAAATGTATACCTTATTTTATATTACAAGTGTTGTTCGGAAATTAAGGTCCGAATCGGCGTACACTGTAAGAATAAACGACAGAAATTACAGTAAAATTTGCTGTAAATTTATGCACCCAAACTTTCAGCATATTTTACTGTAAATTCACAGCAAAATATGCCTTAAATTACATTATGTTTGGAATTTTACAGAAAAATGTTCTTCAAACATTCTAATTTTACTGCAAATACGACTATAATCATATTAAATTTTACAATAAAAATTGCTGGCAATTTGTGTGCATAAATTTACAGCAAATTATGTTGAAATTTGAGCCGTTTTTTCTTACAGTTTAGCTAATCGAATGTCGCACGAACATTGAAATGATCATGCGCACCGAATTTCGGCATGCCTCCCTCGTCAAACGACGCCATTTGCATTGGTATTGTTACTGTGTGCTGTTTACAGTGTCAGTTCAAAATGTTTAAAACAATTGATCATCCCGCGGATTGTGAAATACAGCCAGTGATTAACGCTTAACAATTATAACGATGAACAGTTACCGCTTATAGACAGTAATGAAATCGAGATTTTTCACGTGTCCCTGTAAAGGGTCATTACCTGTTGTGGTCACCATTCTATATATAAAACATGTTGTAACGAAAAAAAAAGAATAGCAATTTTGTAATGTTTAAAATAGCGCAACTTTTAAAAAATATATTTCAAACAATTATCGCCCATGGACATAATGCATCTGAATTATCTTGGGTGTCTCTAAAAATGAGCTATAAATACTACATAGTCCATCTTCAATAAGATATAGTAAATCTCAGTTATATGACATTTCTGGAAATTAAGATTAATTTGTGAATGTTAGACTGCGTATACACAGACGAGCAGAAGGCATAAACATTTTCCACCTACGTTGAAAAATTCTATAAAGAGCAAAACCAAAGACTCGTCAATCATTTATATTTTAAAATGTGGCAAAATTTATCTAGTTAACAGGGGAAATTTTCTTTATTGTAAGGCAGTATTAAATCAGTTTTCGTGGGATATAATGGTAAAAGCATGATCTCAGAATTTTTTCATAATTATGTTTTTATTTAAAGAAAAAATGTTTTCGAAAGATTTCATTCTATAAAGAATCCTCAAGTGCTGTCTACTGAGATATGAAAAATATATATGTATAAGATGGATTATGTCTCACAAGGAAATAACAAGATTAATTTTCTATGTGAGCTTTTACATTGACAACGATTTTCTGAAGTAGTAGCGAACACTTACGGGTATCACAAAAAGTCATTGAATAGTGAATATACAATTTATTTTTTTAATCAAAAATGAACATTTTAAAAAGCTCTTAATGTTTCTGAGTTTAATTATCAAGAAGAGAATTTTCACTCTAGTGAGATTGGAAAATACGCTTTATTGAATTTAGTTGTTAAAATGATTTTTATACATTTAACTGAATATCATTCCGAAACTTACATAATTCTTTTTTCAAATTGTAATCATAATACTTTCACATAAATATTAACTTACACATATAATACACATATGTTTATCATAATTACCCGTTAAGAGTATAGTGGACTATCAAAATCAAGAAATTACTTCATGTTTTACGAAATATATGTCACGAATTTACTTAATTATCGACTAAAAAATCGATTTTTCTGTTTATGAATTATGAAACTAAATGCTAAAATTTATCTGATACAAAAAGAATTGTTCAATTCTGACGCTTCTTCACACAGAATTAGGTATTTATATTTATAAATAAACTGTATTTTTTATACAGTTGTTTGTATTTGAAATGCTGTTTTCTCAAAGATCCAAATTTCGTACATTTCTAAATTTTGAAATATTTCATGCGCATTCCTAATAATCAGATTATTTTGATATTTATACTGTATATCCTCTATAGAATAATAAATAAATGTTAGCATAAAAGTTGCATTTCAGAGGTATTTTAGTGTTGAAATTTATGTGCATATGGAAATATATAGCTATTATTTTTAGAAAAAACAAAACGTGATTATAAATACAGGGTGTTTTTTTTTAAACTGACACTGTTCAGAGCCGTCTGTAGCTCGTTCTAATAACTGGATTGACACAAAATTTTGTGAATGGACTAAGAAAACAATGGGAAAAACGATTTAAAAAAAATAGTTCCAGTCACCACCGATAGGGGGAAATGTGGCGCTGTGGTCATTTATGCAACTGGGAATTAGCATAAAATACGGGTAAAAAATGCAAATGCAAATTTTTACTTACGCAAGCGACAGTAGCGCCAATAGTTTAAGTTATAAATGCATGCGAAAAACACCGAGAAACAATTTCAGCTCAGGTTGAAAATGAATCTCACGTTACCGCAGCGCGCGTTACTTGTGAAGTTCTTATATTGTAACCAGTACAATGCACCAGCCGCTCTTCGTTTACTTAGAACACGCCATAAACTGCGCAAAGGACCTTTATCCGTTAATGTATTGAAAGCAATGATTCTGAAATTTGAAGAAACAGGCTCGCTAGCAGTTCGGTCATGCAGAGGACGTAAACCGGTGGCAGAAAAATTGATAATGGATGTTTCAACTGCGATCAACGAAAGGGAAAGTGTAAATGATGAATAAAACGTGGCATTTTATCCAAATTATTAATTTTGTCTGTTTCTGATGTGTTTTTTTCAATGTACAGCGCCACATTTCCCCCTATCGGCAGTGATTGGAACTAATTTTTTTTTTCTTGGAATCTTTTTTCCCATGGTTTTCTTAGTCCATTCACAAAATTTTGTGTCAATCCAGTTATTAGAACGAGCTACAGACGGCTCTGAATAGTGTCAGTTTAAAAAAAAAACACCCTGCATATTTATTTTACTTATACATTCAATATGCTTTTACAATTCATATCAACTTCCATTGTAATATATGAAAATTATCTCATAAATAAATATTGTCATATGTTATGCGAAACAAATACGCATGGAACATTTTGAAATACGTCAATTTTTGTCGTATTAAAATATTTAAAATGCAATAACTAAAAGTATTGTTAATATTTTAATTTCAAATTTTGTGCATAAATATTTTAGCACGTTCTTAACAACCCCGTCTTAATGCATGTTAATAATAATTAAAAAAATTAATTTTCAAGGTGCACTGTCGCTTTAACGGAAATAAATAAGATTGAACTTCATTAGATATCTGACATGTTACGCATTAACTAGAAGAATTGAATGAAAATATTTTATAGCGGTTATTCTAAGTTACTTGCTTGAACATTTCGTGAAAAAAATTATCTAAAAATTTTTTGATTATTAACACATTTATGACCGTTTACTCGTAATTGCATAACTGACCGAATTTATGACTTTTTGTTGCAAACCTTTTAAATAATAATCTTCGCTTTATCGCATATATTTGCGATTAAATAAGGAAATGGTTATTAGTAAAAATTATACCAAAACATTTGGTCAAAAAGCACTATTCTATTATGACATTTAATCAATGAAATACTGAATTTTATTAAAATTACTATTTAAAATAGTTTTTCCTTGTTTTCCTGGTGTTATGACAATCCTGAAAAAAGATATGAAATCTGGCAGCTACACTATCACGAATATATATGTGAGTGGCCAAGAACGTGTTAAAAATATTCTTAAATAAAAATAAATTTCAAGCTTTTTGTAACACTTTTAAATACAATGGGCAGGATATTATGCCGAACATTAGTTTAATATTTTAGAAAAAATTATGTTTGTATATATTTCTATTTTTTGTATAATTAAAATAAATAATAAAAACTTAAAACTCATGAAACATTTATTTTTCTGACTAGCTGACCCGCTCGGCGTTCCCGTTCCATAAAAAAAATAGCATAAAATGCGTAAAAGCTCTAAAAATCACAATAAAAATCGTGAAATTTTTAAAATCGGTGCACAAAATTCCGAATAAACTGTACTGAAGATGGAACAAAATTTACTATATTGAGCTAAAAGATTCAAACCGGATTCATTTTACTAATTTGGACAAATCGTAGCAAATCGGAAAAAAGCGCAAAAATTTCAAAAATTGCAGAGAACAAAATTTACTACATTGGACTAAAAGATTAAAACGTGATTTCTTTTACGAATGTCAATAAATCTCTGCAAAACGCGAAAAAATTCTAAAAATCTCATAAACAAATTCGTGAAAAGTTAAAAAAATTCATGTCGGAATTCCAAATAAACTTTATTGAAAAGAACACAGAATCTATATATATATTTATCTTACGTGCCGCGAAAATAAGCCCGAATTTCTAGCTTGCCGTTTAGCAACAACCGTAGTTTCCAGAACGACGATTCTGAGTGGTTCATTGTAGGGCCATGTGTTTGATTCAGCAAATCAAATTTCAGAGCCGGATCATATTTTAAACACAGCATCATCTATCAGCTGATGTAGCTGTTTTTGGAGGTGTGTGTCATTGGTTCGTTTTACAGTTATGTGATGCATTCAGCAAGTCAGCTACACAGCATTGTACTGTGCTTTTACACGTATCAAAAACGTGTTTACGTCTGAGAGATACTGTATTTTTCACGTCGAATGAACTTTAAACGATGATTGTTAATTTATATAAACTATCTTCCTATCCCGTAGTGTTTTTTAAAATGAATTTAAGACAGGCTTTACAATATTATAGGTGCAATGAGTTTTAAATTAATTGTGTTTCTAAGATAATTTTTTTTACAAAATTCAAATGATTTATGCCCATTGGTAGCACCAACTAACTGCATTTTAATTGTGTTTTCAATGAAGTTTTCAATTACTTTTTATACATTAGGAAATTTTGTCAATTTTCTATGTTAAAATTATTTATGATAGTACTTATTCCGGCTAGAGTTGATGCAAAACAAGAACAGCGAGGTAGCTTGGTCCGCATAGCGGTCTCAATGTGAATTGCTTCGCAATTCACGGGAGTTGGCGAGCATTAGCGAGTAGGGGGCTGAGCCCCATAGTTTATTATATTGGGCTAACTGATTAAAACCGGATACATTTGACTAATGTGGAAAATCTGCCGCGAATTGCAAGGAAAACTCAGAAAAAAGCTCATAAAAATTGAAGGAAGAGAAATTTATTCCTGTGGGCTAAAACATTGTAAACGGAATTCTTTCACGAATGTCAAACATTTGTCGCAAAATGCAAAAGAACGAAAAAAATCGCATTCAGAATTGGAAAAGATAAAATGTATTAATATTAAATTAAATGTTTCAAGCTGAATTTCATTTACAAATGTCAAAAAATATCCACGGGGCGCTAACAAATGGTACAAATCACATTGAAAATCGCAAAACCTTCAAAAACCGCACAGGACAAAATTTACTAAGCTAAAAGTCAAATTTTGTGTCAATTTTCAATGTCAAAAAATTGTAACTAGAAAAACACCAAACGATTTATTAAAAATTGCCAAAATATCAAAAATCGTAGAAAGGAAAATTTTACTATAATAGGATAAAAGTTTTAAACTGAATTCCTTCCACGAATGTCAAAAAATTGACGCTGAACGCAAAAAAACGCTATAAATTGAACTGAAAATCGCTGAAAAATCACGAATAGCGGAGTAGAAAGTTGACTTCACTAGGATAAAAGTTTGAAACAGAATTATTTTGTACGAATGTCAAAAATCGACGTGAAACGAAATTATTCGCTAAAACTCACATTGAAAACCGCATCAGAAAACGCTAAACATTCAAAAATGGCCGACGACAGAATTTACTATATTAGGCTAAAAGTTTGAAACAGAATTACGAATGTCAAGAAATCACCGCGGATCACGAAAGATAGTTAAAAATTGACTTAAAAATCTGTTTTAGTTCAAAACTTTCATAGGACTAAATTTACTATTGTTGGCTAAAATATTTTAACTGAGATTCTTTCATTTCTGTCAAAAAATCGCCGCAAAATGTAAGTCATCTCTAAAAAAGCTGGCAATCACATTGAAAATCTCATTAAAAATCGTTAAAATTGCATTGGACAAAATTCACTTATTTAGGATAAACGTTTGAATCCGAATTCATTTTACCAGTATAAAAAAATCATAAAAAAAGGAAAAAAAATTAAAACCACATAAACAAATTTGTGAAAAATTAAAAATATGTTCTACGAATTCCTAATTAACTTTATTCAAAAGAGGAAAGAAATTACTCTATTGGGTTGAAAGATTAAAATAGATTCATTTTTATTATTATATAAAAAAAAAATCGCAGCGTAGTGTAAAAAAAATGCTAAAAATCGTATATAAAAAATATAATCCAAAAATCCAAAATCGTGCTTCGCGGTGCATAACTACATCCATAGATGTATCTTCCTGTTAAATTTTGTAACTCTGCGTACAGTGATCTCTTAAGAACACAGCCGACAGACAGACAGACAAATTTATTTCATTTCTTATTATAGATTTTTTTGAGCTGGGAAGAAATGCAAGTTAACTTATTACATTACAGAACACATAGTAAAATGATATCTCACTGTAATGTAAAGCACTATTAAACATATTTGTGGACATAGAATAGAAAATCATAAGCTCATCATTTCGTATAATGATATTCATATTTAAAGAATAAACATTTTAGTGCAATTTTACTCTATGAAAGAACGATCAAGTGCTCCCTTTTAATATATGTAAATTTTACCCAAAACGTAAGATGGGTATGAGGCTAATTCCATGAGGAAATTACAAAGACTAAGTTTCTTTTTTTCAGCAAACAACGTTTTTCTAAAGAGTTTATGAATACTGTCACGTATCATTAAAAGTTATTTAATATAAAAACGTACAGTTTTAAGAATATATGAGTGTTTTAAAATGCACTTAAATATACTGAATTGAATTTTTGTTTCGTGAAGTGAATTTTAGGAGTATGTTTCAAAATTGAGTATTGTTCGAGGCACAAAAATGGCTTCATTTTCATTGTTGTTCTATGAAATGAAGTAAAGTTCTGTTGCTTCACATCTGTTTGCCTTCTTCTTAAAATAATTCTTTCGAAAATTTTTGTCCTACGAAATTGGGATTTTTGCTCTCTATGAAAGATGGGTACTTATATTCAATAGAATCGTAAAGTTGTTTAATACAGAAAAATAAGGATTTTATTTTTGTACTTTTTTGGATTAGAAAGTACTCTAGAGGAAGGATTGCCAACCTTTTTACCTGCGTGCGCCAACAAATTTCATACAATATCTATTAACATTGGAACGTGTTAATGTTTTACACAAACAAAAATATTATACAGCCGTGTATGGGAATCAATATTTAATAATTTATTTCACTTTCACGTATTAAATAACAGAGAAATTAATCAAAATGCGATTTTTTTAATACAGGAATCAATCAACAATTGAATGAAATTTTGATTCGTCAACATTCAAGGGGTACTTACTAATAAATAATAAAATTTTAAATTTTTTGGCGTAATTTTAAATTTAACATAAATTTATTTTCTAATCCAAGTTGCATAAAAACCGGATTAATAATTCATTAACGGCATTTTTGCTGCTGTGCGTGAAATTCAGAATACTTTGCACTTGTTCATAATTTATTTATACTTTGTTCATATTTCGGTTTAATTGTTATGTTATAGCGGCAACTCTCTTATGAAATTTGTTTAAAAAAATAGAGATTTTTAATTACCTATTGAAGCACAAAATACTTAGACCATGTCGAACACATGTCGAAAACGCTTTTCGAATACGATTTCGAAAAGCGTCCTTTCTGTTTGGAAATCTCAGAAACCCTTATTTCTTCGGGATTCTAAGAAGAATTTATAAATCAACGTTTATATTGCTGCTATCAATTTCTGGAAATGTTCCCAAGTGATTGTTATAGTGCATTAATATTATTGTCGAGTACATGTCGAAAGTTTTGACAAGAAAAAAATTTCATAGCACCACAGAAAAAGAAAATTTCGAATTCATGCAAAAACAACTTAATTATTTGTAATAGTCTGTTCTTGTTATAAAAATGTCATTTATTGTAATAAAGAGATATTTAATTTATTCTATAAAATGATTTTACAATTTAATCTTGAGACCAGTGACATAGGATGAATACAATTTCATTGGTCGAAAGGATTGTGTGCAAAAACTTCGTTAGTCAGTTTTTATAACAAAGCTAATGTTGTTGATTTATCTCATTCGTCTAATTGAATTGTCCAGGCGAGTATTGCCAAGTTCGGGAATGTGGGTTGCTATATTTTTGACAAAATTTTCAAATTGAGTATTCGCCTGAAGCATATACAGGGTGGTTATAATATATGTCTCAGTAAACTTATTATTCGAAAAAGGGAAAAAAGAATGGAACAATAAAAAAATAATTGCAATAATCACCGACCGATGGCGCTACTGAGTGTGAAATGTAATGCGTAATACAAGAACAAAGAATTAAGGTGTCAAACCGGATGGCACACCTAATTTAATGGAAAATGTCACAGTGAATGTGGTTACGCTTTCACATGGGAGTGTCGATCATGGTCAGGTTCAACATGGCCATTGTGATGAAGGACACAATCTAGGCGGTGCACGAAGTGCTCAACTGCGGAATGTAACGCATCAGGATTGATATTTGCAAATGTTGTGATATGCGGTAAAGTCATTGAGGTTTGTGACACCTTCACGGTACGCAATATTACACATTACATTTCACACTCAAAAGCCCCATCTGTTAGCAATTATTGCAATTAAATTTTTTTTTATTGTTCCATTCGTCTTCCCCCTTCTCGAATAGTATGTGTACCGATTTTGGTTTAATTCCGGTTATTCCTTCAAGCTACAGACAGCTCCAAATAGAGAAACTCATTTTATAACCACCCGGTACTCCCGCTTCCTTTTTTTTAAAGGCATTTTATTGGAAACAACGTATTCTAAATTAAACATGGATGGCAAATAAAGATTGTCACAAAAGGATACTGTGTAAAAATAAACCATTTTCGTTATTATACGCTAATTGGTGAAACATTAAAGGGCAATGTTACTCCCATGAGTGTTTTTGCGCAATTGCAAGAAAGTTGTGAATTAAGAAGTAGTCACCTGCAGTTGCTTTAATTTTTGCTTCAGAATTACTTGTCAGCCTAATAAAAGGGAAAATAGAAGCTTAATTAATCATCTAAATCTCATATCTTCTTTGTTGGGGAAGTAGACATTCTAAACTCATCCTTTACAGAACACGGGGGAAAATAACAGACCCCGCTGTAATATAAGACAGTTTTAAAACAATTTTTGAGGATATATAAATGGTGAAAGTAGGAGCTTAATTTTTTGTGTAACGGCATTGTATAAAAGAACAAAAGTTTTAGCGTGATTTTATGAAATATTGATTAAGTGCTAACTATCAAAATATTCAAATTATTCTAGAAACATGATGTGGATTATATAGCATAAGGAAATTACAATGAATAATTTTATAAAAACTATTTTTACAAACAACGTTTTTCTATTATGTGTACGGGTATAATAAAATGCCATTGAATCTAATATCCAGATGTTATATATCTTTTAAATGCTAAAAACGTGTAAATTAACAACATAATATCAATAAAATAACTTTTATTAGATTGTTAACATGTTCCGGCTCACTCCGAGCCATTTTCAAAAACAAATGAGAATATTCTGTAAATGCACAGTCTTTGAAGTTATTATTTGAAGTACTATCATTTAATTTTCATGTACTTTTTAAAAATTACGCACGTTATCTTTTATTTTTACTTGGTTGTTTATTTTCATATTCGTAGCCATGGAGTAACTCGAACCGCAATTTCGGTTAGTTGAAAGATACCACATCGTTACATATTGTATTTTAACGTCTTACTATCTTTATGGTTTCTCTTATTATAAATGGATAGTATAAACTGGAGGGAAAAATTATTTTACTTTCATTGAAATTTATTTGAGCGGTTTCTTCTTGATATAATCTTGCCAGAATAGTGGTTTTTCTATTATACGTAATACTTCAACTAATATACTTACAAATATGGAAAACAACAACCAAGTAGATATAAAAGATAACGTGCGTAATTTTTAAAAGTACATGCAAAATTAAAGGATAGCATTTCAAATAATAACTTTAAAGACCGTGCAAGTATAGACTATTCTCATTTGTTTTTGAAAATGGCTTGGGGTGAGCCGAAACATGTCAACAATCTAATAAAAGTTATTTTATTGTATATTATGTTGTTAATTTACACATTTTAGTATTTAAAAGAAATATATTATTACAAGGTGTTATAATTTATTATATTCAGATGTTACATAAAAAGAGCTTTGAAAGTGCTTAAAATTAACTAAAAGTGCTTCATTAAAGTCTGTTTAATATTAGTGAATAACATTTGTAGTTTTTGTTGTTTTTAAATGATTATTCTGAAAGGAATTGACTTTGTTTAACATGTTTTTCAAAATTATTTTAGATTCGATTTTATACTTCCTGATTATCTTCAAATATTTGTATAATTGAAAACGATGTAATCAAAATTAGCATTTTTTAGCTAGTCCGCCCTGCGTTCGTTAAATATGCTAAATATAGACTTTACTTTAATAAAAAAAAATCTTCATAACACTTAACAGGTTTATTATTTTTATGCATAGAATCTGGGAAAAAAATTATCACTCTTACTAACACTTACTAACCACTCTAACTAACTAACCACGTCATAGTATAAGAATATGGCTAGTACCAATCGATTAGTAATAACGTACACTAATTAATTCTACATTTACTTAGGGGGTCGTCTACATATAGAAATTGTACAAAATCGGAATATTTTGAACACTAATACCTAATTTTGACATTTTATTTGAATTCTTCGATACATGTTTCGTTGAGATGCTGAACAGCAGATCATTCGGTAGAATATTTTTGAAAATTTGAAAGTTTAAAGAATGGAACTCTTAATCTTAAATTTACTTTTAATCGCCTTGAAAACAGATTGAAATTGCGGATATTTGTTAAGACATAACTCAAAAACTATTTGGCGGAATGAGCTGTGATTTAAATTATCTTACTGGAAGCTTCTAAAAATAATTTTCTGTTAAAAAATTCACGTGTTACAATTCATACGTTTTTCGAAAATCTATTTTTAAATTATAGTTATTATTTATATATTTTTCGAAAAAATATGAATTATAACTAAAAATTCTCTTTAAACAGAAAGCGATTTTTAAAAGCTGGAAATATCTGAATGCAAAATTACAGATCAGTCATGTAAGTTAGGCTTAAAACACTATCCACATACTAATTTGTTTTTCAAAGATTTAAAATACATTTAACATTAGGAGTTCCAATCTTTAAATTTGCATAATTCTTAAACTACTTCACCGAATGACTGACCGTTTGATATCCTAAGGTGAAATTTACTGAGTCAAAAATTAGCACTGAAAAATGTCAAGTTTGGTACAATTTGTGTAAACCTTCTAAATTTAAGTATAGCATTGTCACTTACCCATCATACAGGGTTAGTCTTGTAATCGTTTTGAAAATCGAAAAAAATGAAGGATTTACAAGTTTCAAACACTGAAGATTCCGAAAAACATATTAAAAAACAACAAAAAAAAATGTCGTCCGTCTGTGTGTGTGTGTGTGTGTGACTGTAAACGCTCTATCTCCCAAACAAATTGAGATAGAGACTTGAAATTTGGCATGTACTTAGTACGTAACAATGGGAAGAAGCTTATTGAATTTCAGTAACCTCGATTATCCGGAACTATTTTTTTCGGACTCACGAAATATTCGTTCTGATAAAAGGTATGTAAAATTTTTCGAAATTGTTTATTTTAAGGAGTGCATATAAAAGACAATAAAAAACAAACAAATGTTGCAAAATAAACGAATTCGATCGGATAATTAGTTGCCGAGATATTTATAATCCTATTTACCACACTCTTCGATTTTTCATGACCCTGTATTTCATTTCCTGTATTTCATCAATTTCAATTCAAAGATATATTTTAATTGGAAATGAGACGCTTAATCCGATGCATTAAACCGTTAGTTAATATGATTATCAATTTTGGAGTTATAAGGATGTTTCTTTTGCGCCATTCAGTAATAGATCATTTAAATTTTATGACGTCATCAAGCCACGATTTTCTTCGAATTGCAATGCATTTTATAAATAGTTTACACATGTTTTATTTTCATATTTTATATTATGCATATCCATGATGGGTAAGTATTACGGTTGCCCCCAACGACTAGTTTAATAAATTTTATTACTAATCGATTCGTACCAGCTTTTACTTTTTTAAGGAACTTCGGGTATTATGGAATACCATTTACGTTTGAGGCAATTAGATAAAATACGAAAACTGAATATAATCACAAACTTCAACTATCTGCGATTAGTTATTTGTAGACAAAAATCATTTTACGAAATTGCATTAGATCTAAACAAATAATAATATTGAAAACGTATTTTAGAGCTTATTATGAGATAGTCGGGGAATATGGAATAGGGGGTTAAAAAGGAAGAAAACGAACACAATTTGGCAGAAAACAGATATAATGGTATCAAGAGATCATGATCAAATATAGTACCTAGGTAGTCAGCATTGAATCATGCTTCATATTTGCAAAAATATGAGGATCTGTCTTTGCGCCACCATAAACATGGAGTATCATGAGATATTGGTATTCCATGTTCCCCGACAACGCCAATTTGGGAAAAAAATACTCTATGTTTATTAGTATGAATCACGAGCTAAAAAACGAATATTATATCATAAACTATTAGTATTTCGGTGTACATTATACTACATATAATTTCTATTAAAAATATTACTTCTAATAATGAATAGAAAATACTGAAAAAATATCTCCTGAAACTTTCCAAAGACGAAAAACAAATATTTATTCTCACAACGCGCCTTGACGTCGACCGGCAAACTGCTCGTTCTGGGAGGCATTCTGGAAACATTCTAAGTAGTTTATGATATTTCCGCTTGATGGCAGCACTTTACGAAACAGAAAAATTCGTATTCTATATTACCGAACTATTCCATCATGAACACAGAAATAGGTAAAGTATTCTAACGAAATAGCCTTTCAAAGAAGAAAACCGTTCCACGACAAATGTTTCAAATAGGTGGCACCTGTGTAGGAAAGTTGCTCTATACGTCACCAGTTCGTCTGCTTCTTCAAATTGTCTGCTTGAGAGCCATCATCTGGATGGGTATCGGATATACAGTTTCGGCTTATTGTTGTAGGTGACGCTAGCAGAGATGCTCGCCGGTTGCGCATTTGCCATTAAGTTCGAAAGTCGCGACACGAAATTAACATTATTTCGTTAGAAGTCCTTATCTATTTATATGTTCATGTATTCCATAATGCACGAAGTTCCACTACTTTGATTGTGGAACAGGTAGTTGGAAGTGATCAGTTATTTTCCAAACTCCACGACGGATGTGATTTAATAGTTGGTTGTACTTGACACTAGTTGCCCATACATTGTAACAAGATCAAATTCGTTTGGATTAACAATACATTGTGAAACTACGTAAGAAAATGTAGTTGTTATGTTCTAATAATTTTTTTTTAAATCTAAATACATTTTTTTTAAATATTTCTTTGTGATCTTCTCGATGCCTTACTTGGTATATCTCCTTAACGTGATTATCACCTTCCATAGTCATGATCAATTCAGCAACATTACCTAGAAAAGAATTTATTTCCATGATTGGCACGTTCTAATCATAAATGACGCTGTTTTACTTACCCATCATACCTATCAGTCTTGTAATCGTTTTCAAAATCGAAACTTTTTTTTGACGGATTTACACGTTTCAGACACTGGAGATTCCGAAAAACATGTTTTTAGAAAAAAACATTTGCCGTCCGTCTGTTTGTGTGTCTGTAAACGCTTTATCTATCTCCCGAAAAAATTGAGATAGAGACTTGAAATTTGGTATGTACTTAGTATGTAATAATGGGAAGAAGCTTATTGAATTTCAGTAACCTCGATTATCCGGAACTATTTTTTTCGTACGCTCGAAATTTTCGTTCTGATAAAAGGTATATAATTTTTTCGAAATTGTTTATTTTAAGGAGTGAATATAAAAGACAATAAAAAGACATAAATTTTGCGGAAAAATGAAGTCGATCGAATAATGAGTTGCCGAGATATTTGTAATCATATTTTCCACACTCTTCGATTTTTCATGACCCTGTAATTCATCCAAATTTCAATTCAAAGATATATTTTAATTGGAAATGATACGCCTTATCCGACGCAATAAACCGTTAGTTAATATGCTTAACATTTTTGGTGTTATAAGTATGTTTCTTTTGCGCAATTCAGTAATAGAACATTTAAAGATTATGACATCATCATGCCACGATTTTATTCGAATTGCAATGCATTTTATAAGTAGTTTACATGTTTTATTTTCATATTTTATATTATGCATATCCAAGATGGGTACGTATTACGGTAGCCCCCAACGACTAGTTTTTTATGGCAATTGAAAGAAATAATCAACTTTCTCTTAACAATAAAACACACCAAATTAAATATTGCACATGAAACAAAATTCAATTTATTGTTATTGGATGTTTCTCTTTTTTAATTATTATTTAATGCAAATTTTTCAAGATTTATTTCACTTGTGCAGTTCGACAGTATGTCTATTATTTCCCTTGCATATTTTTCAAAGGTAACTTATGAGGTCTATCGAACGTTTCATTTTCTTTATACAACTTTCGATTTATTCTGTTTCATACAACTGTCTCTTTTGTAACATCACTTGAATTTTTTATTTGCATCCTGAAGTTTTTATGCTTATTTTTCCTTCGTACTGTCAGTTTTGAAGGAGAAGAATGTATAAAGCTATGTGTGATTTATTATTTGTTTCGTAATATTGCCTTTTATATGGCCTTATATTTTTTGAAGTGATATATTGCTAATATATCCTAAAAATTTAAAACACATGAAATATCTTTGAAATACATGAAAACTATCTTTGTTGATTGATGGAAATTTCGTGGTTGATGGATAGCTTTAAATAGATTACCATGGCCATTCTCTTGAATTTTAAAACTTTCCATTGGATTAAAAAAAATGAAAAAACATAGAATAAATTGTTGAAATTACAAGCTTTTGAATATACATATTACATTTGAACAAACGTTAAGAATTTAACCTAATATTTTATTTAAATCCCTTCTCACAATTATTAGAAAAATATATTCTTTAAATAGTTTTATTTAAAATGCTATTTTACGTGGTGTAGAAGCAAGTTTATTTGTACCACATATGAGGTCTTTTTATTTATAATTTAAGTTAGGATCCTCATTTAGGTACAAATAAGTAAGATGATTACCGTATCTACTCATGTTTGATACGCACTCCACTTTTGTTTGGAAAACATGTATGTCACGTGTATAATTCAAAGCATAACTTTCTCACTGTAGAAAATACAGGAATTAAAAAAAAACTGTAAAAAATCTGATTCGCAAAAATAATGCGAGCAAGTAAACTAAATTTTCCTTATCAACTCTTATATATATATATATATATATATATATTATCATACCATATATATTATCGTACACATATCCACATAATGTACTTTTTTCACATTAGAAACTTTGTTTGCAATATTTATATACACCGGAAATATAATATTGTAATTAATTATTGGAAATTGTGAGAGGTGTAACTTTAAGATTGCTGGTTTACACTTATTCTGTTTGCAGAAAATGTGCCTTTGGGATGAAAAGCTAAGTTATATTAAAGTATTCAAACTTCAAATCTTAGATTATAGGAAAGTAAATAGTGTATATATTTTAAAAATATCTCGTGTACAATACAGTGTTTGAAATATGCGTATAATACAATTTTTGAAAACAAACGTGTATTATAGACGGTTAAATGCGATAAATATTTTTTAATGGCTCAGAGGGCGTTTGTATGCAAACATTATGGCAAAACTGATATTTCTTAAACTATTCATGAATACAGAACCGAATTCATTCCAAGGTCTTTGCTATTATTTAATAAGTAAGATTTCTTCTGGTTAACACCGGTTTTTCGAATTTCCAATGTACTTTTTTGTGTCTTTGAGATAATTTCAATCGCACTCCTCTTTGCAAGTACATATAATAGTCAATTATTTGACGCTTTAAAAAAATATTTCTGTAACTATGTAACTGATATCTGTTACGCTTGGTTATATTTTTAAATAGTCAAACGATATACGTTTAGTAAATCTTTTGCCATTACAGCGGCAAAAAGGGAATATATATAATTTATATCTATTGACGAACCAGAAGAATCTGCTGAAGAAACAAATAATTTATTTGTAGAAATCGAACATCAAAATGGCACAAATTAATACATGCTACATTGTAAAAGTTATTTCCGGCACAAAAAAAGAAAAAAAAAAGAAATAAAAGCGATAAGTATGGAAGATAAAACTGGAAAATTTGTTTGAAAACAAGAAATAATTTTTTTAATGTAATAGATTTTCTTAACTTTGTCTTCTTTCATTAAATCATAACTCATATAGTTTTAATGAAAAAGTCATATTCTTTCATCATAATAATTGGTACATACCTTCTTTAAACTATACTTCTGAATAGTTTTTTCTGCATGTAAATATTATTAAACTTTATTTTCTCCACTGATATTTATAATTTTTTTTTATCAAACTTATATTTTTATTAGTATAATGAAACATCTTGTAATGACGCAGCGTAAAAAAACAAAACGCTTGTGTGAAGTACGATGCGCGCCTGTTCTGGAGAAAATTTATAGACCTCCCGTGGAAAGGTTATGGGAATTGTCAATGGCGTACCTACCGTATGACGTATTCAGCGCCCTGCAGAAATAAACAATAGCGCTGCCCCTTGTCTCTGGGAAAAGATCTGGCAAATTTTGTTTTAAGTTTTAAAAGTTACACGTTCTATTTAAAATTTTACTTCCTTTTTTTTTAAATTCAAGACATTTTAACAAAAAATTAATATAAATATAGAATAATAAAATATAATATATTTTTTTAAGTATAGTGTACATTCTTGAACTTACTAAGACTGAGTCGAATTTCCGTTTTATGTCCAAAGTAATCTGTCCGCCATCAACCTCTATTGTTCGTTTTTAGGCTTTCGAAGATAATATTGAAGTATAATAAGGAAAGACAAAATCATTAAAAAGTATTTCATTTTGACAGCGCTAGGACAGCGTATTTCTGCTTCCAATTAAAAGTTTTTTACACTCGTTTAAAAAAATCATTTCCATTCGCGAAGATTTAATTCACACAACCACATTGTCGTCTCAAGTAACATTTCCAACGTTATTCCAATAAACATTTTTTTTATTTCACCCTTGGCAACAACGACAGCAAAACAAAGTTTTGCATCTTTTAGCTTTTTGGATACTGCACTTATTGAAAAAAAAAACAGTAGCTTGTTAAGTTGACCTGGAGAAAGGACTTTTTATGAGCGAGAAAACGAAAATTTTGATTTTTTTTCATGTGCAAATTAAACATTCATTTGTCAGTACAGTTTGTAAAATACGAAGTCAGGGTCATATTTAGGCATATGCCATTTAGAACCATGCCCAGTGTGGCAATTAAAATTTTGAAAGTATCGTTTTGTATTTTGAAAATATATAAAAAAATAATTCCAGAATTCATAAGAATTAATTTGTATCATAAACAAAGGAAATGTTTTACTTAGAAAATACTGATTGTAATCAAATAATTATCGCCACATGATTACACGAAAATGGAAATGTTCAGCTTCTTGTCTTCTTGCTCAGCTTCTAAATGTTCAGCTTACCCTGTTGAGTTTGCCATCATCGCCAAACTAATGTTTGATAACTTGATCACTTGACCAATCGAACTCGTTCAGGCAAATATTGCCATGTTCTGGAATGTGGGTTGCCATAGTTTTGACAAAAATTTAGTCTGAACATGCTTCCTATTTGTGTTGCCACTTTGTAGAGGCTCCTTCATATTACTTTTGAATTTATATTAATGACGGACATATGTGAGTTGCACAGTTGATGCTGAAAGAAGTTAGCCAGATTTTCAGAAAAGCGATTATTTCTCAAGGTGTTATCTTCTTCTACTGACAATCTTTTGCTTCCTTAGAGTAATGATGGATGTCCAGAAGGATGCAGATGCATTTTTCGCTATCTATTCGAAATAAGATTCACCAATCATAAGTCTGAAATTTTGATATTTTAACATAAAAATCAGCCACATATTCCAAATGGACCGAACTTGATCTAGTTTTTGCCCGAGTTCTGTCAACAATCATATTATAGAGCTTGATGATACTTTCATGAATGAATCTGTCTAATTTAAAGCTTGCATTAGCTTGAAGATAATGTCAGAGTTGGTAACTCTGTTTTGGGCTAAATACTCTCGACCAATTACTTTTTTCATCGTAGGTCTCGATTCTGACAACTTAGGGCACTCTTAGCTTATTTTAATCAACACAAATGACTAATCCTTTAATTTAAGACATAGATTGTATGGCTGTTTTGATGCAAATTATAAGAACTGTTGGTGGGAACTGTTTCGACGTGCAAAAATTGTGTTATTGTCGGGGACAGCAACGAGGGAAAATATTGTTACCACAGAAACTAATGTCTTTGAAACATAACGACAGGCTTTATGTCAGGGATACAGATGGATATTTCGCTATTTTCGAAACTAGGTCGACCAATCATAAGTCTGAATTTTAGTTATTTTTGAAAATCTTGCAAAATAGAGGCTTCTGATTTGTCAATCTCATTTCGAAAACATCAAAAAATCTATTTTAATCCGTGCTTAATCTATTTTAAAAACAACATTAAAGCAGGTATCCAAATATATTTTACATTGTTTTCGAACCGAGATTGACCAATCAGAAGTCTGTATTTTTCGATTTTTTTCAAAAAGAGCGACATTATTTCAAAATCACAGCCTTCTAATCGGTCAGTCTTGTTTCGAAAATAGTGAAAAATCTATCTGAATTCATGCTGAAGTTTCTTATGTGCGTAAATTTTGTTACTATATTTGAATCCCATACAGCATTTTGTAAAACTTCCACCTTAGTCATACTCTACGTGCACTTACTTACACAAGTCTCAAGACTGCTTAACTTTTATTCAATCTGATTTTTTTAAATCTTTGCATGAATTATGATTATATAAAATTTCATGCAACTTTAGTCGGCTTGCTCCATCTTATATAAATTACGGCAGCGATCCAGATAGAGTTTTGCTATCAACGAAATAAGACTAACCGATCACAGGCCTGAAAAAATGTCATTAAAAAGTAAAAAATGTTAGAAAGTGTCATAGAAAATGTCATTAAAAGTAATTTAAAACAGCATTAAAAACTTATGTAATGTGCATTTTTTTATGCTCGTTTTAGCGTGATCAAAGTTTGAATGAATTTCATATTTTTAGTGATTTCGATACAATGAGTGGGATGAATGCACTTATTTGTTTATTTTTTATTTTCATGGGAACAAATTGCTCATATACACGTTTTATAGGGATAGCTGATTTAACAAGTTTCATATTTTTCATATTGATGAGAAGAAAAGGTTATGACATGGAGAAAATTTATATAATTAACATATCGATTTAAAAAAATGGAACTATTAGATTAAAACATAATTATATTAACGATCCTCTAAAAATTTCCTTTTTATTTTGATAGATTAGTTTTCATTTCCACCTGTTTTAAGGCTTCTGAAAGCTAAACTATTTGGAATATTTTTAAATGATTTGATATTTATACTGTTTAGAGCATGCGGAAACAAGATGTGCAATAATTTTTTTTTTCAATTTGTGGCGCTTTATATCGTAAAAGAAAAAAAGAATAAAAAATGAAATATAGAGAATTTCCTACCAGCTAACATTTAAACTTTTTTATGACAAATTTCACATGATTCTAGCTTAATATTTTAGCCATGGATGGCTTTGTGAGCACTAAAATTTCAGCCAAAAAATCCGCGCTCTGTTAATAAAGTGTTTTTTTTTAAATCAAAATTGTAGTAATTATAGCCCTGCAATAAATGAATATTGTCGTCTCAAAAAATATTGATTTAAATAAGTATTTTTGTTAATATTTGCTAATAAAACATCCCTAACATGTAATCGCCAACTATTGGTAAAATTTCGAACTAATCGTTTTTATTGCAAAAGGCTCCGTTTAGTGAGCGTCCGTGGATGGCCATCCCATAAAAAGGCGTCTTCCCCTGAAAAGGAAATATTTTTGGCGTCGAATCGCCAATGTAAGGACGGTAATTTTTTCAACAATTTATTTCTAAGTGTGACAATTCTATATAATTAATGATGATTTATTATACAGTTGTCAAGCATGTTTTTTTTTTTTTTTTTTTTTTTTGTCTATTTTAACAATAATTATTGCTTAGATACAATTGCAATAATATAAATAATTAATGAAAATACTGATTTTATAATAATTTATCTCTTTAAAAGAGATATTTCAATTTCCCCTCGTTAATGTTAAACCTGTTTAATGTTAAACTTGTGATGCATTCGTATTTTTAAAATGTCTCCTTAATGAATTAATCTTATTAACTTCTGTTTTCTGTGTACTGTTCTTAAAGGATGTATCTTTCTTTCTTAGTTGTCAAATTATTTCTAAAATATATATTTTATTTTGTGCGAAGTTTTACTCATTTACAAGATTTTAAAACATAAAGTTATAAATTAATTCTATATTTTAGGAATAGTTTGTCAACTAAAAAAGAAATACACATCCTTTAAGAACAATAAATTATTTTCGCATAAAAACACACTATTGAAAAAATAAGGATAAAAAAAACTGATTAAGAAATTTATCAATGTACACGCATTAAAAAAAATTGAAATTCGTAAAAATGAACCTGTTAAATAAAACACAGCTATGTTTAACAGGATGTTAAAAAGAAAATCATAATTTTGGCACTGAATATAATTACAATCGAAATTAATGTGAATGATTTGGGATCCAATATCTATTACTTTTTTTTTTTTCTCTTTTTTTCCATTTTTTGACAAATGAAATCTTGAGTTATAAGTACATATTGTGTTACAAGCGAGTTTTCTGGACCTTTTTTTTTTTTTTTTGAAAATACGGGTAAAGCCGAACCCAATCCGCGTCCAAGAGTCAAAACTCGGCCCGAGTCCGAAACCACTGTTCAGGTCGGGTGCGGATAAATGAAGGGTAACCCGACCCGATTCAGGGCTCTACGTTTAAATCAAGATTTCATTTGTTAAAAAATGAAAAAAAAACTATTTTTTTTAAAAAGCAAATTTGGAAAAAATCTTTTTATTTCCACTTTTTTTCTAGATTCTATAAAATGAAAAATTCTCCCTTTTTGTATATTCAAAAAAATCTGTCTGAGAAAAATACATTTGGCAAAAATCTAAACTCAGAATTTTCACTCATTACGTGAAATTTCAGCCTAATCTCAGAGTAACCACTTTTATTGCTTTGTGAGGAAATGCACAAAGAAAATCACAATAGGAATGACAATCTCCCCAGGTTCCAATAATAAAACTGTCAACAGCCATCGGACCACCGAGACGGACTACACTCATAAACGACATTTTCAAAACTGAGCACAAAATACTCAAATCTGAGTATGTCACATAGTCTAAATGGCTACGAATCAAAATTACTCAAGTTTGAATCATGTATATATTCATTTTTGAAAACATACACACACTCAAAAATAAAACATCATGAGCTCATTTTTGAGTATGTCTATGTTTCAAAAATTGGTAGGAACTGACTTCTATGTGCTATTTTTTGAGTATTTTCATGTTTCAAAAATGAATTGAAATTGATTCTAATAATTTTTTATTATGTCCATGTTTCAAAAATTAGCATGAACTGTCCTCTATGTTCTCAGTTTTGAGTATGCCCATGTTTCAATATTCTGAGTATTTCTGGTATTTCAGAACTGAAAGCACTGGGTCGTCATATTTGAAACAAAAGGTTCATAACAAAATGAAAACATCGATTCACTCAGATTTGAAAGTGCCATTTTTCTCAGTGTCTGTTGGACTCCGGAGACATCTGATGAAAGTCGCAAAAGATCAAAGATTCCGACACATGAACAGAAAAGAACGGATACACATTATTTGCAACTTAACTCGTTTCCGCATACTCTAAATAGTATAAATACCAAAACTTTTAAAAATTAATCCATACAGTTTATCTTGCAAAGCCCTTCAAAGACTTGCAGTTTAATTATTGCCACCCTGTATTTCCCCATCTTCTTTTAACCCTTCCCGTCATCGGAATCTTTTATTTATTATCACAACAGCTGTCACCCGCTTTAATTAATTATTTATTTAATAAAATGTAGTTGAATTAACTTAGTCTTAAATTGGTTCTCCTGTAAGGGAACTCTCAGAACCCTTTGAAGTATTGTTTTTCCTTTATCTGAATATTTTATAATATCTAATCTTTTTGATATATAATTAAATGGTTTTATAAAAAAAAGTAAATTTATTATGAAAATATGAAATTTTAGTGGTAACAATGAAAATAATAATATTATTATTTAAAGAAACTTTTAAAACCGCATTTACATGCTTATTGAATCATTTTTGTCAAAATTTTCTTAGACGCGTGTTTTATTTACGAACCAGATTTCTATAAAGTTAATTAGTGTCAAAAAATAAGTAAGATGTTCTGTTATTTGTAAAAATACAGAAAAATAACTATTTACTTTATATATATTTTTTAAATAAATTATTTATAACTACTGAAAATCTTATCCTTATTTTTATGAAATTCACCTTAAGATGAAATGAATCATAAACTTCAGTTATGTGAATTAAAATGTAGACGTTTATCATTGTCCTGAAATGGACATTCTGTTATATCACTATGTTCTCTCTAACTGACTAAAAAGCCGAGTTTGATAGCTGAATTGCTGTTTTAATGTTTTAATATTCTGCTAATTGTTTCGAACAACTTTTCTCGTAGAGCCTGTGGTCATCTACCTCACATCCCCAGCATAAAGAAAAATGGTGAAATAATTGTTTGGGTGAAACATAACTGGTAGAATAAATTTTATAATTATATTTTAAACATTTTTTTTCAATAATTTGTCTGGTATCTATTTACAGTATATTCTCAATACGAAATAAAACAAAGTAGAGAAGAGGAAAACTGTTATATTTCGTTAATTGGGTACCGTTATATCATTGTTAAACAGCTTCTTAACAAGTTTAGATTATTTATAAATTTGTAACATAATATTAGATATTATTCTACATATATTTTGTAATTTACTCTGTTTTTAATGTACTATACTATGTTTCGTGTGCACCATGCCAGTTTTCGAATATGAAGTGCCTTTATTTTCTAGCGAAAATATTATTTATTGGTATTCACTAAATCAGCTGTGTTTTTTAACCCACCAATGCCCACTGTTATCTCCAAGTGACACACCTTTGAAAGGACTTCTAGGAATCGATTTTAAGTCATAATGTACACTAGTGTCTTTAATGGGATATAGAAGAGTTTACTTAATTATATAAAAAAAGTCCCATATCTCTCTGATTTTCTGATATACTATAACCTTTCAAAGTTTTGTACCATGGACTTGAGGTGGTCTTGTTTTATAAAAAAAAAAGTGTCAAAAAAGTTGTAAGCCTCAATTTTGTTTTTTGCCTAATTTTTAAAGTTATCTAAATGTTGAATTGATGTTTGTAGGATTTCAATTGTTTGATTATTTTTTCTGCTGTGATGCGATCTTGAATTTGTGTTTTAATATGTTATTTATCACTCTTTATTAGTGAAAACAATACAACACAAACTATGAATTTGGAAAATATATATAAGTTTACTTACGGGCGTTAGATGGTTAACCAAATTATCCATTAACTGAATGTTTCTTTTTTAAAACTTTAAAACTTTATTTTCAGCTAGGTATTTTTAAATCCTTTAACATATTCTATTTTTATGTTAGTATAAATGCCCATAATCTTCATACATTTTTTTCATTATTTAAAATATCGAATTTATAGTTTTAAACACTTATTTTCGAATTTATGTTACAAAACAACAATATATTTTGTAACAACAGCAAATGTATATGAGAGCTGAATTTGAAAGAGACAAATGAATGCATTCGTTGTTAAATTTTAAGTTCGATAATTTCACCCAGAAAAACACCCATACTCTTAGAAATTTATATGTTTAAGTTTAAAACAACACTCTATGAATGATAATATTATCCGTTTCAAACAAAATAATATTATTCTATACTTCAACAATACAACAATATTTCAAATCTATTTGAGCCTTTTTCACAGACGGTAAATGATAACAAAGGTTTATAAAATTTACGTTGATGAAAACGTGTTTAAGAATTTATATTGATTCTCTACATTTTTTAGGAGCTTATTCCAAAAATGACCTCATTTTTTTCTATCACGAACAGGTTTTAAACAATTTGCGTCCGATGTTTGAAATGATAGCCTGTTGAATGTAATAGTAGCATTTAAATAAAATAAAACAATTTTTTTCGAAAATTTACTCGTAGATATACTTATATTTATAGAACGCATTAAAAAAGATTTACATTTATTTATTTTCTTAGCTAAACGTTTTGTGTCTTTTTCTTTTGCTAGTAAAAAAGCGTTTTTTTAATGTAATGATTATGAATTTTTACGATTACATAAATGGTTATAATCAGCAATGACATCTTTAACTGACCCTGGTACAAAAGGTCCAGAAATATGTTTGTTCCCATTATGTAAAAAACCGTTTCAGAACTTCCTTTAGTATAGTCAATAAAAAATCTCCATTCACTGAACTTGCGTATGAATCTATTTATATACGAGTAAACTAAGTCACTCTCTTGTAGAAACTAAGATATACACCTGTGTTCTCTGGTATGTACACAGTAGTAGATGTTTTATTAGCTAATAATTTTTTTTTTTCATCTTTAGCCCAAAAATTTAGCAGATCGCTTAGACAACCTTAAATCTTTAATTATATGAGAGTGTTCAGATTGACTGAATTGTCGAATTGCACCATTGTGTAAACACTGAAAATCATCAGCATCAGCATTATCTGAATCAAAATGAGGTGAAGCTTTAGTTATGCTTAAAGTGTTAGAAATTTGTGGACCGTCTGGAGCAAGTTGTACTGCTGAGGAAAATTTGAGTATATTAAGGATTTGTTTTTTTTTTAAGGACTTATAACTACTAAGATCACATGAAAAAAAGACAATTACTACTGCGGTATTTATATACCAATTTTATACGAAATGTTCTTTGGACAACATTTTAAACCGTGTACACAAATATAATACAATTTGAGCAGAGACCATAGTCTAGCCTGATCTCTAAATTTAACTTCAAAATATGCGAAATAAATTCTTCAAATGAAAAGTGTAATACTACAAACATTTCTATTTGTAGAATAACAAAACGTTTTGTAAGTTTAATTTAACCCTTTTTATCCTGACGGTACTTATAAGTACCACTTTAACCCCTTCGCGACGAGCGTCTTTTACAGACTTTTTAATCTGTTACCACCGGTTTTTCAAATGAGAAATTTTCACCTAATTGAATCGCAAAAATGCTATGAATAGATAAGGAAAACTTTACAAAAAAAAAAAAAAAAACTGGTGGGAATAATCGAGGATTATGAGCATCTAAAAAGTAGCTGGAAAATTAATTCAGGATATAAAGGGTTAAACTAGGAGTTGTAATTGCAATAAATATATTATAATACGCATACATTTAAAAAAATTCAAGTTTGTGCTAACGTGGTACATGATACACCATTTTGCCTGTGATTTTCAAATCAGATTCGAAAATCACACTAACAACAACTAAAATTTTCAACAAAATGTTTTCGCTGTAGACCTTTGTAATGTATTATAAAAAACTTACAGATTATGAGGTAAATACTTTTAATAACATATTCGAGTTTTGTAATGATTACCTTACTTTTTAATGCCAATTAGTGTATTGTGGGCGAGGCAGACATAGCGAATAACAATAGGTTTAAGTGTAATGTTATGTACGGTTTTTTTTCTTACTGTCAAACGAAATATCTAAATAAAATATATAGAAAACACATAACAAAATGAAAAAGCCAATTTCAGCAATTGTCGTTTTATAGTGGCAAAGTATTCGAATTCTTGTGCTTCAACTCCACATATTATTTATACATTCCTAATACATAACATATAATTAATATTTATTTCAGCTGAAAGACGTATAACAGAACAGAAACACTTTTTACGACAATTACATTCATAGACTTAATGTATCCATATACTTTTATGAAGTCCTGTATACAAATTTATTTATAATGTAATCACGCCACACAGTATTGTAAAATTTAATAAAAATAAAAAATGGGTAACATACGGGTAATACGCTTTTAATTGAAGTTATTTAATTCGAATTGGAAGTTAATTCTTTTGGACAGTCATATATATGATCTATTTATAATGTGTACACCCTAAATAAAATTTAGTTAAGTGAATTTAGTTAATTTATAACGCATTTTAAAACGCATTTAATGCAATTATTGTTACTAGACGATAATATAATTGAATTTATTTTGTGCTGACAAAAAATATTAAATGTTACATGGCCTTTGTTTTAAATGGAAAATGTTTTCTTGCACCTCTACAGCGTATGTCATTTTCACAAAACATATTTTAATAATTTTCGCTTTCAAATAATAATATAATTGAGTTATTTTGTGTGTTACTGTAAAGGAATAACAACACATCCTACGCTTACCATTTTATATAGCAAATATGTTATACGGAAAAAATTTCATATAAATTTCGAAATATTTGAATAGTTTATGAATATCTTCATAAAAATGTACATTGCTTATATAATGCTCGCTTATATAATGTATCCGACAGAGTTTGACTGTCTATAAAAACGAATTATATATGTACGCAGTTCATCTTCAATAGGTTATAGAAAAATTCAGCTTTATATATCAATGTTTCTGACAATTCAGGTTTATTTATAAATGTTAGAGCGCAAATATACGACCGAGCAATGTCTCTGTTTTCAACTACATTCGAAAATATTAAATTGAGCAAAATTAAATCCTTCATCAATCATTTAACTTTCATTCTTCTAAGATGCAGAAAATACAAATAAAATTTGCTTACGATGAAAAATGCGTAACATAGTTGCCTTTAATGGAAGTTAATAAAAAGGAATAATCTTTGGCAGTCGTGTATAGGATCTATAGAATTTGTACACATCACATAAAATTTAAATAAGCCTAAGAACAAATAACACATCTCAAAATGCACTTCCTGCAATTAATACTCATAGACGATAGTATAACTGGATTTATTTGTGCGTCCTTGCAAAATAATATTAAATGTTACATGCCCTGTATTTTAAATGGAAAATGTTTTCTCGCACTTCAATAAAGTATGTCATTTTCATAAAATACATTTTAAACAAATACCGCTCAAATACAAAAGGTAATCGAGTTTTTTGTGTGTTCCTGTAAAGGGAAAACACATGATATGGTCATCATTTTATATAGGAAACATCTTGCAGTCAAACAAATGCACTGAAAAGGCGCAACGTCATAAAAATGTACTTCAAACAGTAATCGCCCAGAGACATAATGTATCCGAATTATTTTGGGTGTCTCTAAATACAAACTATAAATGCTACACAGTCCATATTCAATAAGGTATATTTACAAGTTGCATATATGAAATTTCTGGCATTTAAGATTTCATGTAATGTGGCAATTAATTTATCATATATTCTAATACGAGCAAATCTTATGGGTGGTTATATATATATATATATATATATATATGCAAAAATTATCTTAAAAAGGGCTCTAACGATTTTGACGAAATTTCGTATCCTACCGTTTTGGGACACCAGAAAACCATTGGGCTAGGTCACATGTTCGAGAAAATTCGATTAGTGGGTCATTTTGGGTCATGGTCAAGCTAATTGTATCTAAAAAACGGTTCAAACGATTTTGACGAAATTTTGTATCCGACTATTTTCGGGCACGAGAAGACTATTGAGCTGGGTCACATGTTCGAGAACTTTCGATTAGTGGGTAATTTTTGGGTCAAAGCGGGTCAAATTAATTTTATCTAAAAAACGGCTCTAACGATTTGGATTAAATTTTGTGTCCTACGAGTTTCGAGCACGATAAAAGCATTGGGCTAGGTCACATGTCCGAGAAAATTCGATTAGTGGGTCATTTCTGGGTCATTGTGGGTCAAGATCTAAAAAGCGCTCAATTTACACTAAATTTTGCATCCAATGGTTTTCGGGCACGAGAAGACTGTTGGGCTAGGTCACATGTTCGAGAAAATTCAGTTAGTGGGTCATTTTGGGTCATGGCCAAGCTAATTGTATCTAAAAAACGGTTCAAACGATTTTGACGAAATTTTGTATCCGACTATTTTCGGGCACGAGAAGACTATTGGGCTGGGTCACATGTTCGAAAACTTTCGATTAGTGGGTCATTTTTGGGTCAAAGCGGGTCAAATTAATTTTATCTAAAAAAACGACTCTAACGATTTTGATTAAATTTTGTGTCCTACGAATTTCGGGCACGCGAAAATCATTAGGCTAGGTCACATGTTCGAGAAAATTCGATTAGTGGGTCATTTCTGGGTCATTGAGGTTCAAGATATAAAAATCGGTTCAATTTACACTAAATTTTGCATCCTATGGTTTTCGGGCACGAGAAGACTGTTGGGCTAAGTCACATGTTCGAAAAAAATCAATTAGTGGGTCATTTTGGTCATGGGTCATGATATTTGAACTCAAATATAATTTTGACCGAGCATAGCTTGGTCTTCCCTGCTCGTGATTGTTAAAGCGCGGATACGCAGACAAGCGGAATTCATAAACACTTTTCATGTACGTTGGAAAATATTGAAATCAAAGACTCATCAATCATTTATTTTTCTTAATTTTAAGATGGGGAAAAATACCAATTAAATTTCAGTAGCACACAAGGGAAAATTTCTCTATTGTAAGGCAGTATTAAATCTATTTAAGGGAGATATAATGAAAAAAGCATAAGTTCATGATTTTCCATAATGATGTTTTTATTTAAAGAACAAAAGTTTTAGAGTGATTTCATTCTATAAAGATTCCTTAAGTGCAGTCTACTGAGATATGCAAAAATATACATGTTTAAGATGGATTATGTCTCATAAGAAAATAAGCTGAATAATTTTCTAAGTAAGATTTTCTGAAGCAAAAACAAACACTTACGGGTATCACTAAAAGTCATTCAGAATATAAATTAGTTGTTTGTTTTTCAAAAATAAGTATTTTAAAAAGCACTTAAAGTTTCTGAGTTTAATTATCACGAAAATAACTTTTAGTTTAGTGAGATTTGAAAGTGGGTTTATTGACCTACGATATATTTCGACGGAAATTGCCTTTATTTAAATGTTGTTCTATAAAATGAAATAAAATTTTATTTTTTAAAACAATTTTGTAACTTTATCGAAAGGTCAATCCGAAGATCGCAAAATTGTCTTTTAGAATTGTAATGAAAATAATTTTACAATAATGTATAATAAAAACTACAGATATATTTATCATAATTACTCGTTAACAGAAGTAAATACTATTGAATTTCATTAGATATCTGAAATGTAAGGTATCATCCTGTCTTGTATTATCTAGAAGAATTGAAGGAAAATATTTTATAGCATTCCTTGTAAATTATATGTTTCATCTTTTAATAAAACATTTATCTGAAAAACTTTGGAATATTACCACTTTTATGTACCCCTAAATATTTTAAAGAGATATATTTCTAATATATCGTAAAAAATTCAAGTACATGAAATATATCTATCTTTGCTAATTGATAGAAATTTCGTAGTTGATGGATTGCTTTAAAATTAATGCAGTTTTTTTTAAATTTTAAAACTTTCCAATGGATAAATCAACAAAGAAAAAACAGAAGAAATTGTTCCAATTATAAGCTTCTGAGTATACAACGTTATGGATTTAACCTTTTTTTATTATTTAATCCTTTCCCACATAATTATTTAAGGAAATTATTCTTTAAATTAGTATAATAATAATATTATTTTAAACGGTATCGAAGCAAATTATTTTTATCGCATATGAGGCCTTGATTTTTATAACTGAAGTTAGGAGCCTCATTTAAGGTCCAGTTGAGTGAGAAGATTACCGTATTTATTCATCTATAATGCGCAAAACCTTTTTTCGATTGGGAAAACGAAAATAAATGTGTCACTTGTGTAATTCACAACATCACATTTTATCTGAAGACAATCCAGGAAGTTAAAGAAAATACTGTAAAAATTCTTACTTGTAGAAAACATGCGAGTACGTAAAACTAAATATCCGTATTTACTCGTGTGTATATTACCCCATAATAAAATTGAGGTTTCCGCATTATATAGTTTTTCACATTAGACTTTTTTCTACTCCGGAAATGTAATATTCTATGTACGTATTAGAAATTGTGAAAATAAAAATGTTGTTTTATTGCATTTATTCTGTTTTCAGAAAATGTACCCTTACTATGAAAACGATTACAAGATTATATCGTCGTACTCAAACTGCGAATCTCATATCATGCAAAAACAAATATTGTTGCCAAGTTAAAGAAATTTTTTATTTAAAATATGTACTCCTATTTCAGAATAGTAAATCTTTGGAAGTCAAAAACTTCATAGTTACCATGTTGGACAGTGATTATTAATCGGAAAAAGTCATAGATATTTTAAATTAAAAAATATCCCAATCTGGCAACAGTAAAACACAAGTACGGCTAGAAAATTTGATGTTGGTGAGGCCTGCATACAATTGTGGTGGAAGGAAGACGAAAACTGAATAAAGCTGCACCCCAGAAGTAGTTAGTTAGTGACTTAGTGAACGTATGAATGGTTTCATACATATTTTTTAAATATCTCGTGTACTAAAATACTTGCAAGTTGCTAATCAGCGTATACTTTGCTAAAATCGATATTAAATCATTAAAAACACAATTAAAATACCCGGCGTTTCGACTTTATCTTAAAAGTCATCTTCTTGGGTAGTTGATTGATCTTCGTTGAGACTATACTGTGGACACTTCACATAATTGGTTGCTTGAGTGAAATCATTGACACATAAGAAACATAAAAATTCCATCAAAGGCTCACTGTTAGCATCTGAGGACATTGCACCATCTGCTGGCGAAACAATTATTCAATTCATAAACTAAAACCTTTAACAACGTTATAACGCACAAATATGAAGAAATGCCACAAAAATTCACATACGCCCGTTTCGAGGAATCTTGGATACCCTTCCTCAATGCGGGAAAAAATGGATTAAAATGGGTTTAAAGAACCTGTAGGTTATAGCCCCTAGTACTGGCTTGATTGAAAAGGCCAAAGAAGGAGTTTATATATCCCAAAGTAATGACGTAATTCACCGGAACTTAATTAAAAAAGGAGTCACTGCGCAGGATCCCTCCCCACGTGCGAGAGAGAAGGGGTGCTCGTCATATAATTCACTAAGGAAGAAGTATGTTTATGAATAAAGTAAGCTTCGAAAAAGTCTAGATCCATAACAGAATTACATTTTTGGATAATTTTAGCCTCTGAATAATTAAACTGATGGTTGGAATTCAAAGAATGTTTTGCTAATGTAGATTTCTCGTTTCCCGCTTTCTAACATAATTTTGGATTTCTTTCAGTCTAATACTAAGAGAACGCTTTGTCTGCCCAATGTAAGAGAGGCCGCACTCACAAAAAATTCTATAAATGCCCCAGGTCCAGGTGTATTATGGTCGTCAATTGGATCTTTAAGATTGGAGAAAGAAACTTTATTGGTTGGAGAGAAAAAATCTTTGAAACTAAACCTATTTAGAATACGAGAAATTTGTGTATTGATTTTAGAAAAATAAGGTAAAACAATAACATTTTTAAATTCCTTATTTCCTGGAACGGAATCAGTGATTGTCGGAGGTTTAGATAAAATACGGTTAATGATATTCAAGCTAAATCCACGATCGATGGCGACTGCTTTAATATAGTTAATTTCATGATTAAACAACTCAGAATTTGAACAAATTCTACGTGCACGGAAAATAAAAGTATTGAAAGCTCCTAGTTTTTGATGTGGGGTATGATTGGATCTATAATGAGGGGGCAAACTTACTGCAAAAGATTTACGGTAGACTCTCGTCAAAAATTCACAATCATTACGAATTACTAGGACATCTAGAAAAGCTAGATGTTGTTGAGTTTTTATTTCAAAAGTAAACTGGATACCATGGATCAATTGAATTCAATATATCAAGTGCAGCAATAATATTATATTTAACGTTAATATTATAGTTTGCGCAGTGACTCCTTTTTTCAATTAGTTCCTGTTAATTACGTCATTTCTTTGGGATATATAAAGTCCTGATTTGGCCTTTTCAATCAAGCCAGTACGCGGGGCGATAACCGAGGAGTTCTTTGAACTCATTTTAATCCTTTTTTTTCTCCCTCACTGAGGAAGGGGATCCAAGAATCCTCGAAACAGCCGTATGTGATTTTTTGTGTCATTTTTTCATATTTGTACGTTATAAGGTTGTTACAGGTTTTAGTTTATGAATTAAAATTCACACAAAGTGTTTGATTTATGCTTATTTTTTCAATTCGTTAAGTGTAGAACAGCCTCAGTTTTATATTATAGATGAACATATTTTATAACATAAAATTCAGGATGTTCTAGATATAACGAATAAGAGAGTTTATTGAGATTAGTCAGCGTAAAGAAGAAATCTGTAGTTACAGCGTTTCATTTATAGTCCCGGAAATTTGGATTAACGGTTTAAAAGAGGTTCATCTATAATATAAAATTTATGTTTATTATTTTTCAGTGATTTCACTGAAGCAATCGATTATGTGAAGTGTCCACAGGATATTCTTAACGAAGGTTAATCATCTACTCCAGAAGATGACTTTGAAGATAAAGCCGAAATGCAGTGTAATCGTGTTTATAATATTTTAGTATCAATTTTACAGCGTAAGTACAGTTTTGTGTTAATATCTCGTGTACATTGCAATTTTTGAGAAACGGTGTACAATACAGATTTTGAATAAAAAAGTGCGCATTATACACGGAATTTGGTACTTTTATATTAACTGGGCGCCAGTGATATATATATATATATATATATATATATATAGATAGATAGATAGATAGATATAGATAGATAGATAGATACATAAATACATACATATATATATATATATATATATATATATATATATACATATATATGTATATACAGGGTTGTTATAATTAAAGTTCGCCTATTCAAAAGGCTCTAGAGCCGGTTCTATGGCTACAAACGAAACAAAATTTCACTAGTACGTAGTTGAAGAGATGCGCTCAACGAAAATCGAAAAAAAATTAGTTAAAATTTTTGTCAATAGGTGGCGCTGCGCCAATATTTAATCCGATATTTGCAGATTCCTTTATTCTGTAAAAAAAACAAAGTGCAGGAAATTTTATTTCACAGTTGGTAAAAGTAAACTTTTTCAGATTCGTTATATCAATTTCGGTCAATCCAGATGGAACACACAAAATCACAAAATTTCACCCAACGCGTGAAAAAGATCACATTTTATTCAAATTTTCGACGAACGAAGTCAAAGTGACGTCGCAACTTCGAAAACTTGAAATACCTTTTTAACCACCTGACGATTTAAAACTTGCTGATAAAGTGTGTCAGTGATTTCTTTGACACTGGAACAGTTGATTTTTTCTGAAAAGCATTTGAATCTACGCTTTGTGGAGAATGGTAACTTTGAAAGAAAAAGGCACTTCTTGTAAAGTTATTTTATCAAAATAACAGCAACGCAGCAGCTGCGGCTGTTCAAGAATTCCGGAAACTAAAAGATGTTAGACGCGGAGCAATGTCGGATCGTGGAGTTCACAAAATGATTAAAAAGCTCGAGGAAACAGGAAAACTCGACATTCTTCCTGGCAGAGGACGAAAAAGGGTAGAAATTTCTAGCATTGAAGATATTGCTACTGCTGCCGTTGATTTAGCAAGACAGTCATCATTTGGCAATGCAAGTGTGCCAACTATTGCGAATGAAGTCGATATGCCGATTTCCACTGTGAGAAAAGTGATGCGTCAAATTTTGCGCTACTATCCATACAAGATTCAGAGGGTGCAACAACTAATACAGGGTGATACCGAAAGTCGGCTATCATTTTCACTACAGTTTCTTGCACTAATGAATGTGGACAATTCTTTCCCTGGAATATTCTATGGAGTGATGAAGTGCATTTTTATTTAAACGGACAAAGTGAACACACACAACTGTCGAATTTGGGCGAAAGAGAATCCTAATGTTGTCCAAGAAGTTCCATTGCATGCAGCTAAAGTGACGGTGTGGTGCGGTTTTACAGCTACGTTTATGATAGGGCCATATTTTTTTGAGGAAGTAACATCCACAGGACCCATTACATGTTCCGTAAATAGGAGAAGGTATCTCAATATGTTGCCAAATTTTCTGAGCTGCAACAGCGAGGCTGCCTTCAAAATATCGTGTTTATGCAAGACGGTGCACCACCGCACATTACTAGAGCAGTTCGGACTTTCTTAACAAGCCATTTTACAGAAGACCGCATCATAAGTCGTTATTTTCAAACAGTTTGGCAACCACGATCGCCTGATCTAACACATTGCGATTTTTGGTTGTGGGGATTTTTGAAAGATTCTGTATCTAAAGACAGATGTCAGACAATCTCTGATCTGAAAGACAGTATTAGACTTCATATTCGCTCAATTTCACAGGACAGTTTACGCAATGCTGTAAAGCACAATTCTGAGAATGGAATGCGTTATTGAAAATGGTGGAAGATTCATTGAGCATGCGTAATGTTATTCTGCGTTATCTCCTCGCTGCCGAGAGACATGTTTATTTTTGTTGATGCAGATTACATCACATGAAATTATATTCATTCTTCTGTATTGTTAGAAATCATAGGTCAGGCTCTAGAGCTGTTTGATTAGGTGAACTTTAATTATAACAATTCGCAGTTCGTCGAACTTTGTTGAAACTTTTAAATTTGTGTGCTTTGTCTGGATTGACTGAAATTGATATAATGAATCTGCAAACATCGCCTTAAATATTGGTGCAACGCCACCAACTCACGAAAAATGTAACTATTTTTTTTCGATTTTCGCAGAGCGCTTCTCTTCAACTACGTACTAGTGAAATTTTGTTTCGTTTGGAACCATAGAACCGGCTTTAGAGCCTTCTGAATAGGCGAACTTTAATTATAACAACCCTCTGTAGATGTATATGCATATATATATGTTATATAAAAATTTTATTTCCTTCACATTTATTTCGCATTATTCCTTTTAATTAATCTAACTTCAGACATAGTCAGCATTTCCTTAATTCTTAATAATATTTATTCCTATTTAATATCCTTTTAAAAGTAATAACCCGTATATTAATAATTATCTTATTCCAAATCTTAATCTAAAACATTAAGTTCATTCGTAACTTTTATCAACTCCCCAATCTACAAAATTCTGAGAGACGCTTGTGTCATTTCGAATGTTTTAAAAGCCATTTTTTTTAATTTTTTATTCCATGCTTTTCTTTGCGCGCTGGGTATTTTTCACGTTAAAATCAATGCGCATCTACGATGGGGATTCTTTCGTGTTAAATCTTCTCCCGCGCACCTCATTCGCTTAGCTTAAATTCGCCTCTCACTCATTGGATCGTGCGCTCGTTACGTCATTGTCAGTAATCCTACGCGCCGTGAACAAAATTCGCTAGCAAGTTTTTGGAGAGCAGATTTTTGTCGTGTTTGGAAGTGATGATCAAATGGTTATCTGGTGTTGAAGTAACGTCGAATTTTCATATCAGTTCTTTAAGATCTATTAAATGATGTGGTGAGCCATCGTCAAGCCTGAGGGCTATAACTTTATACAGGATACTGTGGGAACTGTTACTTGCATCGCTCCTGTTCATTTATAAAAGATTTATCTGGAAATTGGCTGCTCCTTATTGAAGAAACTCTTGTGGTGTCTCATTATTGCCTAACCTCTTCGCCATGACTCTTGATATCGACTGCAAACATTCTACATCTTTAACAAACTGCCATTTTCTAGTGGAATATTAAAACATCTTCGTAAAAAGTTCACATATACATCTCTTTATATATATGTGTATATCACTGACGCCCGGCTAACATAAAAGAACCCGGAAAATGTTGTAGTGATCGATGTTTTAACGACTTTAATATTTTTAGCGATTGCAATACAATGAATTAGCCGAATCCACTGATGGTTTTCTTTCTATATTTGTTTGCTTGTTTTGTGTTCATGGTCGCGAAGCATTTACACACGCACTTAAATGACAGCGACTGGAAAAAATTTCAAAATAAATGGAAGTTATTGATTAAAATTAGATCAAAATATGATTTTTGTCACAGGAAATATCTATTATTTAGAAAATACAGAATCTCATTTAACATGATTATCTATCATTTCGTTTGAATATATTTCTATGTATGTCCACACATAACCCCGGCTTTCATATGTTAAGACATTCATAATTCCTTTTGTTGAAATATCTCCTTCTGCTAGTGTTCCATTTTGAATTTTATTGAGATCTTAAAATAATATATTTGAGGGGGTCTGGGCAACAAAGTTTGAGGGGGTCTGGACCAAAAAATTTAAATTCTGAAAATCATTCATATTTTTCAAGCAGTACTTTGGCATTTATTGATTAACTAACTTAAAGTTTTAATTTAAAAACAATACTGAGATAAGTCTACATATTTAATTTTCGAGGGAATTAAAAATATTCACATAAAAAACAAACTTTGGTTGCGACATGCGGCCGGAAAATTATATTAATACCTTTCGACGCGAACACATGGATTACGAGAAATGAACACATCTGTTCTTTGTCCTCCACACCTCTTTCGTCGCGAGGTTTTATAGATTTTGGAATTTTATGTATATATTTTTGAGATTATTTGGATGTTTTTTAAATAAGCATTATCTTAGAACTTGGATACCGAAAAAGTGACTTTTCCCCCGGCTAGATTAGCGATAATAACAACTGTGTGGCATGGAAATTGGTGTATATATGATAGCGTGCTAAATTATTCAATGCACGAATTCTTTAGCAATATAGTAAATTGTTTTGTTGCTAAACTTCAAATGGATAAATCAAAAATTTACAACATGAAGGCTATTTCAGTTTAAGCTCAATTTTTGAAACTAATTTTTCCCCTTAAAACCTATTTTAAAAAATCGAAATTATTAAATATTTTAATTTTTTGAAGGTTTGTTTTCCAAATAAAAAAAAAGGTCTGATTTAATTTTTGAAGGTTTGTTTTCCAAATAAAAAAAGGTCTGATTTAATTTTTTGAAGGTTTGTTTTCCAAATAAAAGAAAAGGTCTGATTTAATTTGAAAACAAAAGAAAAAGAAAAGAAAAGAAACGAAAGAAAAATAAACGCCGATAGTTTCAACGGTTTGTGTCAGTTAGTACACAGATACAAATATACAAACGTGCTTGTTTCAAGGCAAATACAGTTGAAATTGTTGATCATACCTTTTTCAACATGACATAGGTCTGTTTAACAAGTTTACTTGACTTAAATACCGTATGGAGCAATAAGCGGGTTGAGGGCCTATTTTAGATACTTTAAAGGTTAAAAAATGCAAAAAAAAATGGTTAAAAAAAATTCACAGGGAATATCCTACAAAGAAATAGAGCAAAAATGATATTGTAAAAAGTTGGAATGTATTAAAATGAATGTAACATGAATTGTTTCTTTTCTTTTTCTTTTTCGAGAAACAGCTTCTCGGACTGAAAGAAATTCAATTCTTACATTCATAATTTTTTGTTTTCAAAAATCGTTAATTGAAATATAAATTTTGTCCAAATTCATTTAGAAAACGAAAAACCACTTAAGTACATTAGAGCTACGCTTTAAAATATATGAATGTACATTTTATTCTTTTTCTTTTTATTTAAGGGAAGGTTACCGTTCATGAAAAAAAAAAATTTAAACAGTTTTCGATTTATTATAATGTGTAAAATAAGGCCCTAGAACCGTTAGGTGAAATTCGAAATATTTAAGAAATTACAGTAAATTGAAAGCCAGCGCGGACCGGCTGAAAAACAGACGGGGACCGGCGGGACACAGGTGCAGAAGTGCTGAGTTCTTTGCTTCGTAAGTATACGTCCAAGAATCGAAGACTAACCGTAAGTTGCAAAATGTGTTGATTAATTCAAAATATGTCCCATTTAGTTTAGCAAAAATTAAACCTGTTTTTCTCGAAATGACATTTTTCAGCGCGCCGTGCCGTGGAAAGTAGTGTCTGAATGAATCCAACAATTAACTTTTTTTTTGACGGGGGGGGGGGGGGTAAACATTATTTATTTTAAGGGGGTAACGAGCCTTTGATATGTAAAAGAATTAATCCGATGTTTTCTGAAAAAAGTTTATTTCGCGTGTTTCAGATGTCTTTGCCAGGCTCTGCAATTAACGGCGCAGGCTGATGCGTGCACATCATACCCATATGTAACTGACAATATGTTTCTGTCTTTGCTAATTATGTTTAGCCGAAAATTCTGTAATTTGTGATGGGATTTTTTTTCTGTGTAAAAGGTATTTTCCCATTATCTAAAATTCTTAGTAATATAAAAAACTAATCCAGTTTTTTTTTAAAATAATTAAATCAATTTACATACAAATATAAGAGGAAAATGTTTCAATTTGATTTTAACAGGTAAATATCTTACTTTCTAATAAGGTTCAATATATCCGATGCAAAAAAAAAGATATATCGATACATATCGAGAGTCTAACATCTATATAAAAAATCGATATTTTTGCCCCGATATACCAAATATTTTGCTGCCATCCCTAACAGTAAATTCATTACTTCTTTGAAAAGGAAAGAAAAAATAGTTTCTCATTCCTAAAGTATTTTTCTATATTTTAAATTAAAAAAGTCACAAATTTTCATTGTTTTCTTTTACCAGTAAAAAATTATAAAAAAAATATTAATAACAGAATGGGAGAAATCATTCTTCGCGTTTAGGGGAATTACGGTAAGAGTTTATTTAAAAGTCTGAATCGAAACACCTGTTTTTAGGATTGCAGAGAGGAAACGTTCCATTAAACATTTTTTAAAATACAAAATGGAAAGCAGAAAAAGCGATGTTATGAATTTTAAATAAACTGTTATAGTTATATTCATTATTCAAGAACAGAAGTTTTCATGATAAACAAAGCTCGTCATGGATGAAGTATTCGAAGCAAAATTTTCAATATTTATTTTCTTAGGGCTGAAGTATTTTGTGAGATATTTTCATACTAAAGACTGCATGCAATACGAGTATTTCAAATTAAATAGATTTAACTGCACTTTTTAAAAGGTAATTCCATGAATTTTTATAAAACCATAGAGAAAATAAAATGAGATATATATACAAGCAAGAGCATACAGTGTGCATCAAAGCACTTGGTATTAATATAAATATCTTTTTTGAAAATTTGCTGAATGGTTTACTTATGTTGGTATTGCAAATTTTCTTTAGGGCTAAAGTGTTTCTTAGGGTAAAATATCAGCCTCAAGTTTTTAAATATTTCTTTACTTATGTTTCCAGACATTAAAGTATTTAAAAAAATTACTATTAGAAATGATTTTAAAAAGAGAAATGTTTTCATTCATGCAAAGTGTCTATTTGAAACAACTACAATTCTCAGATCGAGAAGTACATTAATGTTGAAAATGGCATAAAGAAGCTAAATTTAAAATGTGAAGTATAATATAAAGTATGAATCGTAGCATCTGTGTTTAAAACTACAACGAAAATAAAACTTCCATAAATATATTGAAATGCCAGATATATATATATAAAAGAAAGAGCATAAAATATGAATCACCTATCTGGTTTTAAAAGTAATTTTTTTAATTTTCGCTGAACAGTTTACTTATATTAATATGAGATTTTTTTGTAGCATTGTTTAAAATATAATTAATTAAAATTGAATGTATATTGATGCAATCTTCTCAATTTCAAAAAACATATTTACATTTCTATAAACTTTATTTGTTTCAAAGTGCATGTGTCTATACAGGTAATATCATGTTGCTATTTCTGTTCCTTATTTATTCTTTATAATTAAAGGTTATTTTAATTTTAGTTTAATTTTAGTACCTATTTTACACTTAAATAAAAAAAAATATATATAAAAATTAAATAAAAATATGCTATAAAATTTGGGAATACTTTATATTTTACACAGGATTATCATATATGTATCATACACATCAAAGGGATATACCCCGATACCTTAATTTTAGTTGTCGCTTGAAACCAATTTCTAACGATAATTATTGAAACTTTGCGTAAATTCTCAGCATTTATTATTGTACAAAATTATCATCGTAATATATTATTTCTTTATCACATTTTTAATTATAATTTCTTTAATAGAAAAAGCCAAATTACTTTACGGACAAGGTAAGGCCGCATAGACATATTAATCGCATAGGAAATGAGAGTTTACATTTACGTTTAAAGAGGAAAATACATTTTAATTTACAACATTAACTACGGAAATAAAGTATTAGAATTTCAATTATAACACTAATGATTTAGTATTTAAACACACAAAAAAATTTATCTTAATTAAAATTTTTGAAATTTAACGAAAACATTAACCTCTTTATCAGTTTTAAAAAAAATCTTAATCACTCTTGTCCTTGTGGTTTAAATTTACTTTTCTTCAAACATTATTTATGGGCTTTTTAAAAGCTCCGTCTTCTACTATACGTTATTATTCAATGTAAGATATACGGACTTACTGCAAGAGACTGCAGACCTTAAAATAAACCGTAAAAATTTCCTTTTAAATGTTTAAAACAGCTCCATAGCAGAAAACAAATCCTTACTTACATTGCTACAAAGAATAACATTAAAAGTTTTAGTAATTAGAAATGTGTTTATATTGAAGAATTTTTAAATTGATTAAAATAATAAAGTATTTAATACAGAGACTAAAAAAATGCCAATATGGCGATACTGTAATACATACATTTCTTTTTGCTTAAAGGCCAGTATTTTAACCAATATCTGACAGAGAGATGCTTAAATTGAGTCAGAACTGAGATTTTCAGTTTTACCCGACTATACAATATTATCCCACTTTCTCCTGTATATAATATATATAAGGGATCAACAGTTGATTTCTCTTTTTCTTGTATCACCAAAGAAGGTGTCAATTCTTCTACTTTCAATTAAAAACCGTAGCGCTCACCCCCCCCCCTCCCAAAAAAAAAAGGCAAAAAAAATTCAAACATAATGAAAAACAAAGTTTTTAAATATCAAAGAACCATGTATGAAAATATCGCAATGAAATAAACTGCTTTCTTATTTAAGTCGCTGAAAATAAAAATACATTGTATTAACATAAAGAAATATTAAATATCTTTATAATTAAACGAAAATTAAAAATAAGTAATGTTTAACATTTGTACTAAAAATGTTAAAAGTTTTAAGTACTTCATATTTTTACTTTAAAAAAACAAAACAAAAACATTTCTAGTATTCACATGGTAATTTCAAATTATGTTAAAAGGCATAACGGAAACAATTAAGAATATTAATGTATTTGAGAATTTGGTTAAAAGTAAGAGGCAACATTAAAGCATTACTTCTGAGAAATGCAAAGAAAAATAAGCTTCTCTTTGCAGTAGCAGAAGTTTTTACTTGGTTATTGCAAATATAATATATATATATATATATATATCACTGTTTTTATCTCTTTACTATGGGTAAGGTTTCTTTCTTTTTTAATATTGTTTTTATTTTTTGAACTTTAAGATTATTTCACAAGATTTATCCTTTGTTTATGATGTGGTAGTCCCAAAATCATATTCATTAGCAATGTTATGGCTAATATGATGATGAAACCACACATTTTATTTGTGATATTTAGGCATTTGGGATTTGATAATTCTGTCTAAATTCCACAAATTTCATTCATTCTATTTCATTCATTCAATTTTTAATTTAATTTCTCCTTCTTTTAAATAAGTATATGGTATCTATATTCTGAGTGTTGGGGAACACTATCGTTGTCAATTAATTATTACATACTAATTCATAATTTCATATTTTATGTTAGTGTTACGGTAATGTTTCATTAATGGTTATATATATATATATATATATATATATATATATATATATATATATATATATAATCCAGCAAAAACATGATTTTGTTTATCGTGTTTTACTTTTTTAATTGTGGCAACGTGGCTGAATTGGTTGTGTGTATTTTCGAAGAGACATTTGTTTCAACTATGGTGGTTCAGGATTGTGATATTGGTACAGCATTCGCTTATATTGTGGCGTAGGGTACGGTGGGGGGAGCGTCTGTTAAGTAGTATTCAAATATGTTTCTGTTTGAATTTTGAATTTTTGCTACGCAGAGCTCTGGCCGAAACCCACTGCCACTAATTGTTAATCTTTTTGTTCGGATGCTTGGCTGCCTTTGAATTTACCCACTGCTGATGAGGCCGCAGCTTGTTTATGTTTATTTTTACATATATGTTCTATAGTGTTTTCTTGTGTTGTCTTGTTTCTGGTGAAGGGGGTTGTGCTAGTTCAAGCCAAAATCATGTTTTTGCTGGATTATATTGAATTTGTGTGTTCTAATATGCAGCTTCTGGCGCTGTTCATACGAATATATAGCTGTTTTGTTTGTGATGTGATGGTTACTGCTTATATATATATATACAGTGGTGGCCAAATTTTGGACATTTTTTGAAAGTTTCATGCTTTTCAACTTTGTGTGCTTGTAGAATATATTAATTTTCACTTAAATACAAACGTTTATATATCAAATTGAAGGTAATTTAATGTAAAATTTAATAATAAAAACAGTATTACAATATCTGTATGGTCACAAAGTTATGCTATATAGTTATGTTATAAAAACAAACAAACACAAATCGTTTAGAATAAGGACGTGTTTTGTAATAAAAGCGTACTAGCCAATCACAAACACTGTTCTGAGGTCCAATCAAATGTCTGTAACTATAGTTTAGGTTATTTGGATGGTAAAAGAGTTATTGCTGTGGAAATATTTTGCGGAATGATGCATACTAGTACAATTAAATAGAGTATTGCTGTTTTTGAATATTTAAAGTCCTTTTTTTAAATTAAACTATTTTTAAACAATGTCATCAACAAGAAGAGCTGATTGGACACCTACAAAAAGAAGCCGAATTGTCATATTGAGAGAAAATGGCCTCTCTTATGCTGAAATTTCAAGACAAGTTGGTGGTTCAGTGACTTGTTCTGGTGTACGAAAGTTCTGTTTACGTTATGAAAAAACGAAATCAGTGGAAAATAAGGCCAAATTAGGCCGAAGAAAATGCACAAGTGCTACTGCCGATAGAAAAATTAAACGGCTATGCCTTCAAGATAGAAACATTTCATCAGATGTCATCAGATGTGAAATGAATACAGTGGGTATTGCAGTAAGTTCAAGAACAATAAGAAGAAGGCTATCAGGATTTGGACTACAAGCTATAATTCAAAAGAAAAAAACCATATTTAAATCAAAAGCAACGCAAAAAACGAGTTAAGTAGGCAAAAGAACACATTAAATGGTCAGAAAATCAATGGAAGCAAGTAATCTGGAGCGATGAGAGTAAAATATCGCTCTTTGGTAGTGATGGTAGAAAATACGTGAGACGTAGAGTAGGAGAAGCACTTCATCCTGATTGCATTGAAGCAACTACAAAAAACACAACAAATGTCATGATTTGGGCATGTATGTCTGCAGATGGTGCGGGCCGAATTCAAGTGATTGATGGCATCCTGAATGCCAAAAAATACATCGACACTGTCCTGGAACCAAAGTTGATACCTTCCATCAGGGATCTCTTCCCCAACAACGCAACATTTATTTTTCAGCAGGATTCAGCTCCATGCCACACAGCAAAAGTATGCAAAGCATGGTTTCAAAATAAAGGCATAGATATATTACCATGACCAGGAAACATCCCTGATCTCAATCCAGTTGAAAATTTGTGGCGTCGTTTGAAAATTCTTGTACGAAAAAAACGTCCATCCAATAAAAGACAACTTATTGAAGCTATAATTGATTCTTGGCACCATGTGATTACGAAAGATGAACTCCACACACTCGTTCACTCGATGAAAAGACGTGTGAAGCTGTCTTAAAAAATAAGGGTTATCCTACTAAGTATTGATTGTGTAAGTCTCACTTTAAAAAAATGCAAATCTAAGGTAGATCTTACTATTAGTTGCATAACTTTTTTTGTAATACAGATATTGTAATACTGTTTTTATTATTAAATTTTACATTAAATTACCTTCAATTTGATATAAAAACGTTTGTATGTAAGTGAAAATTAATATATTCTACAAGCACACAAAATTGAAAAACATAAAACTTTCAAAAAATGTCCACACTTTTGGCCACCACTGTATATATATATATATATATATATATATATATATATATATATATTTCAAATGTAAAACTCAAAAGTAAAATTAGTCTTTTACTTTTTTTCAATATCATTCATTCCTTAAGAGTAATAGAATTGAGTAAATAAATTCTTGCTTCTCTCCAAGGTGAATTACGTTTATTTAAAGTCGGAATCAAAGCATCTGTTTTTTGAACTGCTGATAGTATCATTAAACAATTTTCTGAACACAAAAATATATCAGTTCATAAAAAAATGTTGTTGTGCATTTTAAATAAACATTTATCTAAGTCAAAAAAACATATTTTTTTTATTTTTACAGGGCTGCACAAAATATTCCCATTACATTATGATATTTAAAAAAATCATTTGTGCAGCATTTGAATGATGTTATGATACTTCAAAAATAATGAAATGCAACACTGCATTTACATGCATTACAACATGTTTTCTAAAGATTCATCTACCGTCCATTTACAGAGCATACGCACCCGCAAATTAATAACAGGCTTCCTATTCAATTTCATGGTCAAATTTCAGTCGTCATTTCAAACCTTTCTGGTCATTTTAACGAAATGTGAGTTCAAAGATCTTTCGTAAGGTACCTCATTCATCGTTGTACGTTTTATATATACTTAGAAAAGGAATGTTGACATCGGAAATATTATATACGATTAGACTGCCACAGGCAGTCAGACAAATAATAATAATAAAAAAAAAAAACATTTTTTTTTAAATATTAGAAACTGCTTAAAAGTTAAAGAATTTAAAATTGTTCGCTAGCAGTCCGTTAACCCAGAAATACTAAAAACAAACAATCTTTATCGGTACTAGAAAGCGAAAAAAAATATTTAAACGTATTTCGAACAAATTAAAGGAGTGCTTTTTAATTTTATTTAAATGTGATCAAAATATTACTTTTCAACGTCACATTGATAGGATTAATATGAGTGTCAACCCGAAACGTTAGAAGCAGAACAGGATATGAAACTTACTTTAATAAAACCATCATTTCTGGTGTTTGCAATTGTCAAAGAGTCAAATATTTGCAAAAGAAATCTCAAAAGGAAGTAGAAAGTTTCTTCAAATCTCATTTATGAGATTCTGTATAAAAATTCCAATATTTGAATTCATATGATATTTTGCGAAGAGATATTTAAGGACAAGTTTTTTAATTTATCATATTAAGTTTGTGTATTTAGTTTTATTTTTTGTTGCTCTAAGCAATATATAAACAAAAAATTTATTTTATTTCAGATGGTACTGTAATATAGCAATATATTTAATAAAAAGCGTCAGATGAATGTAAGAATATTTATGTAGTAGTTTTTATGTATTAGTTTTTACATGTTAAAGAACGAAGTGTAATTTTGAGTACTCTCATTGAAACTAAAATCAAAATAGAATTTAATTACGGACTAATCTATCTATATTATAAAGCAAAAACATGTCCGTAAGCAACGCTGACGTTATATCGATAATGGCAACGACCTAAGCAATAAATAACGCTTTTTAAAAATATATTACCTTCTAAACGTTGCACAATTTTAATTTTTACACCTTCGAATAGAACAAAAAATGTAATTTTGAATGCAATTTGTTTGAAAGTTGTATCTTGATTTACTGATTTTTTTTAATATGTTTTTTTTAAATAATTTTCATCCTTCATTCTTTTTAATCTATCTCAAACGCAGCATGTTATCGGAAGTTGAAACCGTTTGCACTTAAAACAATATAAAAAGTTCAGAATTTGTCTCCGGCCAATAATCCATAACGAAATTTAAATCCCCCAAAATAAATCAATCAAACAATGAATAAAACACAAATATATCAGTCTACATGCGAAATGCTTCTAATTAACTTTGAGGATTTCTTTGACTATTAACCGCTGTCTCGCGGCTAAAACAGAAAGACTGTTTTTAATAAATTTCGAAACTTTACTTGAATACATAACTGATATTTTCATATAAAAATGCTTTTTTAATGTCGTTAGCGCGCAATTAAAAAATATATTAAATGTAAAAAAACAATTAAAGTTTTTAATTAAAAATAGTTTTTATGTATGTTCTGTATACCGGGAAGTATATTCTATAATCCGGAAAGCCTGGTTCGTATCCCCTACTTTTATTAAATCTCTTTTTCTATTTCTATTTTTTTTCTTTTTTTTTTTTTGTGTGTGTGCCTTGATCTTTATTTGAAATTTGTAGCACGTCTTTTTCGTCCAGAGAATATATAATTGTAAGAAGATGATATGTAAATAGTAGATTTACTTGAATTATATGAACAAATAGACGATGAATAACAAAATATGAACTTTAATTCAACCCAAGACAGATAATTCTACAATACTTTACTCATAATTTCTCTTCAACTAATACACTTTTCGTCCAATGTATACAATATGTTTATATTCCAAAAAACCAAATAGGCCTAACAGCGCCTTTACTGTCTATTTCTCACTTTCATGCTTGCTTCACAATAAAAATTAGAAGACTGGCTCTTTTCCAATTTTGATGATGTTCAAATCTTGATCTCGCGATCCAAAATATTTATAACTCGTGCATATAAATTATGGATGGATAATAATAGTACACTAGAGTGTCAGTTAATTTGATGATCATTTACGTCATAAAGGAGATAAAGTGTTCAAACTGAAATCCTACATATATATATATATATATATAATTTTCTTTCGAGTCACGTTGTAAATGTGCCCTTTTCATGTTGTGTTAAAGACGTTCTTTGCATTCTGTCTAATTTTATTGTAGTATGTATAACGTTTGCTTAATTATAGATTTGAGATTTGAACACAAAATACGCAATTCATTTGAAGGGGTCTGAGCAAGAGAGTGCTAAGCCACATTTGAGAACTTCTGAGATATTCCAATTTGAAAATTTGGTCAAATACTCAAATCAACATGTATAACATAAAGTTTTTTCGCCACTGTCTTAGTAGCATATGAGATATTCTGAGTAATAATATGGCTTTACTTTAATGATATTACTATTATGTTTTTTGTAAATTAACTATCATTGGGAGCATAAACATCTGACGCAAAAACGAAACCTGGGATATATGTTGCCACCAAGTGGCAGTAGAAACAAATTATGTGTTGGATATTATAATTTACAATATTAAGCAACAGATTACATTGTTAGATTTATTTCACCAAAAAATGTGGCTTGGCACTTTCTTGCCCCGACCCCCTCATTTGTTGGTGGAAGATAATGTTGAAAAAATTTTCTAAAAAGGGTGAAAGAATCTAGGAATCGAATCTCATCAGAATTCGAACCTCAGACGTTTTCTACATTTGCCAGTTTGCTTGCACTGAGACATCCAGATGACATCAAGCTTGAAGCAAATGACTCATTTGTTGGTATCACCAGATTTGCGAACATGGTATCTTACCGAAGAGGAGTTCCCATGTGTAACGTGTTTTCATCGGTAAGTTGCCGGATTCGCAGATCTGGTGATACCAACAAGTCAGTGAATTGGGTCAAGTTGCATGTCATCTGATTATCTCAGTGGCTGTGAATTTACGCTTATAATCAAGGACCCAGGTTTAAATCCTGGTTTAGAAAGTTTTCACTCTGTTCGTATTTTTTTCAACTTTGTGCTCCACATACAAATAAATCTTGTACAACTTTTGTTTATAAATTAACCCATGAAAGAGCGCGTAGTGTACGACTTACCGACCGCCTCACTTTCTTTTATGTTGTTTTCACAATTTTGTGCTGATAATGGATTCAATCTCCTGTAGTTGATTTCAAATTCATAACCTTGAAGGGAAAAATTGGTGGATTGATTATAAAAATAGATTTTCTGGATTCGCGTTCTGTTATACTCCTGCACTCTAAAAAAATCCGATAATTGAACGAATTTATTGGTTGATTCTATTTCGTTAAAACACGAAAAGTTCCGCTTTATTTTTCTCCTTTTCCTCAAAATACAGAAATTTCCCCAATCAAACCTAAATATTATCTGAAATCCTCCAATCAAAAGCTGCATTTTCGTGAAATAGATGGGGTGTTCCAGCAACTTTGTTGATTAGTACTCTTTTGCATTAGAAACACAATTTTAACCCATGTCTTTTCCACTCAAAATACAGAAAATTCCCAAACCTAAGCTCAAACGTTTCTGAAATACTGAAGTCAAAAGACGAATTTTTTTCAAATAACAAATAAATCTCTTCCATTCACAGGAGTATACCGGCAACTTTGCTTTACGACTAAAGATATTTGTGGCTGGCAGGAATTTTGTAGACAACCTGTATATACATATAATTAACACAAATTATATTATGCACTTATAATGAATTTTCTAAATTTTTGTGCATTTATACAAAGTACAGCACATGCACATATCCAAATGCATATAATCCGGAACATAGATATAATAAATTTTAACCTTTTCACTTTCAAGTACGAATGAAAATTGTTTATAACTTTGAGTTGATTGATGATTTTCCACAATTCAAATTTCTGTAAAATATTTAGAAATATTTCTTCTTGTCACTTTATAATGCATATGAAAATTGTTTAAAACTTCAGAATGTCTGATGGCCTGCTTGCATCCTAACATTTATAAAATATTTTCAAATATTTTTATTAGCATTTTCCAGCATACGAGAAAATTGTTTATAATTTCACTTTTTTTTTTTTTTTTTTTTTTTTTTTCTTGTCAGAGAATATTCTAACTAGTGAAAAATAAAATCGGATGGATAAGAAATTTTTTTAATATTTTTTATTGAGGTGCATCAAAGCATTTTGCTTGTTGAATTTGAGTAACATAGTGACTACCATAGTGAGTTCCATAGTGAGTACCATAGTGACCTACACTAGTAGAATCTAGTCTTCTATTTAAAACTTCACAAAATATTTCGTATGCTAGGAGTCTTCAACCAGTGTCCAGACGTGACAGTCTGAATAATAAGCAACAAAAGTTTTCTAAAGCATCTAAAAATACTTTCGTATATCTTCTTTAGATAATAATGTAACTAAGAAAGCCAAGTGTAAAAAAACTACTCGGTACTCATATATGTCTTCCATATCAACACAAATGACGGCGAAATATATTTTGTTGGAAAGCACTGCAACTTTGCAAGACGGAAGTACGGGATTTCCATATCAGCTCCCGATGGCACATATGTATGCTTTCTCAGCAAACATAATTTTTCTAATGTCTTTGGTTTTCTTACTTCTATTGCTACTAATAAAAATTGAGGAAATTATATAGTATTTGTACTGATATAATTAAATATTATCTGAAATTATAATAAAATGTTTAAAATGCTTTTTTCTAAATTTAGAAGGAAATGAGAATTCTGAAATACCGAAGAGCCTAAATGCAATTCGCTCCCAGTCTTCTACCATAGGCGAGTATACATTTCTTGCCTAGACTATTTAACTGACTTATGGGTGACTCGCAGCTTATTAAGTATTTATTGATGTGACCCTCAAGTGTGAAAGATTGAAGACCTCTGTCGTATACCGTCAATTCTTGGAATAAGGATATTGAAGTTATTATTTTTCCGACTGAGAAAAATATACAGTAAGCTAATTGACATAGGTATCATCTACAGTTCTGATATATAATGCCGAATGAAATAATTCAAATGAATTAACTATCGATTAACTAATATGTGATACTTTTAAACATTTATTTTCGATTTCCGTCACATATGAACAACGTTCATTTGAATTATCTGAGGTTTTACCACAATAAAATTTTAAAATATTTGTTCCTTGTCACTTTCCAATATAGGTAAAAAATATTTTAAATTTCAGATTTTCTGATTGCATTATCGCACTCTGACACCTTTCAAATATTTTTTATTAGCACTTTCAGTGTAAAAGAAAATTGTTTTGAATTTCAGTTTTTGTGATTGGTATGAAACATTCAATAAACCAACTTCTCGAAAAAAAATCCCTTATTTTCATTAAAATAAAAAAACATATGCTAAACGTTGTTGCAGTAAACATAAAGACTTTTAATAAACAAATCGAATAGTTTCGTACAAAGAAAATAACGGTGAGATTATCAAGGTCTATAATTATAAATAACTCACCCATTGAGAAATCGCGTTCACCAAAGCCGATAAAACATTGCAGAATTATATAGGAATGATGAATAGAAAATTTAAAATCAATATGAAAGAACATATAGTGGAGGAATCCCATTCACCGAAGCCTATGGAACATTGCAATACTGTATAGGAATGATCAATATAAACTTTAAACAGAGAATGAAAAAATATATATAGCAGATATCAAATACAAGAAAACTATAGCTTTAGCTATTCTTCATAATATAGTGCCATTGCAGATTAATTTTAGTGAAATTAAACTAATTTATTCATTACGATTTTATTCCTTATTTGTTATCCGCGAATCAATAGAAATCTGTTTGCGGAACGAGAGCATGTGCAATGAATCAGCCTTATTTGAGTTACCTAGAATTTGGCGTGAGATGCTACATAAATTAAAAAATAATATATAATAAATCATGGATATGGATTTTCATTTTTGCTAAAGCACCTGCTTTTGTGATATTTGGTATCTTGCGATATTTCTTTATGAAGCACATATTTCAAATTTCATACGAAAATAATTTATTTACCAGTACAGACCTTGAGATTGTCACCGTTATTGTGTATGTACGAAACTAGTCGGTTTATTAAAAGATTTTTAAGCATTTAAGCATGCATCTAATTTATTGCAGATTAAGCCAAAAGTCACTGTTTCAAATTCTGGCTTGGATACATTTTTACTCAGTTGGAAAATTAAAACTGATATAATTTATTTAACAGATAGAATAATTGAGTTAAAATTAATCAAAGGTTTTTAAGCGTTTATGTTTAATGTAGTCACGTATAGCATATGTACGTTATTTTATCCTAAATATTAAATCTTTCTGAGTCTGTTTTTTAACATATCATGAAGATGTTTATGGATTAAATAGAGTATTATTATTAAATGCAATGAGATACAGATGAATCAAACATTTTCAGATAATATTTATAAGTGTCTAAAATAAATCCTCCTTCACATTATGCATTTCAGGAACTTATTTTTTGCTTGTTTTTATAAGGATACCGATCATGTAATGCAGAACTTTGAATTTGAAAAAAATGTGTTTTCTTGTTTGACAGATTTTTGTTTTGTGAGTACTAAATTTCCAATTTTTTCTATGGTTTTCCCTACATTATTATTTGATTTCGATTTGTAATCATTTTACCAAAAACGGCATTAGAGTTGTCGATCTATTTACTTCTTTCTTCTTTTTTTTTTCTCTCTCTCTCTTTATCTATGTATAGTATACAGTATACTATATATATAACCGTTAATAGGCAACACAGAAACATCATACACAAATGGGGGAATAAAAATCAAACATTTAAACATGTATGTGCGTGTGTGTGCATAAAACAACAATGAAACACTTCAGAATATTCTGGAGGTTATTTTAAATAATAATGCATCTTTATGAAACATAATATAACACAATTTTAAAGTAGTGGGGAAGATAATTCCTAAGAGAATCAATTAGTTTTGGATCGGCGAAAAAAAACTTTTAAGAAGAGCACTCATAAAGTAAATTTGCATAACTTATTTAATTTACAGAGTACGTTGGATATGCACATCTCTTGCATCATTTGCATTTTTAGAACAGGAAGCCGTGGTATCGAAAGTGCCTTCAACTGACTCTGGGGATTCGTGGTAAGATGATGTGTATGCGGTCTTTCATCTGTGCTAAAGAGCTCACTCTTCAAATGTAAACAAGATTTCTCTGAAACCTTTGTACCTATTTTTCTCAAAGTACAATAACCATAGAAACTCTTGAATTAAGTTTCATTCTGGGGCGTTAAAAAGAAAAATCTCCAGGGAGCTCAGAGCCGTGTTTCATTAATTGTATCCACTCGTATCCTTTAATACTACTTTTGTATTCGCTTGATGTCTTAATTTAAAAATTTCAACAAATCTTTCATTGCATATTTTTAACCATCTTCAAAGAAGGAAAGTTTACAATTCAATATGCATATATATATCTATATATTAATGTATATTCGCGGTTAACGTTTGAACGGATGTTCCGATTTTGATAATTTTTAGTGGTATCATAAAAATTATAATATAAAGAAAAGAAAAAATTACATATTTGCTTTCATATTCTTGTTAGGCATTGCTTTTAACGCGAAGATATATTTAGTTTGTTTCGTTACGTCTAATTATTTTAAGAAACATTAAATCATTAAACAATACAAAACAAACTCAATTAATAATATCAATTACTTTAATAATGATGATAACTGTGACATAATTTAAATAAATTTATTAATTATTCAGATAGGTATATGTCAAAAATGGATTAGAATTTGCTACTACTCTAAGAATGTTTGATTTTGAACATACCACACTCACTTATACGTATAATGTGGGTGTTTATAAGGACACAGGTATCATATGGCTGTGTTAATGATTTTGTTTTACTGTGCAGATCAAAAATGATTCATGGCAGGATATCGCAGAAGTTACTTTATATAATAGTGCACGCACATGAAACATAACGTAATAAAATTTTCAAATAACCAGAAAGAGACTTCCTACAATAAATAAATAAATAAAAAAAAAAAAAAAAGAACACATATCAAGCAAATTTTCATGAATTTTTTAATTTAGAGACTATGTTAAATATTCACATTTCGTGTACCGATTTCATTTTTAAAGTTGAAAGTCATGCTACTGACTCTGGGGATTCGCGGTAAGGTGATGATTATGCCGTTTTTCATTTGCGGTAAAAATTCTCTCTCTTCAAATGTAAACAATATATCTTGGGAACTTTTGTATTTTTTTTTCATTGCATAATAACCATAGCAACTCCCGAATTAAGTTTCATTCAGGGGTATTAAAAAAATTCCTAAGGGGCTCTGAGCCTGGTTTCATTAATTGTAACTACTCGTATTCATTAATACCACTTTCGTATTCATTTCATGTTTGATTTGAAAAGTTCACCAAATCTTCCATCGCATATTTTTAAATGACTTCAAAGAAGAAGAGTTTGCAATTCGATTGTATATATTTTTTAATGTATTTTCACGCATAGCATTTTAATGGACGATTTTATTTTAATTTTTTTAATCAAAAAGGTGCATTTTCACAGTGATTTCGTATAAATTATAATTTAAATAATATATTAAATTGTAAGTCTGATTTCTTATTTTTGTTAAAGGGAATATATAGAGACAAACATATTTTAGTGTTGTCAGTAAAGTGTCAGAAATTTATAAATAATAGTAAGTTTTTTAGATATAGACGAAAAATATTTCCAAGCAGGAAAATAAATTGCGTTTTATTTCAAATAAATCGAGAAATAATGCGAAAGTTTTATTTGCAGAGTCAAAAATAGGTTAATTACATTGTTATTTGCCCTGTTGCAATTGATTATTAGAAGATTCGTAAATAGTAGCTTTGTGTAACGTCACAAGTAAAACGATCTAATTTGATAAATCAAAAAAATATTTAAACATGATTTAATGACAAATGGGAAGTATGCATTTCATTTATTCATATAAATATCGCAAAAATTGGGTGTTTTGAATCGGGTCATTTTACGAATCATTATAACCATTTGTTAATTTCTTCCCTTATTATTAATTACTTTTTAAAAAATGAATCATCAAAATATGCTAAAAACGCTTAACTAATAGAAATATTAAATTTAGTAAACATGATAACTATGATATAATTTCATGTTTTTCCATTTACTAAATATTCTTAGGTATGCTCATATAATTTCATTGTTTTCTCGAATTTTAAAATGAGCAATATAGCCTAAGTACTATTTTATATTTATATGAACTAGTTTCATATTTTAAAATATGCCATTTCGTATTTCTTGAAGCTTTTTATCAGTTTCAAACAACAACAAAGTAATTAAATTGCGAGTAGATTTTTATTAATCTTTGTTTCCAAGCTTCTTTCATTATGTTTCGTTAAAATTTAATTTCAGTCGTTGTCTTTTCTTAATATTTTCTAAACTCGACAGAAAATCAATTGCATATATGGAACAACTGAACTGATAACATATAAGCCATATAGAACAGTGATATATTTAGGCTAAATATTCTTTTGTTAAATGTGATTGTTTATGTCTTGTTTTAAGTCCCTTGTAAGAAATAGTAATCCCCATTTGTTGATCGCAGTCCATATAATAAATTATTAAATGAAGACGTATACCTCGAACTCATTCATGTCTGCATGCTACATAAGTACTCAGATATAAATTAAAAAAGTAAATATAACTGTTTGATGGACGCACATGGGATTGAAAAATATAAACCACACACGCACACACACGCACACACACACACACACACACACACACACACAAACGAAACACAAGGCATGGAAATGCAGCACAGCAGTGTCACCTGTTGGAAGATTTTTGCCAAAACCTAATTCACCTCAGCACCAATTTATGTCAAAATCTAATTAAATATGAAGTTTGATGAAATCCTGTGCATTAGTTTTTGAGGTGGAGTGCCGACATAATTTGTGTCACATACAGACAGACAAACAGACTGACAGACACAGAGACAGATTCAAGGACAGACATTTTCTAAAAACAGTCAAATCGTGTTCAGTACCTTCTAAAACGTATAAATTCGTCGAAAACCAAAATCAAAATTTTCTCGAATCCAATACTTTCTTCTTGTATTAGATGGAAAAAATTAAAAATACAAGAGACCATTTGTTTCGTGTTTTGTCATTAAAAAAATAATTGAAATTTTGTATTCATTACGCAGGGCTTTACAACTTTAATATAATCTGGTAGCCAGCAAAAAATTTTAGTCGCCAGTAAAAAAATATTTACCCATCCCACCTTTGTTGATTTTCTAAAACCACATAAGTTTTTCTTTTTTTCTGAATTATTTGAGAAAAAAATAATAAAAAGCATAGCTTAGAATTATTAGTTACATACTTTAGAATAGTACATTATTTAGAAAGATAATACAAACTAAATTTTCTGATAAAACTTTTCAAAATTATATATCTCTAAAAAAAATACTGTAAAGGCTGAATTAACCGGCATATTCAAGAAATACTGATTGCCGAATTCCTTAAATGTCCGTATAGTTGAGTGCTACAAAAATCCATATCTGATGATGGGGATGAAATAGTGAAGTAGTAAAATAATCTTTTGCCTATTTTCCTGCCGAAATCAGCCAAATAATTCAGTTTTTTTTTCGCATTTCATGATATTATTTTTGTCAAATTAATAGAAAAAGTTAAAAATATTTTTTGTTTGAATATAAATTCCATATTTTTTAAAATGTTGTAAACATGTAGCAACATTTATATATAATTAGATATGTTATAAGAATAACAAGAGCAAAGAAAAATACCGTGTGTGCTCATTTCTCAAGTCAGTTTTGTATAACAAAATTGCCATATAACTAGGTCGCCAGATAAAAAAAAAAAACTTCGTAGCCAGTTGCGACCTCGCGACCACGCTTGTCAAGCCATGTGATTAAGTGTGTACTTCAGGCTTTTTTTGTGACACTGAATAAACAGTTTTAATAAAAGTTGTTAACGTATATGATATTCCCAAATATTGATTGCCTCATGAGATGAGCTTATGTTTCTTATCAAGTTTGTTTTTCTAATGAAATTAACGAAAAAGAAATTTATCCAGGCATAAACTATGGCACATATTTTCAAAGCATTTCACACATTGTTTTTAGGTGCGTTCGTAATTATATAAATACGTAGCACCTATAGTCGTCGTTTGGTCCGTCCGTCTGTCCGTCCGTCTGTCTGTCTGTCCGTCCGTCTGTCTGTCTGTCCGCATATAACAACGCAAAAACTACCCAACCAAATGGTTTGCAATTTGAAATATATTATCTTTGCATAAATTTGTCGAGACATTTCAAATTTTATCAAAATCGAATCAAAACTTTAGGAGATATTAATAAAAATATTTATTAAGAAATTTGATTTTTTTTTAAATCGGTGCTTTTTTGTTATATGAGCTTCCGATGGATGTTAAATCGTCAAGCGACCGAGATACTTATTTTATTACAGAAATTAATCTGCAGACGATATAATTCATTTCACAGAATTAAAAATCATCAAGATCTGAATATTTATATAACTAGCTGATACATATATATCTGAATATTTATATAACTAGTTAAGATATTTGTATGAACAGTGTCATAAAATATATACTTAACTAGCTGTTTAACCCGTTCTACGCACGGGATATCATGAATTTAATTCTAAAACGTGCGTACGAACGCACCTCGTTTGTAACGTTTGACGTACAATTTCCAACTTGTTCTTATTTCTTACTGTTTGTTAGTTCAGATCAGTTGTCTTCTGTCATTTCATTTCCACCTATTTTTAAAAATCCATTTTAAAAAGAACAATCGGTAAACGATAAAACTGCATGCTACTGATTTGACACACGAATTCGAAACATTTTTTGCCTTTGTTTGAAAATAAAAATTAGATGTATAGCAGAAATTTTCAACTACATTTCAATCTTTTCTAATGCCAGCTAGTTTCCTGCGTATAAATTACATAAGGTAGGTCTTTAAGCTCACGTTAAATTGGTTAGATTATTAATAACATAACACTTTTATTGTTGTGCTTTCATTAACTGCATTGATTCCGTAGGTGACACAAATGTTCTGGACTGCCTCAACTACCTTTGTTATATTCCATTTCTTCAACTACCTCTCTATTAAATTCAAAGAGTGGAACATGTCGGAAATGTCCCCCCCCCCTTTTTTCTGTTGCCTGATATGTGATTATCTTTGGCTAAACAATAGCAAAATTGGCATAACACAATCAAATAACGAATGTCAGTTGCAAAACGATAAATAAGCTCTAATACGTCAGTGTTGCCATATAAAAAATTACAAAAAATGCTACGAATTTATGTATCAACCATCGGAAACTAAAATAGTGCTGAAGTAAATAAAACCTTCTATGCTAAAAGTAGAGGCATATTACTGTACAAGTAATAAGTAATTATAAATCAAATGTTAAATTTTTGTTTTGTATAATATATGGAATATCAATCAGCAGCAATTATTCACAAACAATTTAAGTTTAAAAAAATATTGAAAATATAGAATTCTTAATAATATTCGCTACTCTTTTCCCTTTATATTATTTATTATATATTCTGCCTTTTTCATTTTCTAAAAGTTATTTAGTAAAATAATAATAATAATAATAATAATAATAATAATAATAATAATAATAATTGTTAGCAACCAAACACCTTGGGGAAACACTTATTTTTTCTGCTTGTAGTATGAAAATTAATTTTCTGAAGAGATCTTATATTTATTTTTCTACAAAAAAGATCTCAAAACTTTAATATATATATATATATACATGATTTTCTTTATAATACGCAAGAGTTACTTTATCCTCAAGATATATTTTAATTAATTTGTAGTAATAAAAAAATGAACATAATATACCCTGAAGAATTCAGAGGAGATTTTATATTACAAATGTGCGACACTGTTTAATTAAATATTTTAATTAATCAAACGATAAATAAATAAACTTGTGAATCTCCCGATCACATCCAATTTTTTATTAAGTAACTTTAAAAACAAACAAGACTATAAATAGCAATGTATTGCTTATGTTTACTGCTTGTGCAACGTGAAACTTAATTGTGGCCAGTGTTGTTAAAAATGAACAGTTATAAGAAAAGAATAACAAAGTAAATCTTTCACACAGTGATATTTGTGATATAATAAAATAAAAATGGTAAATTCATATTTTACTTACCCATCATACGGAGTATAGGGTAAGTCTTGTAATCGTTTTAAAAATCGAAAAAAAAATTGACGGATTTACACGTTTTAGACACTGGAGATTCCGAAAAACATATTTTTAGAAAAAAAAATTGCCGAACGTAAACGCTCTATCTCCCGAACAAATTGAGATAGAGACTTGAAATTTGGTATGAACTTAGTATGTAATATTGGGAAGAAACTTACCTAATTTCAGTAAGCTCGATTATACGGAATTATTTTGTCGGACTCTCGAAATATTCGTTCTGATAAAAGGTATATAAAAAATTTCGAAATTGTTTATTTTAAGCAGTGAATATAAAAGACAATAAAAAAATAATAAATTTTGCATAAAGAATGAAGTCGATCGGATAATTAGTTGCCGATATATTTGTAATCTTATTTGCCACACTCTTCAATAATTAATGACCCTGTATTTCATTGAAATTTCCATTCAAAGATATATTTTAATTGCAGAGGAGACGCTTAATCCGACGCAGTAAACCGTTAGTGAATGTTATTATCAATTGTGGAGTTATAAGGATGTTTCTTTTACGGAATTCTATAGTAGAGCATTTAAAGTTTATGGCGTCATCAAGCCACGATTTTATCCGAATTGCAATGCATTTTATAAATAGTTTACACATGTTTTATTTTCATATTTTATATTATGCATATTCATAATGGGTAAGTAATACGGTGGCCCCTAACGACTAGTTTTATAATGCACAAAATATCAAATTTGCAAAATTTCGTAACATGTCAATGTTACTTTTCTAGAAATCATTAAAAGAATAATTTTGTCATAAAAAATGAATAAATAATAATAATCGGTTACTTTTTATCCGTACATTGCTTGTAATCTTTTCCTTTTTCTCGTTTTCAAATGTTATTTAGTCAAGAAAGATAATAATTGAATATAACAAATCAGTTTGTAGAAATATACACTGCTCAAAACAATTAAAGGATATTTGAAGTTTTATATAAAATAAAGATATAAACGAATTTTTTTTTGCCGAAAAGAGAAGAAGAGAATCACAAATGCAAATTTTTCTGGTTTTCAAACTGTGGAGTATGCAAATTTTGAGTTCGACGTCAAAAATGTCGCTTCAGCGGCAGCGAATGAAATTTGACTTTCAACTGGATAAAAGAGAATGAAGACAAGGATGATCGGCATCCAGTGATTGCTTTGTTTCGATGAGTACGATGTCTCAGCGAAGTCATTTGACAGATTCAGAAGCTTGGAGAATTGTTGGTAGGTTAGAAGGGGGCCAAACTCAAGCCGAAGTAGCGCAAGCCATTGGAGTGTCACAAAGTGTCATTTTCAGGATCTGGAACCGTTTTTTGGAGAGTGGATGTGCAGGCCGAAGACCAGGGCAAGGTCGTAGACGGGCAACAACGCCCAATGAAGATCGGTATTTAGCGTTAACAGCTCGGAGACACCGAAACATGAACGCTACTCTTCTCCAACAACACCTTCGCTCGGCTACAGGCACCACGATTTCAACTCAGACTGTCCGAAACCGGCTCCATGCTGTAGGTCTGTATGCTCGCCGACCGATGGTATGCGTTAGATTAACATCAAGGCATCGTCGCGACCGCAGGGAGTGGGCAACCGAGCATGTCAACTGGAGGAGAAATGAATGGAGCAATATTCTGTTTTCTGACGAGTCCCGTTTTTCTGTGTATCCGGATAATAGGCGTATTTTCATCTGGAGGGACCGTGGAAGTAGGAATAATCCTGCGTTCGTGCACGAAAGTGTCAGATTTGGCGGTGGAGGAGTGTTGGTGTATGGTGGCATCTCCATTGACGGGCGCACTGACCTCTACATCATTCGAGATGGAGCTCTGACTGGTCGCCGATATAGGGAGGAGATCCTCAGACCTATTGTAGTCCCTTACGCTGCAGCAATCGGAGATAACTTCATTTTAATGGACGATAACTGCAGGCCACATCGTGCAAACCTGGTGGAGGATTTCCTTTTCGAGGAAGGAATCGTTCGAATGGAATGGCCAGCGTGTTCTCCAGACATGAATCCAATCGAGCACGTTTAGGACGCTCTAGGAAGACGAGTTTCTGGCCGTCAACAACCCCCACAAACTCTCCAAGAACTGGAAAGAGCTCTTCTGGAAGAGTGGGGCAGAATACCCCAACTCGTCATTAATAGCCTCATTGAGTCCATGCCTCAAAGGTGTTCAACGTTGCTGGCCGCCCGTGAAAACCATACCCCCTACCGAAAATGATTTTCTTTGAAGAAAACACCTTTTCTTATTCTTTTTTTCTCGTATGCACAAATTGTGTTTTTTTCCTTTTGTACACAAATGCGCAATAAAATGCATTTTTTTCTGCCAAACATGTGTAATTTATTCTCATATAACCTACTATGTCTGTCGACAATGTATCAATCAGCTAAAAAGTTCCCCAGATACAAAATCCACCTAAAACTGCAATATCCTTTAATTGTTTTGAGCAGTGTATTTTATTTTGATTGCGCTGAGAGAGTATATTTAATTTTCTTTAAATATATTTTCTTTCTTTTTTTTCTTTTAAATAGAACTGAAAATGTTTAAAAAATAACATGATAAAAAATAACATGCAGTATTACATAAAAATAATGAACCATTTTACACGTATAAATTCCGAGATTTTTATATTGTTAGAAAGCGACTATCTATATTTACAAAGCATGTGATTGGTCATGGCCAAACCCTAAATAAGTTTATATGATACTTTTGATCAAATCCAACTTATTTAATAAGTAATTATGAAAACAACTACATATAAACGTTAATGTGTCGTACATGTTCGCCGCATGGTCAAGGCGTAACTAAACTGCAGCTTTTTAAATATGATTTTTTTTCCTGAAAAGAATAAAATGAAAAAGAAAAACATTCAGCATATCGTATCTTAAAACAAACTATCTGTTTTTCATTTTTTTTCGTAATTTATAGTATAACAAAGTTGAAAATTTTGATAAATCTTTTATTTAGGGTTTTTTTCTAGAGGGACGCGTACCGCTGAACACTTTATGAAATTAACATTAAAATGACGTTTTTTGCGCCAAGAGGTCAGCGTACTGGACACAAAGCCAGATATCTTCCCTGAAGTCATAATTCCCCCGCCCATCTACATATATGAAGCGAAAAGCGTATTCTGTCAAATTTCGCATTCTCTTTTCCACACGAAAATTGTCTCATTGCGCATGCTTCAACTTTTTTTAAGCCTTCTCCCCCTCAGAAACGGGAAACATGTTTAGCCTAGGGGAATTGAAACGGGTTGATTGAAAACGGATTTCGTAATATGGCCATTACCTTGAAAGCTTTTTTTTTAACGAGCTTTCACTACTAAGTATGCATATATATTCGAAAAATTTTAAAGAGAGATTGGATACAGTTATATTTAAAACCGACTGAAATTTCAAAGAGTTCGGAAGATGAGAACTATTTTTTTATTGCTATGTTAAAGGAGCTGACGTGAAAACAAACAAACAAACAAAGAGGCGAGATGAAAACATTTCTATTACAACTAGATAACAATATTTTTTCACGAAATCTTTACACGGGATGTAAAGCCGTTTTATTTATAACCAATTAAGATTTCAAAGAGTTTGGACAAAAAAAACAAGAAAATGAGAGCTTTTATCACTACACATCAATATTTTTTCGCGAAGTTTTCATTTTAAAATACAATTTTATACAAAATCGGATTAAAGATATAAAATAATAAGAACTTGATGTGATTTTTTAATTTATTATCACGGGCTTGGGCAACGCCGTGCGGAGCAGCTAGTGTTACATTATGATCAAAGCGGCCGATGCCCAAAAAAAGCCACAAATCCCCAAATATAACGAGGAAAAAACTCATTTTGATATTTTAAAAACATGTATGATAATTTTGATATATTTTAAATGCTCTGCAAAAACAGACCGCGAAAATTCCGATTTTCTTGAATCAAAGAGAGTATCTCTGAACATGTTTTTTTTTTAAAAAAAAACAATCCCTGCATTTACGTACAGAAATATATACAAATTTTAAATGTATTCCGTAATTTTTTACCTGTTACATTGGTTATAATATTCCCCATATTTTCATCTTTTCAACAGTTTTTTAGAAAGCAAAATTAATAACTGACAAAATCCAGATGCCTCGTAGAAGTATATTTCATTCCGTTTGCACTCTGAGACTTTTGAAAATTTCTTAAGAGAATGTACATTTATTCTTAACGAAAAAACAAAACAAAACAAACGGCATCAAAAATTAAATAATTTTACATGACAGAAGACTTATTTGTAACACTAGGATATATTTTAATAAATTTCCATAAATAAATTAAAAAAGAAATTAAATATTAATTTTGAACAGCTAAAATCCTGAAGTATTCGCAGGCCTCGGAGCGGCTTCTTTTGGACACAAATATTTTGTTAAAATTATTTTTGTGGCAAGTGAATACAGGAATTGAAAGAAAACTCGCTCAACCCGAAGCAGGTTTCTGCGACATTTTGTAAGATAAATTTAAAACTAGAATTTCGTAAGGAAATCCTGCTGGTGAAAATTTTGATTTGGTCAATATTAATAGAGATTGCTTCGAGGCATGTATTCGGAATGTTTTTGTTATACATGCATATGGGGTTGCAATGTAATACAGACATTCACTGCATGCTATATTCGAGACTAAAGTATAGATAAAGCTGTAGAAAAGTAATCCAAGAAAAAATACACTGCATTAAATGATAAGTAACTTTATACTACAAATAAAATGTTCAGTTTTTATTTTATGTTATACAAGGTGATCCCATTCGGGCTACCCGAATTGAAAATGCTCGATGTACGAGTATTTTCCCGTGTACAGAACGTAGATGAAAATCATTTTTAATTGAAAACTCTAATAGATTTTTTATATTTAGTACATTTTCATAGATTGTCCTCCAACTACACCAAATCTCTAGATTTTAGCGGAAGACCCTTGTTCGAATAAACATATTTGAACCATGAATTTTATTTAATGAATGAAATCAAGTAAATTTCTAATGACTGCCATATAGAAGCAAGACATATTTAATTAATTAATTTTTCTGATTTAATGAATTTTTTTAATAAAAAAATCTGGTTGGCAAGTATGCAAACTCTTTGATTTTAATTCTATCAGTGTTTAAGAGCGTAGTTCGATTGAATATCTGTCAAATTAGTGTTTTATTTATTTATTTATTTTTGAAATTTTATTGTTGTGCGGTAATTTAGTTACAGAATATTACACGGAAACAAACAAATGGCAAATTATTTATTTTGTTTTAAGTGCAAACGGGTTAATCTCCAATAATTGTATTGCACGTTTATTATTAGGATAGATTTTTAAATCGTGATAAAAAAATTAAAACACTATAAATAATCAGAAAATTGGGATTTATGAATTTTATTTAATGAATGAAATTAATTTCTAGTAATAAAGGAAAAAATAAATTCCATTTTTTTTTTTGATCAAGCAAGTTCAATCATTCACCGAAATTTCCTTAGTTTTAAAAATAAATTAAAAAAATAAACATTTTAAAATGTTAATGGAATACATATATTTACTGCATACTTAGTTGATACATAGGAATACATTTAAGGAAAAAACAAGAAAGGCAAAAACCCTCCGTCAAGGATAGATTTTGAAACACTCTCCAACTCTACCAGAATATTACAACGGAACCTGAACGTTTAAAATGGTGAAACCACATTTCAGCAGTGACCATCTACAGCATGAAAGATACTCGAATTTTTTATGCATTTTTGCATATAATCTATACATGTACATTAATTACATAGCTGTATAAATTTACAAAGCGCGTTAAAATTAGGCATAGTTAGAAAACGCATAACATGGTCAGAAATTCACATTCAGCAATTTCTAGTAATAGACGGGAATGCATTCGAATAATTTTGTACAGGCCTGTATTCTGTCTACAGATATTTATGCACTCCTCATATTAAACTAAAATTTAATTCAGAAAAAATAATGCACAACACAGCTGGGATCATACTTTTTAAAAATATTGTCTATGGATAGTAATATATCCGGTTGTTTGCGTTGCCTTGTATAATTACCTTGCCTAACAATTTTTTTTATTTGACCATAGTGTAACAGGGTTCTTTTGAGTGTCCCTGTAAACGAACCATAAACGTTGCGCACTCCATATTCAATAGCGAACATGCCACTGTAATCTTCAACAACATATATCAATTACATGGTAATCCGACTATATTTAAGTGAGTTAGAGCACGGACAGACAGGCAAACTTAATTCATAAACACTTTTGAACTGTGTTGGAAAATGTTTAAAACAGAATTTCATTTTCACTCTGTATAGAATAACAAATAGATATTTCCAGAATTAAATGTGTTTAGAAAGAAAAAACAATTAAATTTTTGCTGATTTTATGCGAATACTTTGTACTTTGTGTAGCCGAAAGTATGTTAAAAGTCCGATATCAATTGCTTCTAGAAGCCAAAATTTTCAACAATTTAATGAAGCTCTGCCGAAATACTCTGCACTTATTTTTCTACAATAATATCATTATAAATAAATAATTTGTTTATCACAGTTGTATGTTATAAATACTTTTCGATAAAAAGTCAAATAATCCTCACTTACCCCACCAGTCGGGTAAGACCAGACAGATATGTTATTGTTATTGGAAATGAAAGAGTTTAGACTTTGTTCTGAAAAAGAACAAAATATTTTAATATACAACTTTAACTAAGAATACTACAACTTAACTAACAATATTTAAATAATAACTATAATGATTCAATATTGAAAGTCAAAAGGGCAGTTATCCTCATTATTATTTGAGAAATTGCAGAAAAGAAGTTCATATCTTAATCAACTTTAGGAAATCGTAATCACTGCACTGCAAAAAAAAGTGTTAATTTTACTGTATAATACTGCCATTCCAGCTGCCAGTATTACTGCTTTTTTTACTGTTTATTAATGTTAATTTTACAATATAATACTGGCAGCTGGGGTGCCAGTATTATACTGTAATATCAACTCTTTTTTTGCAGTGTGTTGTGTATGCACTTTTGACCTGCCTTTTCTTGAAGCATTGTTTAATTGCACTTCAAGTATCGTTTTCCAGTATACTATTTTATCCCACATAGTATTCTGGTCTTACCCCAATATAATAAGACTGCTAAAATAAGCTGTAAAAAATGCACCTATAAGTGCTAGCAACTGTTTCGCTTAGGGAACTTTTTTTCCTACACATGCTGCACGTTATTATGTAACATGTTTCAGTAATTTTAAATTTGTTCATAATTTTAAAAAATTAAACTAGCAAACAATAAACTTACAAAAAACTATAAAAATATACAATTCAACACAGAGACTACGCAAAGGCCACTATACAGAAAAGATAATGGCCCGTTTTTAACAATTTCTAACATAGTTGAAAAGTGTTTATGAATTCGGTTTGTGTGTCTGTCTGTCTGCCGACTGATTTTTTTTGAGCTATCTCACATAAATATACTCGGATTGTCATGCAATTAATATATGCTAATGAGGTTTACTATGGCATTTTCGGTATTGAAAATGAAGTATGTAGCCATTATAGTTATTTTACAGAAACGCTCAAAATAATTATGTTGCATTATGATCTATGGGGAAAATCGTTGGGAGTATTTTAATGATGTTACACTATTTCAAATATGTTTGAATTGATATATATAAATGAGAGGAGCTACAAGAGGCTTACCATAGAATATGGTGGTCGTAGCCTTTATTGTTCATTTACGGGGACGCGCAAAAGATTCGTGAGCAATAATTGCTGTAAATGCGTTTTAAGTTATGATACACTCCTTTTTTTATTTAACTAATTTTTTACATATTATTTTATGTGTATACATTATTTAGATGATATACAGGGCAGCACAGAAAATCTAGAGTGCATTTCTGTTTATTTACGGAAACTGTTGAAGGGAAATTTACAACTGTGCTATGCGTTTTCTAACTGAACTAAAATTTAGCATATTATGCGTGCACCTCAGTAATGCATACAATTTTCATTATGTTTGAAATAGTGAAACATCATTAATTACAATGAAAGCGATTTTTTCCCGTCGAAAAATGTGTAACAGAATTCTGTTGTTTGACCCTGTAAAGGAATAATAAATGTTTTGTACCCCATATTCTACAAAAATCATGTTTTATACCGCTTCATAAATATATATCAATTTCATCATGTTTCAAATGGCATAGCATCATCAACATGCACTTGAAACGATTATTTCCCATTGACTGTAATGTAAAGGAATACTTTTGACTGTCCCTGTAAACAAACTATATGTGCTACACCCTTCATTTGAAATAGGGAACATGCAGTGGTAGACGACAATAACATACAGAAATTTAAGGGCAATTCAAGCATATTTACGCGAGTTTGAGCACGGACAGACCTCAGACGGCCAGACAAACCATAAAAATTTGCAGATCATATACAAGATGAACAAATTTGGAACAAATATGCACAAACAAATTTGGACATTTTTCCGACTATTGATGGTAATTCCTGAAAATGTGTTACCATTTTTCAAATTGTTTACTTAGACATCATATTTCATCTTATTAAACGGTGAAGTTTTGTTAAAGTATTCTGGGCATTTTTGTTGTGCTTCATAATCTATGCTTGACGTATGATTTTTCGTTCTTGTTGTTCTAGTCTAGCATTTCAATCGTTACCCACTGGGGGACTGCAAAGATTGAGTCAAAAGTGAAAGATTCGATTTCATTCGATTATACAACTTTACACAATTTTCGCCACCTAAAACATATATCTTTTTCTTTTTCTTTCTTTCTTTCTTTCTTTCTTTTTTTTTTTTTTTTTACTTTTTAAAAAGTTATTTAGTCAAGCAAAATTAATAACTGACACTTTGTAGAGTCACGTTTTATTCTGCATGCACTCTGAGTACTTATTAAATTTCTTGAGAAATTTTATATTTATTTTTAATGCAGAGAAGCTGAGTGTTTTTTGAATAATTTGATCTTTTGATCTTTTTATACTGCATAAGAAATTCTTTTATCCCCAGGATGTATTTTAATTAATTTCGAGTAATAAGTAAATGAATAAATAAATAAAAAATTAAAAGATTATTATATCCTGAAGAGAATTCAACAATGCTTTTATTATAGAAGTGTGTGCTGTTGTATACTTAAATATTTTACTAGATCAAACAAGAAATAAATCAAATTACATGCCAGTTTCGATAGAAAAATTCATTTATTAAAATAAAGATTTATTTTAAATTACTTTCAATTTTGATATCAACATATTTTATAAAAATAAGTTGTTATCTTAAATTTTCCCCTTTTCTTTCAAGGAGAAAATTGATAAGTGTTTAACAGTTATTTTTCATGAAAAAAAAAAAAAAATGTTTCTGTAGCTTTGTGTAATATATATATTTAGACGGAACATTATAAAAGGAATGTTTGGCATGATTTTACATTCTCATGTCTTAACATATTATTCAGCATTAAAATAAATATTTTAATTTGTAATTAAAAAAACTATTAATACTAGTAAATCTGCAGATCAGGAGCTTCAACGTCAGCTCTGAAAGTCATTGCTTTTTAATCTCACTTTTCATATTATTTAGCATCTTACTATCCGCAATTTATTTTTTTTATATTACATACATATTTATAGGCATTAAAAATACTTCGGAGGCTTCAAAAATTAGAAGCGTTAAATTAAACACGGATTATGCAATGATATTCTGAAATTCTTATGAACTTTTTATTCATGCAACTTTTTAGATAAAAATATAAACTTGTATTAAAATAAATTCTTCATTTATGTCAATCGATTCTAAAAATAATTTATTTTGATCATAAAATATTGCAGCAAAATAGTGCGAGTTACTTGAATTAAATTTTATTATTTTTATATTCTTTGAAATATGGTTGCTAAGCAACTAATAAATTAGAGAGAAAAGTAAAAAGAAATGCATTTTAAAATTAGTAAAAATATATGAAAATAAAATATTTTATATTTCCCGAACAGATGCAAAAAAAATTTCCAGTAATTTAAACAATTAATTTCTAAATTCTAATGAATGTATCGGTAAATTTTCAAAGCTATTGGATATATTTAAATCCTCCATATCGAAAATTTAGCATTAGTAATTTTACGTTTAAATCCATTATTCAAATATGCGATTTTCATTTCAATGAAAAATGAAATCTGAAAATCATCTGCATTCCCATAGGAAAGCATTATGACTTTAAAAAAATGTTCTATATTTTTCGAACGAATGAACCAAATGTAACTAAAAAGTATACAGATGATTCCGGGTACCTCACCAACATACCCACGAAAAATCAACCTAATAGGACGATTTTTACGGCAGTTATCACGGAACAGACAGACAAACAGACAGACAAACAGACAAACAAACAGACAGAAACAAAAAACTTTTCGCGTCTCCACAGTGAGCCTCAACTGACGTTTCGGCAATTATTTTTAGCTCTGCAGTTAAGTTTTTGTTTTTACTAAATACTTTTTGCTTTATAATTTCATATTTTTTACTATTACGCTACTTTGTTACGTTTCTAAGTACTTTACTAATGTACTAAGAAACAGGTGCCTTACATTTCGAAATAATGACAAGAGAATGGCTACATGTATCGTCCTAATGTGTAGGTGATATATTAGCAAAGGGTAAACAAAGTAAGAACATTTGTTTTTTAACGCTATCCACTATAGCTTAAAAGTGTATATGGATTCTGTTTGCGTGTCTGGCGGCTGTCTATCCGTGTTCTCACTCGCCTAAATATACTCGGATTGTCCTGTACATGATCTAGGTCATCGAGTATTACTGTCGCATATCCAGTATTTAAAATTATGTGTATATTCACTGAAAAGAATCCAGTTTCATTATGTTTCTATTGGGTAAAATCGTTTGCGATATGCTTTAATGATGTTACCGACTGTTTAACCCGTTCTACGCAGGGGAGTTCATGAATTTAATTCTAAAATTAAAATAAAAATAAAAATCAGTACAACCAAATGTATCTATGTAATATATTAAAAAAAAAGTTCTACAACTGTGCATTTTTTTTATGAAATTTAATTTATCATGTTGCTATGGCAGCAGACGATAAAACGATATCTTTGGAATAAGGGAATAAATAGAATAAAAAGTTATGTTGATGTTTGTGATAAAATGTTTTTCTTTATTTTTTAAAAAAGGTAATAATTAAGCGCAATTAAATAATTTGCATGCGAGGTAAAAGAATTATCGTAATACTCGCTAAAGCTTCATTTTATTGCAGCGTGGCGTACGTAATATGTATATCTCACATTGCAGTAAGCATTTAGAACTCGTTAGAACTCACGCAATTACGGGTTAAAAATGAAAAAGGGCACAAATTCATAAAAAACATAAAATAAAAATAAAATTATTTAAAAATTTCGAATTTTTTGCCCCAATCGTTCATGAGCCCCCTACCAGCAACCCGTGTGCCAAATTTTGTAGCCCTGCGGCTTGTGGTTTCCGAGTTTTTGAGGGTAAATAGATGCGCGCGAGGATTTTAATAGGGTAGATATTATTTCGAATATATTGAAGTTGCTATACATCACCTCGATGAGAAAGATAAGGTGTTTGCTGTAGAATATGTTGTACATGGCATATATTGTTCATTTACAGAAGCACACAAAAGAATTCGTTTACAGTACTGTTTTTGAGCGTTAATTGCTGGAAGAGCGTTTTAGTTGTGGTAATGTGTTTTGAAAATTAACAACCTTTTTTCCATATTACTTGTTGTGTATAAATTCTATAAATTATACACAGGGTAGCACAAAATAATTCATTTATGTTAATTGGTGGAAATTACAGAAGGATATTTTCCAACTATGCGTTTCCTAATAAAAACTTAATTTTTTCAGACTATGTAGTATAAATACAAATCTTTCGATCGTATACAGGCCTCCACAAACGAATTCGAGTACTTTTCCGCCTATAGATATTAATGGATAAAATTGGGTTTTGAATAGTATTGTCAAATTAGGAGAAAAAAAAATACTTTTTATTTTTCTTTATAAAACTATATCTCCATTGATCGTAATATTATTCAGAGTTTCAAAGGAACCTTATTTTGAACGGGTTACCAAATAGGAGCTAATCCAAGACATATGCAAGATCAATGTTCTAATTTGACTTGAATTGGTGCTATATTTCAGACGTCAAGAGCCTACACTAGTCACGAGAAGAAACGCTCAAGTCTATGGGAAGGTTCTTGCGCGATTTCTCGCTCGCATTTTAATATTTTTAAATGATTTTTTTTTTTTTGCATAGGATAGCTGAGGTCGATCTCTGACGTTGTTAGTTTTTTCTTTTTTGATTTTGGATCCAGTTTTTTTTATAAGCGGACATTTTCAATTTTGGAACCGGTTCTGAAAAGGAAAGTACCCTTATATAAAAAAAAAAAAAAAAAAAAAAAACTGGAATCAAAATCGAAAAAGTAAAAACTAAGAACGTTAGAGATCGACCTCAGCTATCCTATTCAAAAAAATCATTTAAAAATATTAAAATGCGAGCGAGAAATCGCACAAGAACATTCCCATAGACTTAACATTAGCTTGAGCGTTTCTTTGCGCGACTAGTGTAGGCTTTTAACGTGATGACAAATTTTGACAGGTATATTATAATAGGTCGATTTTTAAAAAAAAAAATCAACAGATAGGCACGGAAATGTTTAATATGAAGCACGAAACATAATTTGTGATTATTATTGCATGAAGGAAATAAAAAATAAGGCGACACACCACTTTGAACGTCATAAAAACTACCAAACTGCGTAATCTGATAGAAGATTTTGCAATATTTTAAATTACGTTAAAAAGATTTTTAAAAGAGTGTTTCGTAATTTTTCCTGGAAAAAATTCATACTTCGTTTTTGGTATCCATGTAAACGGTGGTGTCCTGAAAATTCAGCGCCAGCTGGCCGCTTTCACCAACCAAGCTTGAAACATAAAACTTATTGGCTGTAGCGTTACGTAGGATTTTTTTTTTTTTTGTGTAAATATTTGTGAAGACCGTGGCACTTGTTTAAAGAAAATTAATTTGGCTTAAAAAAAAATCTACTTAGTACAATACGGAATTAAATTCTAAACGCTTGCATAAGGATTAAAAGGAAATCCGACAAGCTGTTCCGGAGCAATCCAAACGGACAGGTTAAAAATGTCATTTTGAGATAAATGCATTAAAATTTAAAGTTTGTTTTAGCGACAATTAATTATAGTGACAGGTTTGTCGCTATAATATTTGTAATAATTCGAATTTAAAAAAAAAATATTTTTGGGGCTATATTATAGATGAATTTTAAGCCTATCAGAAAATAAAAAATAAATATTTCTTAAAAAATTAAAAATGATGTCACATTTTAACGCTTATGAGTATAGTTCTAAACTGAAAGTTCTCTCACCATAACAGCAAACTGTATCAATTGCCTTAAAGTGCGTTTAACAACTGATTTTAAAATGTAGCTGAATGCTAAAGAGTCTCACAGGAAATAAATGAAAGGAGCGATTAAAATAACATTAAAATATATGAATGCTGATTAAAATAAATGCAAGTGCTTCTTTTTTAATTAATTAATTAATTAATTTTGATTAGTGCGCCTCTGAGAGGCTTTTCCACTGTGTGAATATTTCAGATGTTCTGTTGATACGATTTTATATTACTTTTTAATTAACGCCAATACGGACTATTCAGCGTTTACTACAGTAACTCTAACATTTGAGAATGCGCTTCATTTTTTTTTTTTAAACGCGCACTTTTTTCACTGAATAAGCAATATATATATGAATTAAGCAAAATTTTGTGAATATGTATTAAACATTAACTTGTTTATGCAGATAAAGCTTAAAAATATTAGATGAAAATCAAATCACTTATGTAATTTAAGCAAATCATTAGACAACTTTTAATCTAAAAAATTGAGAATAAATTCCTATAAAATATTTAACTACTGCTGTCGTTTTTATAAATCCCAAAGATAAGATAATTTGTTATCACCATCATTGCTTAATTTTGAGGCTATAAACATATCGCGTTAATGACCATAGAGTTTGTTTTAAAGAGATTGTAAAGACATTTAGTTCGCAATCAAATCGCACTCAAAAGACGTTTGAGTGCAATTGCAAAATTGGAAACTCTAAAGGGGATCAAGCAGGATCCCAAATTAACCACCCTTAAATTTACCACAGATTCTCTGAAACCAATAGGTAGGCGTATAAGTACCAAAAATATAAGGAATGTTAACAAAAAATGATGGTTATAATGGTAGGTTAGCAAGAAAGAAGCCGTTCATCTATTTACAGAATTAAACACGGTATATTGAATTTGCTTTAACACATTAAGTAAAGACCCAAAACGATTGGAGAAAGATTATCTTTAGCGACGTGAGTAATATATTTGGTAATTATAGTTGTCACAGTGTTTGCAGTAATATAAATACTTTACTTAATACAAAAAACAAACTTACAAGAATAAAACATGTAAGGGTTGTTGCGTAACGGTTTGAGATAGTAAGGCCCCAAATGGAGTCGAATAGCTTGTTTTCAGAGACAGTATTATGAACCACATGGTTTACTATATGGATATATTCAAAATAGAATCCGAAAGAAATTTCCAGTAAGTTGAACTTCGATAGAGATTTCATATTCCAAGAAGATAATCACCCCAAGCATACGACACATAATGTCAAAATGTGGCGCCTTTATAATTATAAGAAGCAACAACATTTTACTCGTTAATCCCAAGACATCACTGGCAATGGAATTTTGTAATCCATACTCCAGAACATAACTTGCAAAGATAATTTGAAACGTGTTATGCAAGAGGTATGAGGCAAAATATTCTCAAATACAGCTAAAACTTTGTCGTTGAATGGAGGCAATAACAAAGTCTAAATTACATGAAACAAACTATTTACACTTCCTTATTTAGAAAAAGTTATCCATGTAAAAGTAATTCAGTTCGTGTATTCTCAGATTTTCGAAGCAACAATCTACTAATGTTTAGTTAAACCAGGGATGGAGAATCCGCGTCACACGCGCCCAAGGAAGCACGCAAGAAACCTTCTCAGAAACACGCACTAATTATAAGCAATCATGAGCTTATAAGACAAATTTTTGCAATTTTTCAATTTTATGAATTAAAGTATTGTTTAAGAGACATAAACTATCAAAAAGAAAATAAATTATTTTTGCACGATTTGCAATTTTATGAATTTGAATGTAGCATAAGTTTCTGTAGAATATATTTTTTTTTTTGAAAAAACAGTTCAAACGTACTCGTATAATTGTCAAAGTATTTTTCTTGTTTATACAATTTAAAGGGCTTCATTTTTTCAATCGAGTTTTCAGTAACAGTTGAAAAAATAAAATGCTTTATTAACTTATTTTTAATAGTTATGTCAGAAATGACACCAGATTTAGCCGAAACATACACGGCAGGGGAAAAACTTCTTTATTATTTATTAATTCGAGTTTCAACGCGACTATCTATATCATACTTTCCATGTAGGCTGTTTTTAACGGGGGGAAGTCATTCATGAAACCAATTTTTTTAAATAAAATTATTTACCCACGTGTCTTATTTTTATATCGTATGCATTTTATTTCATTAATTAATTAAAATGTCTGTTTAAAAAAAATATTATTTCATCTAAACACCGCAACGCTGGCCAGTATTCTATATTATCAAAACCCTCTGAGCATCTGAGGACTTTCCTGTATGTTCATAAAAATATTTGTAAAACTTAAAATAATTTAAATTTTCTTTCCCCATTTGTTTATAAAATACACTTCATATCTTTTTATTTTACATATATCTTAAAATACAATTTTGTTAAAAAAAATTGTGTAGAGCCGATTTAAGTTGTTTTTGAGAAGCGGAAAAATACAGGCAAAACGCTTAGAGGGTTAAATTCATACACCATAATAAATAGCTTAGGTGACGAATTTAGGATAAGTAGAAACCATTTTAATAAAAGTTTTGTACAATATAATTCTTTATTAGATTTTTGTTATGTTAGAATGTTCATGACACCTTAGAATGTCAGTAAACATTTTTTTTTTAGATTTTCGGCATATGTAAGCAACAATATCCACCATCCCTAATATGTAACGTATGAGTAATTGCTCTCATATTATTAATTAAGGAAAATATATTGAATGCCTAAGGGAGGCCACTCGGCCCAGCAAAGCCAGGCCGTAGAGCGTTAGCACCTCCCCCGGGATGTTCCCCGGCACGCGGGGATTCGTTTTGGGTGATTCCAGCCACCGGCGGAAGGGAAGGCACGATGCCGAGACCGCCAGCGCACGCGCAAACGGCCCAAACAACAACAAAAAAGAAAAAAAAGAAAATACAAACTAGGCCAAAGGCCGGCACTGCCAGGACAAGCCTAAGCGCGACAAGGGGCAGGAAAGAAAGCTAAAAACAAAAAAAAGAAAAAGAAACTGAAAATAGCCTGAACCGCTGGAGCCTGCACTCCCTCGCGACAGACAGCGGCAGGTGCAGTGATGAAGAACTTGTAGGTGAACAGTCCTTAACGCTCCTGCGTCATGACACACAGTTCGCGGCCAAGGCGGTCCTTGGATAATAATGATGCGCCGGAATCTGAGAGCTCAGTTCCCACGCGACAGATGGCGCCACAAGTTGTTGCGTTGGAGAGATGAGGCCGCTTCTAAAGACTGCGAAGGGAGCACAGCAAGGTGCTCAAACACTGACAAGGTACAGCCAAAAAGGAAAATATATTGATTTAAACGCAAATCAAAACTGTTTTGAAATCATATATTGATTTATTCTTTTTAATCCTTAGAAAAATCAATACTGTATATTCCGCCGTATGGATGAAAATAACTTATTTAGAACAATAAGTTTTATTTAATGAAATGTAACTTAATACTGTGTTGTGCATATGTCACTTTATATTAATTATAACACAGTTATTCTAGTTGGTAAATAAATTATAATATATTTACCAATTAGAATGTGTTATAATTCATATAATGTAATTACTTTCCAGCGTTTCTTGGAGTTCCATTACCTGTGAGTAATTCTGTTGAGTTGATTCAGATATCCGACCAGATGCCATAATCAACAATGTTTTCTGGGTGAGAAAGGTTCGCCAGATTTGTCCAGGATAGCTCAGTTACCAGAACATTGGTATCTTACGCCAAAAGTCCCTGGTTCGAATCCTGGCCTGGACACTTTTTCACTCAATTGGAAAGTTATAACTCGTTTATGTCAGTTTATTTATCATGTTTCATGTTTGTAAACAGGTTTGTTTAACTTACGCGTTACACGCAGGAATATACGGTACTTAAAAAGGTAAATGCGCTTATGCTAAAAATATCGATTTCTATCTGTTACATCTGCTGTTAGAACAAGTGGGAAATTGTACGTCAAACGTGAAAAATGAGGTGCGTTCATACTATAGGTAGTTATATAAATATTCAGATCTTGGTGATTTTTAATTCTGCGAAATGAATTATATCGTCTGCAGGTTAATTTCTGTAATAAAATAAGTATCTCGGTCGCTTGACGATTAAACCTCGGAAGCTCCTATAACAAAAAAGCACCGATTAAAAAAAAACAAATTTCTTAATAAATATTTTTATTAATATCTTCTAAAGTTTTGATTCGAGTTTCATAAAATTTTAAATGTCTCAGCAAATTTCTCTAAATATATATCTTAAATTTCAAGTCATTCGGTTGGGTAGTTTTTGCACCGTTATATTGTGGACAGACGGACGGACCAGATGACGACAATAGGTGCTACGTATTTATATAATTACGAACGCACCTAAAAGTACATTTAAATACATTCCCTTTGTTAATAGTTTACCTTTACTTTAATTGTGGCACGTAAGTATTTACACAATTATATTTTCAAACAAACATTTGTTAAAATTAGTTGATGTTAACATCTTTAAACAAACAAACAAAAAAAATAGCCTCAGACATGTTACTTTTATCTGAAAGAAATATTCTATTTATCGGATTATTACCGCTAAGAGTGCATTTTTTAATAGGGATTTTAACCTTTAGTAAGTTTTTGAGCATCCGATAACATTTAAAGAAAATAATAAATTTAAGTGAAAATGTTCTTATATATTTTGAAACATCTACTATCTATATTATAAAGGCCAAACGTGTCCGTGCGTAACGCATACGTCATTTTGCGAATGGCAACAGCTGACGATGAAATTTCGGTTTTGTTATTTTTGCTATTGCAATTTTTTTAATGTCTAAACATACCACATTTTCAATTTTTACACCGTCACAGAGGAAAAAATTTACTTTCAAATGCAATTTGTTTGAAAACTATATCTTAATTGCCTGATATATTATGGATTATAAAATAATTTTTAAGCATGAATTTTGAAACGCCCAATAAACAAATGGAAGAATGCTGCCATTATAAATGTTTAAATAGTTACAGGTAGAAAAATTAATAAATTTTGAAATAAAAACGTCACAAGAATAGGATGCCTTTGTATGAGCGTAGCGTTATACCGGATACAAAATTTGATTAGTTCAGACGATTTTGGAGAAAAGGAAGCTTTGTAATAATTTAAAAATTTAAAAGAAAATTATTTGTTTAGACCATAAACAAACATCGGATATTTTAACAGATAATATAAACAGAAGATATTGTTTTAGATATTGCATTTTTATGAATTAAGAAAAATATTTCACAAATGAATAAAAATGCATATAAAAAGTTAATATGAGCAGTAAGAAACAACGTTTTAATTCATATTTCATCAGTATTACAAATAATGTTAACGGTCATTGCGAAGTTGGAAAAAACGAATATACATGAAATTCGTTAATATCGCGATCACTATATCGCATGCATAAGATGATGAATAATAAATTAACAAAGAAGCATCACTGGGTGCAGCGAACTCCCTGTATTAATAATGCCACAAAAAATTAAATAAACAAAACCCTTGAAATTCGTTAATGTCGCGATCACTATATCGCATGTATGAACGCTTAGTACAAAAGAAAAAAAAAAAAAAAAAACTGGATGGATACCGCATGTATGAGCGCTTCACGCACAAGAAAAGCAAAGAAACAAGTAAAAAAAAAATCACTAAATGCAGCAACTTTGACAAATAAAAATGTGAAAAATCTATTAGATTTAGGGAAAAAATGATTTTCGCCTGCGTTCTGTAACCCGGGAAGCCCGGGTTCGATTACCTAGTATATATAAAACACAAACGGAAATTTCGTTCCGTTCCTTTATAACTCGAGTTCCGCTGAATGGAATTTGATAGAACTTGCACTGTTCGATAGATAATGTTTCACGGAAGGTTTTAGTATATAACACAACGTTCTACATAGATTAGTTATAGAATTATGATGGAAAGTTCTGTTATTTTGAACGAAAAGGTTACCACTGGTCGTTTTTTGGCGACCATTATTGTTGGTGTAAAAATTGAAACTGCTATACAACTCGAAAAATAAAAGAAAAAACTATTGCTAATTTTATTAAAAGTAAATAAATAAATAAAAGAAAGAAAGAAAGAAAGAGAAAGAAAAGAAAAAGAAAAGAAAAACAGTTTTGATGAGAGATAATATTATAAAACGAAAATATTTAATTTAAACATGATTAGGAATGTTCGTAATGCTTAAAAAATTATTCAATGGGCAAGATTGCTATTGAAAAAATATTTGGCGATATATCTTCTGTTTTTTGGCGATTTTGATTTTACTTTTGACCCCATATCATTTGATTTTAAGCCAAAAGGTGTTTTTTTGTTGCAGAAAGAATTAAAATGGCTATACATCTAGAAAAATAAAAGAAAAAACTGTTACTAATTTTATTTTTTTTTTAAAAAGAAAGAAAGAGAAAGAAAAAAAAAAGAAAAACAGTTTTGATGAGAAATTTTAAGCCAAAAGATGTTTTTTCAAGTGTACGACATCATTTTTGCATTATTATTTTTTGGTACTTTTCGGTTAGCCGGGCATCAGTGATATATATACATGTATATATATATATACACACACATATATATGCACATACATCAACACATATACATATATATACATACACACATATATATATATATATATATATATATATATATATATATATATATACACTTATATGTATGAAGATATATATACATATGTATGCACATATATATTTATATATGTACATATATCACTGCATTGGCACCCGGCTAACCGAAAAGTACCTTTTTTTATTCAAATGTAAACTATATTAATAGCAATATACCTCTATTTACTTTTACCTTATATATGAAATTTCGCTCCGGCTGCTTATAACTCGAGTTCTGCTGAATGGATTTTCGTAGAATTTAAACTGTAAGATAGATAATTTATCAGAGAAGGTTTTATTGTATGACATATCGTTCAACGTAGCTTAGTTATAGAATTATTATGGAAAGTTCTATAATCAGATCAATCCGATTATGAAAGATTAACTTTTTTAAAAGATTCTGCCGAATGGATTTCGATGAACACTACACCGTTAGTTTGATAATTTTGTAGGGAAAGTTTTATTAGATAACATATCATTCTACGTTGCTTAGTTCTAGAATTATAGGCGGAAATTCGAAAATCGGGTGACCTTTTTTATCAAATATTAGCCTTTTTAGGTGCGTTCGTAATTATATAAATACGTAGCACCTATTGTCGTCGCTTGGTCCGTCCGTCTGTCTATCCGTCTGTCCGTCTGTCTGTCCGTCCGTCCGCATATAACAACGCAAAAACTACCCAACCGAATGGTTTGAAATTTAAGATATATTATCTTTGCAGAATTTTGTCGAGACATTTCAAATTTTATTAAAATCGAATCAAAACTTTAGGATATATTAATAAAAATATTTATTAAGAAATTTGAATTTTTTTTAATCAGTGCTTTCTTGTTATAGGAGCTTCCGAAGTTTAATCGTCAAGCGACCGAGATACTTATTCTATTACAGAAATTAATCTGCAGACGATATCATTCATTTCACAGAATTAAAAATCATCAAGATCTAAATATTTATATAGCTAGCTACAGTACGAACGCACCTCATTTGTCACGTTTGACGTACAATTTCCAGCTTGTTAATATTTGATTCTGATTATGAATGATTAGCCTTCTGAAAAGTTCTACTGGATAGATTTTGATGATAATTGTATTATTAGTTAGATGCTATTTCAGGAATGGTTTTAGTGTACTACATATTGTGCTACGTTGCTTAGTCAAACAGTTATGTGTGAAGGTTATATAGTCAGGTGAACCCGATTCCGAAAGATTAGCCTTTTAGAAAATTTTTACTGGGTGTATTTTTTGCGACTTGCATTGTTAAGTAGATAATTTTTAAGGATGGTTTTAGTATATTTCATATTGTTCTATGTTAGTTTTAGAATTATGGGGAAAAGTTCTATAATGAGATGAACCCGATTATCAAAGATTAGCCTTTATAAAAACTTCTACTGTTTGGCTTTTGTTAGTTAATTTGTTTGCATTGTTAGTTCGACAATTTTTAGTGATGGATTTAGTATATTACATATAGTTTTATCGTGCTTTAGCAAACCTTAACTGTAAAAGACCAAATAAAATAGTTGGTCCTTAACGGCTAAAATTTTGACTGCACATTAGAAAATATAATAGCGCAATCACGTCATTTTTCAATAATGTGGAAGGATATCCCAGGTAAACATACAGATTGCTTTCAAATACAAGGTCAAATTAAACGATATATTTCGTTTGATTCAAGGTTCATTTGTAGAAACCGACCAGCGCAGCGGGCGTAGCTTGCTAGTCTTAAATATTATGATGTAGGTATATTACAAATACGAGAGCCGCGTAACACTCTCATTATCTATTCTCATTTGAAACTGCAATATGTTTACTGAATGTACTCGTATGTTAAAATCGTCTTTTGTACTAAATGTGATAATGAATTTTAGAAATGTTAAAGTTTTAATTAAAAGAAATTTTCCAGAAACAATGCACGCAATGAGGTAGTCTACACGATAGAATATTATTAAATATAATTCATCATTAATTTAATTTTTAATATTTTTAATTAACATTAGCAGATGGAGAAAGACGTAAGGGAGTTATACATTCTGAAAAATAAATGCATATCATAATTTAATTTAGCAACATTTTATGTTAACAATCGAAAAATTTTTGTTCTTGGTGTGCATAAATCTGTAATGCAGAAATCGACGTTAATATTTCACGAACAATAGGTTAAGAGCATGAAGCAGGCGAATCTAAAGAATCCAATTTACGACAAAAGTTTTTAGAGGGAAATTCTAAAGTTTCAGACAACAAGCCCTTACGTGACAATACGATGTTTTTCTAGGGGAAAACCCCAAACCCTCTTTCTGTAAAAAATACCGTAAAATATTACGACAAAACTATTGTTTTTAACTATTTACTCAATTTTCTCTGAATTTATTATCAGATACCCATCCCCATAGTACATTACAGATAGATACTGTTTGTTTCATGTAAATTTTCTCCAAGCACGCACTTTATTCGTACAAAATACAGATATGTTCATATGAAAACGTATTTTGTTATAAAAACATTTATTACTGAAGGAAAAATGATAAAATTTTCACATACTTATTCTATATTACTTTCTACTGTAATATAAGTGAAAGAAAATTTATGGTCTTATATTATACATTTTTCTTCCAAATTTCATATTTGCATGATAAGATAAAAATTCGATTAGAGTCTGTGATTTTTCACTTCGAACTCTGACATTAGAAAAGAATATCTAATATCTCAAAAGTTGTCTATGTTTTCACTAACAAACTTGGTTATACTTTTTTTACAAAACAAAGTACATGAGATATATTATCCGAAGAATGCATGATCGTCAATCAATATCATGGTTCGGAAATCACATCATTGCATGTGTAAGTTGTTAAACAAGAGGAACTGTTGTAATACATTTTCATATAAAATAAAGCTAACCAAGCACAGTTTATTCATTGACAAAAAATTACAGAAATAAGAATATTTTAGATTTAATTAGCAATTAAAAAAATATATTTTTTCTATTTATCATAATTTACATACTTTATATTTAGTTTCATCACATAAAAAATGCTACATGTAACATAATACCAATATATTACATGCTACCGTGTGTTTCCTTTGTGAATTGTTACATTATTCAGCATCTAATTACCATCATGATATTTCACATTTTAAAAAATATGCATTTTTGAGACCAGGAAGTTTTTTAATGACTAAATTTGACAGAAATTTGTTCGTTGATTAGTAAGCATGTAATTAATTTAGACAATTACTTATTTTTGCGTTTATGTTTTTACGTTTTATAGAAAAAAAAACTATAACAAACTTTTAATATTGTACCACAAAATTAATATTGCAAAACTAGTTTTGCTATGATTTTGATGTCCTCCAGGTTTCGTAGTTTTGAGTCGTCATTTTTTATTTATAATTCTTTTTACGTTGTTTCACGAACAAAACAAAAAATTTAAATATCTATATTAAAAATTTGAAAATCCATAAAAACTGATGATATTTTTTGTTATGACGTGACAACAAAATTTTGTTTGTTTTACAAATATAGTTTGTACAGAAGTTTATTTTCTTTATTTTTTCCTTTATTTTTTCTTTCTTTCTTTCTTTCTTTTTTTTTCTGGAAAACTTGTTAACTTGTTGAAAATTGTAGCGAAATCGCTTAAAAACAGTGTTTTGAAATATTTGTGTTTAAAGTTTTGCCTTTCGCAGGTATCATCCATCTACACGGATCAACTTTAACGGCTCGTAAGACCGTAATTTTAGGATAATTGCTGTCGGACCAACTGTACGGCATTCTTAAGGGGCTACTTCACTCAGACGAAAACACCCGTACGCTAATGCTAATCCTATGGAGGAAATTTTTGAAGATATCTCGTTTACATTTCAATATTTTTAAATGATTTTTTTTTGCATTGGATAGCTGAGGTCAATCTCTATGCACGCTCCTTTCTACTTTTTTGATTTTGATTACAAGTTTTTTTTATTAAGATACTTTCACTTTCGGAACCGGTTTCAACCGCAAAAGAAATTACCGTTTTGATAATTCCGGACAGTAAAATATTCTCATTTATCACTTATCCTCGCATAGTTGAAAAACTGTTGGAGGTATCGATTCGAAAATCGGATTTTGAAAATCGGACTGTAACTTTTCTTTACACGACAAAATAATTTCCGTCGACACGCAAACCGACAAAAAAATTCTATCAAACCTCAACCGTTTCCGAACACAATACACGTACATCCCAACCCGAATTTAAATTAAACTAATTGTTTGTTTAAATATTATAAAAAAAAAACTTTAAAAAAAACTGTACTAAATTAGAAGCATTAGATTAATCTTTCAGGAGATCCACTTAATCATTCATTTAAAGTTTAAAAATATATTTTTTAATAATTAAAAAGAATATATTTTACAATGTTAATTATAGCAGACGTTTTAAAAACATAATACAATATACTTAATTCATTTGAAACATAGTTCTGTGACATATTATTTAGAATCCGGGGTGGAAACTATTTTAGTTACAAATTTAAACTTGATAACTTCTTCATTGACTAATAAATTTAATATTTACAACGTATTTACATGTTACTATTTACAAAATAACTCAGTTCATTTAACATTACGGCTTAGCTCAGATGCCTTGTCGGCAACAAACTCTGTAAACATTCTTCTCGTCTGGTAAAGTCTAATTTACTCAGCTTGTCAGTTCTTTTGAAAGAAAAAAAAAGAAAAGGAGAGAAAATATGATGGAGTGCGTATAGTTCGAACGTTACACTCTTCCCCTCAAACTGCATCACTGGTCCCTCAGATGCAGTGTGCATTTCCTGGGTGGATTCCTTCGGGATGCTTTCTGGTGACTAAATAGCTCTATTGTTCTCGTGTTTTTTTAACCTTTCGTAAATATTTTCTGGCTGGGCGTCTGACGTTTCCCGGGTCTGCCTCTTGGACGAATGAAGCCTTTAGAACATCCACCATCATCTTGCTTGTAAGGACACAAAGCTGATATATGATAATTTCCTAAGGGAGAAAAAGGGTTTTTCTTTAGTAGCAATGGTATAAGAAGTAGGAGATCTTTGTTTTAAAATAACATAGAGGCCATTGCGATGGGGCATTTTTCAATCCGAAAGGCATTCTATTGTACCGAAAAGTTCTGAATGGACAAATAAATGCAGTTTTGTCTCTATCAGCAGCATTTACTTCAATTTGGTGGTATCCAGACTTCAGGTCAATAGTGGTCATTTAAGGTGTATGTTTAGTTTCATGGAGCAAATCATCTACCCTCGGTAATGGATAATTATCTGTCTTTGTGATGGCATTTAATTTTCGATAATCGACGCAAAGGCGAATTTTTCCATTTGGTTTTGGGTTCAATACTACAGGCGAGGCCTAAGGAGATTAGCACTCTTCTATTATACCTTTAGAGAGTAATTCATCTAATTCTTTACGCAAAATTTCATTTTTTGCAGGTGACATGCGGTAAGGGGGTACTGCTACGGGAGGATGTGATCCAGTATCAATATAATGTTTAACTTTAGGTGTAGCTTCTTCCCTTAGTTGGAAGCTACTTGTAAATTTTCCAAGCAGTTCATTCAACCTAACCCGTTGCTCTGAAGTGAGATGTCTATCTTCATCTTCTCTAAGAAAAGCAGTGTCTAATTTAACGGTTTTTATTGCTAATTCACTGGGAGGTCTATATGTATCTTCGGCGAATCTATACTTCCACCTGTATCTATCAGCAAAGAACCATTCTTGATTTACTACATCCAAAACAATTTTTGCTTTGCGTAAAAATTCGTTTCCCAAAAGTGTACGATTATTTTTGGCATAAAGTGTTGTTTTAACATCGCGACATTCAATTTTAACACGAACTTCTGTTTTATAAACTTCGGTAGTGTTTTGTAGCCCATCCGCTAAGACTTCGATCATTTGTGTTTTTTCAAACTTCACACCTTGTTCTTTTAATAAAGAATACAAAACTTCACCCGCAACGCAATGTGTTGCGCCAGTGTCAGCACAAGCTGTGCCAGAGAGACCATTTATACTTATTTTTACCAATAATGTTGGTGATGTTTGCATATTACATGTACGAAATTCTAGAGATTGAAAGTGCGCCGACACATTTTTCGGAGAACAAGTTGGACACTTGGATTTAATAACTCCCTGGTTTCCACATCCACTGCAACTTAACATTGGCCGATTTAAATTTGAAGGATAATTAATTTTATTTCTCTTGGACTCATTTTGATTGCCAAATTTACCAAACTCATTTCTTTTAAAATCTAAAGGCGTTTTTTCAAAGCGATTAGAATTCTCGACCTCACTGATTTTATTTGATCTCTTTATTTCTATTTTGTGTGACCTCAAATTATCATATAAATCTAACGTTTCAGCTAATTCAACAAGATCTGTTAAATTCCCCCATTGGTCTAAATAATGTTCTTTGCAATCAGGGGAAACCTTTTTCTTTTATTGATCAGCAATAATTAATTCCGATAGTTTTTCAAAGGAATTTATATTTAATTCGGATAGCCATCCCTCAAAATAGCTTCTAATTTCAATGTAATATTCTTTCCAGCTAATATCGGTTCGCTTTGGATGGCGATTAAATAAAACTCTAAACCTTTCAGCAGTTAACAACTTGAACCTCTGCAACAATATATCTTTAATATAAGAATAATCCTCAAATTTTTCTTCCGGTTCACGCGCTCTTAATTTACCGATTTCATTTGGAAGGACTCCAATTAAATACGTAATCCACAGTTCTTTAGAAACCTTTAAAAGTTTCATTTGCCTCTCAAAAGTTATTAAAAATAAATTCATATCATCCTTTTCAGGATTGAAATCGGGTAAAACCTTTTTCAAGTCAACGCGGATTGAAGAAGTTTCTAGAGGGTTGCTTGTATTTGCAACAACATCTCTTGTTGCTGCTTCTAACCTGAGCTTCTGTAGCTCAAATTCTCTTTCTTCGGCTAAACGCTTATTTTCCTCAAGAGTCTTTCTTTCTTCTATGATATTTTCAAAAATTCCCTGTACAAAATCTATGTTATCTTTAAAAGCCTTACTATTTACAATTTTATCACGTAATTCGAGGACCTTATCATCGCTACTTATTTGTACTTTTAACTCTGAAGCCAAAGTGATTAAATCAATTTTCTTACCCTTAGAAAGAAACGCAATCATTTGAATTAATTATGTTTTAGCTAACTTCAAACTTAATTTGTGTTACGAATAACTCTTAGCAAAATAATTTACTTTTATATAATTTTTCATAACATATATGGAACATAAATAACATACAATATCTTTTAAAACTCAATATAATGACACCAACTATTTGCCTTTTTTTTTTTCTTTCCTACACAATAATATCAAACATTATTTGCAAATAATTTAAATCAATTCTTCATATAATAAATAAAATAATGCCAAGCACTCATTTATAATAATTACTTTAATAATAATATAGCTCAGTGCAACTATATAAATGTATAAAATAAAGCAAACGATTTTTATTTTTCAATAATAATTATTAGCTCACAGGCTATCAAAGCCTGAGAGCTTATGTGCCCGCCGGTTCTGTATTTATGTACGTATGTACGTACGTATGTACGTAACGCGATAACTCTTCATAGAAATATTCGTATTCCTTCAAATTTTGTTTATAGGTTCACTGTGTTAAGGCGCTTCCCTGATTAGTTTTTGGGATTGATTGGTTAAGTATAAAGGTGGAAACGGGGGGCTAATCCCCCCTAATTTATATAAATGGGTTTTTCATGCAGAATTATTCAGTTTTCCTTCAAATTTTGTTTATAGGTTCACTGTGTTAAGGCGCTTCCTTTATTAGTTTTCGGGATTGATTGGTTAAGTATAAAGGGGGGAACGGGGTGGCTTATCCCCCCCCCCCTTAATTTATATAAATGGGTTTTTCTTGCAGAATTATTCCGTTTTCCTTCAAATTTTGTTTATAGTTTCACTGTGTTAAGGCGCTTCCTTGATTAGTTTTTAGGATTGATTGGTTAAGTATAAAGGGGGGAACGGGGGTGCTAATCCCCCCTAATTTATAAAAATGGGTTTTTCATGCAGAATTATTCCGTTTTCCTTCAAATTTTGTTTATAGGTTCACTGTGTTAAGACGCTTCCCTGATTAGTTTTCGGGATTGATTGGTTAAGTATAAAGGGGGGGGGGACGGGGGGCTAATACCGCCTTAATTTATATAAATGGGTTTTTCATGAAGAATTATCTTGCTTCAAAATTTGTTTATAGGTTCATTGGGTTAAAACGCTTCCCTGATTAGTTTTCGGGATTGATTGGTTAAGTATAAAGGGGGGTTAACGGGGGGCTAATCCCCCCCTAAATTTATATAAATGGCTTTTTCATGCAGAATTATCCCATTTTCTTCAAAATTTGTTTATAGGTTCATTGGGTTAAAACGCTTCCCTGATTAGTTTTCGGGATTGATTGGTTAAGTATAAGGGGGGGGGGGTAATCCCCCCTTAATTTATATAAATGGGTTTTTTAAGCAGAATTATCCCATTTGCTTCAAAATTTGTATATAGGTTCATTGTGATAATGCGCTTCTCTGAATAGTTTTGGGGTTCATTGGTTAAGTATAAAGGGGGAAGGGGTGGGGCTAATCCCCCCTTAATTTAGATAAATTGCAGCATTATCCAATTTTCTTCATATTTTGTATATATATATTCATTGTAATAAGAGGCTTCCCTGATTAGTTTAAGGGGTGCATTAGTTAACTATGAGGGGGGTAACGGGGGGATGACCCCCCTTTAATATATTGTTGATTTCTTTATTTTTCGAGTGTCTGATTTCAAATTCTTTTAAATAAGAGTATAATATACAATTAGTGTGAATAGCCTGTGAGCTCAATGCCCTCAGTTTAACTGGGCAGTTTTCTTTTTTTATTAGATATATTTCTCTTATGAATATCTTCATTTAATTCAGATACTAAAATACTTGAAGCTGCAGACGATTTTCGTATTTCAATTCCAAGGAAAATATCATTCAATTTGAATAGAATAATTCCAAAATATTTCGATTCTGGACGAATCAAATACAATTTTCAAAAATCCTCAGATTCCGGATGAATCAAAAGAAATACTTTTTGTACTTTAGTATCCAAATTTTCTTGTTAAAACAGTTTAACACAATTTAAAAATAATACTTATCTCCATATCTTGCTTCTATTCGAGCCCGACGTTGGGGAGCCACTTCTTGTGACATATTATTTAGAATCCGGGGAGGAAACTATTTTAGTTACAAATTAAAACTTGATAACTTCTTCATTGACTAATAAATTTAATATTTACAACGTATTTACATGTTACTATTTACAAAATAACTCAGTTAATTTAACATTACGGTTTAGCTCAGATGCCTTGTCGGCAACAAACTCTGTAAACATTCTTCTCTTCTGGTAAAGTCTAATTTACTCAGGTTGTCAGTTCTTTTGAAAGAAAAAAAAAAGGAGAGAAAATATGATGGAGTGCGTATAGTTCGAGCGTTACAGTTCTGCTTAATTTCATTAACTTCTTTGCGAAGATCCCAATTTCCCGACTTTCAGAAACACAAATCTGATATGTGTTTCGTGTCGACGAAAATTATTTTGTCTTGTTCGGATCAGTTTTCGGTTCGATGGAACTTTTTGGGTGTTCGAGTTGACTTCAAATAGAAATTTAAGGTTCGGGTTGGGTTGCGTGTCGCCGAAAATTATTTTGTCCTCTTCGGGTCGGATTTCTGTTCGATGGAAGTTTTTTTAGGTTCGGATTGACTTCAGATTGAATTTTCAAATTGGGGTTGAGTTGCGTGTGGACAGAAATTATTTTGTCTTGTTTGGATCGGTTTTCAGTTCGATGGTTCTTTTTTGGGTTCGGGATGACTTCAAATGGAAGTTTCAGGTTCGGATTGGTTTACTTGTCGACGAAAATTATTTTGTCCTCCTAAGATCAGTTTTCGGTTCGATGGAACTTCTTTTGGGTTCGGGTTGACTTCAAATATTAATTTCATGTTCGGGTTGGGTTGTTTATCCACTTAAATTATTTTGTCCTATTTGGATCGGTTTTCAGTTTGATGGAACTTTTGATGACGTTCGGGTTGATTTCAAATTGGATTTTCAAGTTCGGGTTGATTTTAAATTGGATTTTCAGTTTCGGGTTGGGTTGCGTGTGGACGGAAATTATTTTGTCCTGTTCGGATCGGTTTTCAGTTCAATGGGACATTTTTGGGTTCGAGTTGACTTTAAATGGAAATTTCAAGTTCGGGTTGGGTTGCGTGTCGACAGAAATTATTTTGTTCTGTTCTGATCGGTTTTCGGTTCGATGGAATATTTGTTTGGCTCGGGTTGAATTGAAAGTGAATTTCTAGGTTCGAGTTGAGTTGCGTGTTGACGGAAATTATTTTGTTCTGTTCGGATCAGGTTACGGTTCGATGTTTTTTTTTTTTTTTTTTTTTTTTGTCAGGTTGGGTCGGGTTGAGAGTTGATTTCAAAAGGAATTTTCAGGTTCGATTCGGGTACATAAACTATATTTGGACAAACAACTGGTCAAAATCTGGTTGACTGTGAAACAAGTGGTCATTTTTCAATTAGCCCAACGTTCTCTAGTCTGTTTGCAATAAGCCTGAAAAACATCAGGTTGATAGGAGAAAGGAAGATGATTCTCCATTTACCTCGGCTCTTTGCAAAGAGTAGGATTTCACAACACGACATACATAAAAAATCCCTTTGTAATCTACCCTTCTGATGAAAATGACCCAGTTGTTCTTTAGCTGTATTAAAGTTTATCTTCTTGCCAATTCGTCATATTTTTATTACTATTATTATGAAATAAATTAAACTTTTCTGACATATTTGACAAGTTATGAGTGCCCTAATTTTATTTTGAATAGAATTTCAATTTGAAAATGAATCGCAATTTAAATGATAACGAGAATGTGAAGTGATTATAGATGTCATTAACTGAACTGTGAACTAAAGAGAAATCCCTCAATGAAGGAAATTAAGAAACAGTTGAGGAGGCGTGATGGAAGGGAATTAGATTCAAATAACGAATTTTGACATTTGGGACTTTCTTAAATATTAACTGTAAATGAATTACTAGATGGGTTAACAAGATACCAAGATTGAATGTTTCAACTCTTGCACTGAATAATTTGTTACAAACGCATAACTTCTTGCATATTTTGTGAAGAAAATAATTCTCGGCCCTGAAAGACCCGTCGCGCATTTCCGTATAACAAAAAGGATTCGCGAGACCTCCAGGATTAAAATATATTCATTATTTATTAAATTATGAACAAATTCCGAACTAGTATTCGAGTGAGACACTGTGTATTTTTGCAGGGAAAAATGGATTGTGTGATCTGTTGTAGTGTATTAACATCTCTTAAATCTCCTGATCCATATCCAAACTTGTTGGAATCACCCTGTGCTATTCATTGCTAGTAATAACGCCTGCTTTCATCCAGTATTGTATTTTTAAAAAGCCCATTCATTTTTATTTTCAAATTACAGTCTCCATTGCTACATCGCTGTTAAATTTTACTGCATTCCGAAATTCTAGCGTTCCTTTTCCTACATCTGTCTTATTTTCTGCTGCAACCGCCTACAGTTAGGTAATATTTATGATTGTTTCTACCTATGATATTTTTCACCAAATATTCCCCTGAAGATATTTGTGACAATATCAAAATATATAACAAGCAAAATATTTATTTATTTTATCTGCTAAAAAATATGTTCCTCATACAAAGTTTTATATGAGACAGATAAAGATTATATTGCATGCATTATATTTAAAAATTGGTAGCTTAAGAAATTTAAAATTCAAAATTAAACTTTTTTCCTTTTGCCCTACATATCGGATGAGTCAAATATAGAATTGTGTTTATGAATTCATGGATCTTTTAACATAATGAATAGCAAATTTCATTATGTAAAACTCTCCTAATTTTGCATATAAGTATTTTTAATAATTATTATTAAGTATTTTTTGTGCATCAATTAGATTTAATAAAAAAATACATACAGGATAATAAAATTCCTGATATAATTCTTTGAAGTGTAGATTTTGTGAAGAGGTTTAGCCTTATTTTTTAATAACATTATATTATTATATTAAAGAATCTCTGAAGAACCTTAAAGATATTATTTACATTATTGTTGATGTGTAGCGGTGTCTACTGTTTAATATTTTGTGATCAATGTGAAGAACGTTTACAAGAAAGAAATTAATCAGAATTCATAAAAGAAACGATGAACTAACTAAGTTATTACCGATTATATTCTACTTACTAAAATTTTCGTAAAATATAATAAATTTGACTTTTAATTGTTTTGACACTATCAAAGATACTTTATTATTTCCTTTCATGCATTCTTATTTATTGTACTATGTGCTTTTGAGAACGTCTGCTTTAATTTAGTACTTAATAAATTGCATTTAAAACTTTCTTTAACTACTTTCTTTCAGAATGTCCTTTGTAGCATTATTTTATTTAAGAAAACTTGTATATATAGCTGTAGGGATCGTAATATAAAATTCTGTTTAATGTAGATTTCGTAAAGGAATTGAACCTTCACTTTTTCCAATAATATATTTTTTAATTATATTTAGGAATCTCTGGAGAAGCATATTACTTAAATTATCTTTGATATTATATGGTAATGATATTATATAGTAAGTTTAATTTTTTGTGATTAGTGCAAAAAGTTTTATAAATAAGAACTAAATAAGAGAGTATCTAATAAAAAGATTAATTAAACAATCATTACTGTTTATATGTGGCTTAACCTTTTGTTCAAAAATAAACCACTGTGTGGTGTAAAGTAAACTATGAGATTTAAAATAGCCTTCCTAACTTACTTTCAAAACTGTTCTTCGTGGTTCAACTTTGAAGCTCTCTCTCTCTCTCTCTCACACACACACACACACACAAAAAAAAAATCTTTTCACTAAACCACCAGAATAAATACAGTAATCTATCCCTTATACAGAGTGAATCTAAACTCTTGGGCAAAACTTTAAGGGGGTGATAGTACAAATCAAGACAAACAATATTAAATAGGAAACTAAGGGTCCCAAACGTCTTCCGAATGAGATAGGTGCCATTAAAGTTTAGGGTCCAAAATTTCAAATAACTATAAAAAACGTCAAAATTGGTCGATTCGTTTGCGGTTTTCGCTAAAACTATTCTTTATGTCAGTATTTTCTTAAAAATAAATTTTAACGAAAAAGTTTTTAAAATGTCGATAGAGGGCGTTGTAGACTTTAGAGTAACAAACAACTATTTTTTACCGTTATATTTTGTATCTGATTAAATGCTTTCAAAAGCTTAGACTTAAACTTCAATTTTGAGCTCAAAATCTGAATCGTTCGGAGTGGTTAAGTAGCGAAAACTGAACTGTGTTCATTAGCTGAAATTTGAACCCCCCCTGAACACAGTTCAGTTATTCCCGATTTTGGTGTCGTAAACCAGGCAGAAACTACTACCCCCTACATGTAAAATAAACGGTAGAGGAATGACAAAATTAAATAAAAAAATTATTTTAAAAATAAATTTAAAGATAAAGTTTAAAAATGCCGATAGAGGGCGCTTTAGACTTTGGAGTACAGAACAACTACTTTTTACCGTCGACTTCGACGAGGACCTGTTTGCGAGGATTGCCGTCGTAGCAGGCGATGTCCGGGAGATGGCCGGGGTATTCACTAATGTTCGCAACTCCCTCCGCCGGTGGCGTGAGGCCTGCATCGTTGCTGGTGGGCACTCTTTCGAGCAGTTTTTCTGATTCCTCAGAAACATCATGCGTGTACCATTTTCTACGTGTCAACCTTCATTCATATTGCGCACTACATGCATACATCAAATTGTTTCTTTTTATTTTGCGCGGAGAAATTGCTCATGTCTGTTATGAATTAATTTTCTTTTTAATTTTGTCATTACTCTATCGTTTATTTTACGTGTAGGGGGTAGTAGTTTCTGCCTGGATTAATTTTAACATAATTATTCAAATTGGTAAATAAATCATATGAATTGTAATTTTCCAACTTCACGAAAAATGTCTGGACCAGGATTCGAACCTGCAATCTATTGGATGCAGCTGCCATGCTCTATCAACTGAGCTATCCCGGCATGAACTGGATGAATTATGCCCTCCAGATTCAACCGGGATAGATCAGTTAGTAGAGCATGGTAGCTTCAAGAGCTCCCAGGTTTGAATCCTGGCCCGGACATTTTTCGTCCAGTTGGAAAATTACAACTCATATTGTTTCTGCCTGGTCTACGACACCAATATCGGGAATAACTGAACTGTGTTCAGGAATGGGGGGCGGGGATGGGGGAGGTGGTTCAAATTTCAACTCCTGAACGCAGTTCAGTTTGCGCTACTTAATCACTCCCAACGATTCAGATTTTGAGCTCAAAATTTAAGTTTAAGTCTAAGCTTTTCAAAGCATTTAATGAGATACAAAAAATAGCAGTAAAAAATAGTTTATCGTTACTCCAAAGTCTAAAGCGTCCTCTATCGGCATTTTTTGAACTTTATCTTTAAAGTTTATTTTTAAGAAAATACTGACATAAAGAATAGTTTTAGCGAAAACCGCAATCGAATCGACCAATTTTTCCGTTTTTTATAATCATTTGAAATTTTGGACCCTAACTTTTTAATGGCGCCTAACTCCTTCGGAAGACGTTTGGGACCCTTAGTTTCCTATTTAATATTGTTTGTCTTGATGTGTATTATTACCCCTTAAAATTTTGCCCAAGAGTTTAGATTCACCCTGTATATCGCCTGTTTCATTTTAGAATTATCAGGAATGGCCACCGCTACCTAAGAAACACTAGTATCCGCAGAGATCTCTGCACCACATCTTGAAAAAAACGTATGTGTCAACTCTCCAAAAAAATTTATAAAACTATTTACAACCTACCTAACGGAATCATAGCAGAATTGCCAGACTATGAGGTTTCTGACCCCAATAACCGCAAACGCCCTAAATATGCTTTATTAATCCATCAACATAACCTTAATTCCTACTTTATTTTGAACACCTTTGCAATGTACATTCCGTACACTGTAAATAAAAAGACAAAGATTTCTTTATCTAGCTTTTACCTTTCTTAAGGATTAAGAAATATATAATACTCGTAATCTGTTCCGAGTTACACACGATTCCAAAAAGCGTTCTATTATCTACAGAATCATCAGAAATCAATATATTTCTAAAATTTAAAAAAGACTTTCAGAAACAAAAGTTTTTTTTTTTTTTTTTTTTTTTTTTACTGCCCGTACTTTTCGTAACGGTTTCCGATTAATTTTTACAGTGTATTAATCAGTTTTCTGAACGAACAAATTTTCCGTATGTTATCAGTTTTTCAAGTAATTATTTTCAAGTCCAGAGAACATGACAAATTAACAGAATCAACATTAACATTAAAATTAATAACATTAACATTAAAATTAATAGCATTAACATTAACATTAAAATTAATAGCATTAGCATTAACATTAACATTAAAATTAATAGCATTAACATCTACATTATTTTGTTACTCTTGAAGCATTAATTCTGTTCTGCAGCTGAAAAGGTTTTCTTGAGAATAGATTCCATTAAAGAAATCGATATTCTGTATAAAAAGAAACTGATCAGTACACTGTAAAAATTACTCGGAAATGTTTCCGAAAACTATGGGCAGAAAAAGAAATTTGTTTGAGAAATATTTTTTTAAGTACCAGAAATCTATCGGTTTCAGCAGTTTCTAAATACATAGAAACATTTTTCGGAATCGAGGATAAATCGGAAGAGGTTATATTATACTTCCGTAAATTTTAAAACAGATAAGAGATAGATTAAGAAACATTTGCCCTTTTTTACAGTGAATGTATCTCCAAAAAGTGAATGCATTTACAGTGAATGTATCTCTAGTGAATGTATCTCCAGTGAATGTATCTCCAAAAGGTAAAAAATTAAAGCGCGTGTAAATAACTTTTAACTACCTGGATATTATTTCCGCATTTATTTAAATATCCAAATTTATGTGTGCTGAGGAAGTTTAAGTATGAAATCAAGAGTGTCGCTTAAGATTAACGATGTGCTCAAGTGTGACGTAAGATAAAAACTACTGAAAAAACACTTTAGATTGATTAGGCGTCCAGTTTAGAGAAAAATGATAGTAAAATAAAATTAATAACATATTTTGTTATTTTCATTATCTTACTTGTCGAATGCATCTGATGTAGAAAATATATTCCAGTCCAAATGGAAAACTCCAAATATAAAACATTTCTTTTTTTTTTTCACAAAAATATTTTTGTTACCATTTATGTTATTTAAATAACACTGTAAATTTATTTTTGTAATAAATACAACATTATACTTACATTAGATTCTGTATAAAGTATATTCTATAAAGAATAATAACATTAACTTTTCTAAATAATATATATATTTTTTTCATATAGATTTTAGAGTACCTTTGGAAACTTATAAGTATTGAATAAATAACAGCAGTGTGATAATATGTAGTGATATGTAGTGTTTAAAAATAGAAAAAATACCGGAAATGAAAATATCAATTAATTCAGTCGTTATATTATATTGAACTAACTTTGGCTATTTTGTGTTGATTTGGCATTTATTGCAAATTTTGCTATTGTAGTTATTAAATGTTTTTGCTTTAACTTTCCCTTTCATCCATTATTTCATTTTTTGAAGCCTTGAATTCTTTTTGCTTTGAAATATCTGTCTCTATTGCTATATCGTAGTTATTTGTTATCGTATTCCTAAATTCTTCTTCTCCCTATCTTTTTCCTGCCACAAACTGCCTTAAGGGCAAATATTATTTATGAACGATCTTACCTAAGAATATTTTTTACTTTATATTTTCTAAATAATGTTTCTTTCAATTAGATTTTACAGTACCTTTAGAAACTTATCAGTATTGAATACATATCAACAGTGCGATGATATGTAGTGATATGTAGTGTTTAAAAATAGAAAAAATACCTCAAATGGAAATATCAATTAATTCAATCGTTATATTATATTGAACTAACTTTGGCTATTTCAGTGTTGCTTTGGAATTTATTGCGAATTTTGCTATTGTAGTTATTAAAATTTTTGCTATAACTCTCTCTTTCATCCAATATTGCATTTTTTGAAGCCTTGAATTCTTTTGCTTTGAAATATCTGTCACTTTTTCTATATCGTAGTTATTTTTTATCGCATTCCTAAATTCTTTTTCTCCATATCTTTTTTCTGCCACAATCCGCCTTAAGGTTAGGTATTATTTATGAAGGATCCTACCGAAGGTATTTGACGAAGATTATTTTTTAAGGCACTGTTTAACGGTATATAAATGTAAAAACGACAAAATATTTGTTTCGTACTAAAGATGACTTGTTACTAATGCAAATTTTTTTATGGTTTTGTGTATTTGACAATAAATAAATAAATAAAGGTTTTACAAATAAAGTTTCAATTTTATAATTTACATATATTAGTGTTTCGGAAAATTTTACGGATGCAAAATAGTTGTAATTTTTCACTTAATAAATTGTACTTTATAAAAAAATACTTACTCATATAATTTTTTTAACAAAATTATAAATCTATCTTTCTAATAAACATTCCTACATGAAATTCTTTATAATTATACAAAAAAAGAACGAAAAATCACGAATTACGGCATAGATTATGAAACACCTTCCAAAACTATCGGAATGTGTGAACGTTGTAATTACCTGCAGACTGGCAACACTGCACGTAAGACAGTTCGCCAAAAAAAAAAAAAAAGAAAAAAAACTCCACGTTCAGCACCGCGAAATTTCCTGATGCATTAATGAACTGATTTTTTTAATTACATGTATGCAATTAGCAGACATAATTATTAAACTGATTTGGAATCGAAGAACTCTTATCATTATTTGATAAATGCATTATACAGGGTGCTTAAAAAATGACCGGTATATTTGAAAAATCAATAAAAACTAAACGGGCAGCGATAGAAATACACCGTTTGTTGCAATATGCTTGGGACAACAGTAAATTTTCAGGCAGACAAACTTTCGAAATTAGTTACAATTTTCAACAACAGTTGAAAAAGTCTAAACCACGATATTTTCCACATATCCACCATGCGCAGCAATAATATGGCGTAGTCTCTGAACTAAATTACCAGAAACCTTTGTAAATGTGTCAGGCGGGATGGCTTCACATGCAGAAGAGATGTACTGCTTCAGTTGTTCAATTGTTTCTGGATTGTGGCGGTACACCTGGTCTTTCAAGTGTCCCCACAGAAAGAAGTCACAGGTTTACAAAGTTTTCTGGTAATTTCGTTCAGAGACTACGCCATATTATTACTGCGCATGGTTCATATGTGGAAAATATCGTGGTTTAGATTTTTCCAGATTGCACCGCCATCTGTTGTTGAAAATTGTAACTAATTTCGAAAGTTTATCTGCCTGAAAATTTACTGTTGTCCCAAGCATAATGCAACAAACGGTGTATTTCTATCGTTGCCCGTTTAGTTTTTATTGATTGTTCAAATATACCGGTCATTTTTTAAACACCCTGTATCTTGCGTTGTTAATTGTAAGTGTTTGATATCTCATGACGTCTTTTTTAAGATTATCGCGTCTAAAATTTCGGTTCTTAACGCCAAGTTTGAGAGTATTTTCTGAAACAAGAACAACAAGAACCAGAAATCACGAATTACGTCATAGATTAGGAAACACTTTCCAAAACTATCGGAATATTGTGAATAAATTTCATTTTTGCTCATACAATGAAATAAGATATCTAAATAAACATTAAAAAATATATGGGTCATTCCACAGTATTTGGCTTCACAAGTTTGAAAAAAAAGTTTATAAAAAGTTAAGTGTAACACATCATTTTAAAAAGCTTTAAATCTCTTCTATTAAAATTTATCCAAATATTATTTTTTCTTTTAAATCGAATAAAAATTAGAGAATTTTTTTGCAGCCATATAGAAAAATTTGATCATAGGTCCCTTACGTAACAAATAGCTTTGTCCCGTACGTAACAGAAATAATTAACTTTCATTAATTAATGACGCAATTTAAAAAAATAATGTTAAAGTTAATTAATAAAATGTATATTTCAGCTTCTACTCATTAAATTTATTTGTGAAAATATTAAATAAATTCAGAGCAAAATCCAAATTGCTAGAGGTACTTTTAAAACAATTTTTTGTGATGTCCCGTACGAAACACAACTTTATTAATTAAAAATATATATAACTATTGGCTCAAACAAAAAGAAATTTCATAAGAATCTAGTTGAAGTGATAAATAATGCATTAAAAATAACTGCAAACTTTCTCATATATATTTTGATACTGAAAAAAAGAACAAATATCTCAAACATTTGCTGTGAAATGTCCCGTACGTAACACATGAATACTGTGGAATGACCCATATACAACTCGATAAAAATTCATTTTTAGCAATTGTTATCCATATTTGGTAATATGTCCATATTCGGTAATGTGTGCGAATTCCTTCGTGCAGTCCTGTATATGATCTACCATCTCGTAATAGGCAAAAAAATAGTTACGTTTTAAAATGCATATCACAGCTGAAAACGTACATTCAGCAGTTATGGCTCACATTCAATTCTGTAACCGAATTCTATTGAGTGTCTCTGTAAATGAACGATAAATTCTATGTACTCAATAACCTATAGAAAACATGCTGTGGTGTACATGAATGATACATATAAATTTCATAGAAATAGTGTAACATCATTAATATACAGTGCAAATGATTTTTCCTCATAGATCACAATGTAATGGAATTCTTTTGTGCTTCCCTGTAAATAAAATATAACTGCTACTTACTTTATACGCTATAGAAAGCCTGTTGTCATTCACCTCAGTGATGCATATGAATTTAATTTTGTGTGAATCAATGCAACATTATTAAAATGCACTGAAAACGATTTTCTGCATTGACCGTAGTGTAACAGAATACTTTTGAATGTCCCTGTAAATAAACTATCAATGCTACTTACTCTATACTCTATAGAAATCATGTTGTCATTCTCCTTGTTTATGTATATGAATTTAATTTTGTTTGGATCAATGTCACATTATAAAAATGCACGGAAAACGATTTTTCTGCATTAACCGTAATGTAACAGAATACTTTTGAGTGTCCCTGTAAACAAACTGTAATTTCTACTTACTCTGTACTCTATAGAAAACATGTTGTTGCTCACCTCAATGATGCATAATAATTTCATTGAGTTTGAAATAGTGTAACATCATTAAAATGCACTGAAAATGATTTTTTTCCATTCGCCATAATGTAATGGAATACTTTGCAAATAAAAAAAATAGACACCATTTTAAAAACACCACTTTTAAAAACACCATTTTAAAGACACCATTTTAAAAAAATAGACACCATTTGCGGTTAGTTTACAAAGGCAATGAGTGCCTTTGTAAACTAACCGCAAATGGTGTCTATTTTTTTTTTCAATATCGAACATGTCATGGTAAACCTTAGCAACATCTATCAATTGCATGTTAATCCGAGTATATTTACGGGAGTTAGAGCACGAATAGACAAACACAATTCATAAAAACGTTTCAATTATGTTGGAAAGTGGGAAAAAAATCATCGAAATTAGCTAATTACTACAAAATGTTAAAGCCAAGCAAATATGTCATGCTTCAAACTTCTGAAAAATCAGAAATATTTAATTCAAACCAATAAATTTATACGAAATTTAATTACAATAAAAACAGCCTAAGTATTTCATTCAGTTAACAACATTGTTCCAACGGAATTCATAAACACTGTTCAACTGTGGCGAAAAGTGTTAAAAAAAACCTTACTTTTTCTTTTAGATTTCTTCTCATTGAATTTTAACGTGTCTTACGAAACTTTTACACATTTCTGAAATCACAGCAATTTGATGATAAGTACTACTGCTAACATTGAGAAAATTGGAATGGGAAAATTGTTACTTTTTTAACACTTTCCAACCTAGTTAAAAAGTGTTTATGACTTCGGTTTGTCTGCCGTATGGCCGTCTGGCCGTCTGTCCGTGCTCTAACTCCCGTAAATATGATCGGATTCCTCTGCAAATTTTATATGTTATTGTCGTTATCTATAGCATGTTCCCTATTTAAACGGATGTGTGTAGCACTACAGGGACACTCAAAATAATTCCGTTACACTGCGGTCTATGGGGAAAAATCCTTTGCGGCTTATTTAAGTAATGTTTCATTATTTTAAACGCATTGAAATTTATATATATCACTAAGGTGCATTACAAGAAGCTTAATAAGGAATAAGGTGGGAATAGCACTTATAGTTACTTTACAGGGACAGTCAAAAGAATTCCGTTACATTACGTCTATGGAGAAAAATCGTCTGCGGTTTATTTAAATAATGTTTCACTATTTTAAACGCATTGAAATTTATATATATCACTAATCTGCATTACAAGAGGCTTACTATAGAATAGTGTGTGTATAGCAGTCATCGTTCATTTACAGGGACACACAAAATAATTCTCTACTCTCTGTTAACAATAATTCCTGGAAGTGCGTTTTAAGTTACTGAACGCGATTTTAAATTTAACTCGCTTTTTGTCTGTTACGTGGTGTGTATAAATTCTGTAGATCCTATACAGAGAAGCACAAAATTTGCGAACACATTTCCGTTTATTGACAGAAACTCCAGAAGGAGAATTTTAAACTATGCTACGCGTTTCCTAACTGAACTAAAATTTAGCATCCTATGTAGTCTATATACAAATCTATAGATCCTATACAGATCTGAATAAAAGTATTCGGATATTTTTCCGAATATTTTATATGTTGGAAATTGCTGAAATTATGTTTTTAAATATGTTATGCGTTTTCCAAATTGTTTACTTAGATGTTAACTTAAAGCTTATTAAACTGTATGATTTGTAAAATTATTTTGGAAGCGTTGGAAAGTGTTACATAATCTATGCTTGACGCATTATTTTTCGTTCTTGTTTTAATTCGAAAGCACTATTTTGTTGTTGTTGTTTTAAATAAACTTGAAATTTTAATTTATTGAATTTTTAGTTTTTCTGTGCAGCAACATGTCAGTTTTTTAAACATTAAAAATAAATATGCACCAGATAACGGAATATCTCCGTTGGCCCCTTCCGTCTCCGTCCGTTCTGTTGCTTTCAGGAAATATGAGGAAATTTTCGGTTTTTTACGGAAAGTACCCTTTTATCCCGAAAAGGGTCTTTTTCTGTGAAATTCAAGAAAAATTTATCCGTGAATTTCAGATTATTTTTAACAGTGTACAGATTACATTGTAGTATTAAACTAAATTTGGCAGTGTTTGATTTTTCAGTGTTGCTTGGAAATTTTCTAATTTATTTTTTCCTAATTATTTTCGTTTATCCGTATTTATTGCATTCGTTTCTATTGATAACTTCTCTCTTTTTTTTTATTTAATCCACCTTTGTATTTTTAACTCTGAAACTTTGCATCCTTAACTTTGAAAGCTCTCTATTCTTTTCCATTTATATACATATGAATATACTCACCAGCTAATGTTATGTTGAACCAGTGAAAGCTTTCTTTTCGCATTTCTCGTTTGCATTTTCATAGTTTTAAATAAATTTTTTGCATAAGCTAGCTGAGAACGATCTCTAACCAGTTCCTTTTTTACTTTATCTATTTTGGTTGCAGTTTTTTTATGAGGATATTTTCACTTTTGCCATCGATTCCGAAATAGAAGTGACCTCATAAAAATATGCACCAAAAATTGAAAAAGTAAAAATGGATCCGGTTAGAGATTGATCTGAGCTATCGTATGCAAAAAAAAAGGTCATTTAAAAATGTGTAAATGCAAACCAGAAAATCGAAATTAATTCTGTCATTGGCTTATCATTAGCTTGCAAGAATGTTTGCGTGATGAGTGCCGATATAGATTCGTAACTGTATTTTTTGCTGAATCGCAATTATCTGTTATCACATTCCTAAATTTCTAGGGAAGAGTTCTTATCCCTATTTTTTTTTTCGGCCTAACGGTAGATATTATTTAGGAATTTTCCTATTTAAAGTATTTCATAAACATTATAATCTGAAGATATTTTTGAATGAAGGTGGAAATATGAAAAACTCGAAATATTTGTATCGTTTTGAAAATTCTGAACATACATTTTTCGATGTATAAGATGTTTGATTTTGAGTACATTGAAGGTTTTTGAAAATAGTTTGAGTTCTACATTTTCTCCCTTTTACTTTTTAAATGCGCAAAACAATGTGTTCAAAAACTACTCTTGAAAAATAAACAGCTATTATAGTACCGACCAAAATGAACAACTTACATTAAAAGAAAAAAAAAGTTCGCAAACTACATAAGCCGATCACAAATATAAGGTGTCTCACTCCAAGCTGAACCCGGACTTTTATTTATAGTTTTAAAAATAATCAAGTTATTTTAACGAAACTAAAATTACTTTGTGTGGGATAGGAGGACGTAATGGGAAGTACATTGTAATTCGGTAAGCATCACTTAACGTATTGTCACACTGTAAAAAATTGCTGCAGTAAAATTACTGCAGCAGAGATTCCATGCAAAGCCCCATAAAAAAAAATCGGTCTTTGCTTCTAAATGAACGAACTTTGTCCTTAAATAAACAGTAATTGCCCTTGAAATCTTTAATTTTACGGTATTTCGATTTTAGCTTGGAAAAGGTTCATTTCTCGCAAAATTACTACAGAGATTCGCTGTAAATTTTAATTATTATTATTATTTTTTTATTACGTTTAGGTATTCCGATATATGGAATGTTCTGTTGATATGTTGCAAAAGATTATCATTTCCAGCTCTACTCATCATGGCATTACATTAATAAAGATAAAAATAAATCTGTTGACAATATTGTTGCAATATCTAACTTATGAACGACCAAAATGAACAACTTACATTAAAAGAAAAAAAAAGTTCGCAAACTACTTAAGCCGATCACAAATATAAGGTGTCTCACTCCAAGCTGAACCCGGACTTTTATTTATAGTTTTAAAAATAATCAAGTTATTTTAACGAAACTAAAATTACTTTGTGTGGGATAGGAGGACGTAATGGGAAGTACATTGTAATTCGGTAAGCATCACTTAACGTATTGTCACCCTGTAAAAAATTGCTGCAGTAAAATTACTGCAGCAGAGATTTCATGCAAAGCCCCATAAAAAAAAAATCGGTCTTTGCTTCTAAATGAACGAACTTTGTCCTTAAATAAACAGTAATTGCCCTTGAAATCTTTAATTTTACGGTATTTCGATTTTAGCTTGGAAAAGGTTCATTTCTTGCAAAATTACTACAGAGATTCGCTGTAAATTTTAATTATTATTATTATTTTTTTTTATTACGTTTAGGTATTCCGATATATGGAATGTTCTGTTGATATGTTGAAAAAGATTATCATTTCCAGCTCTACTCATCATGGCATTACATTAAAAAAGATAAAAATAAATCTGTTGACAATATTGTTGCAATATCTAACTTATGAAAGAAAATCGAGTAGAGGTTAAAGAAAGATATCTTGAATTTTTGATTCAGTAATTATACGACACTTGTTTCCTATGCACAAATTGTTCATACTATGAGATATTACACCTCTTATACTTTGTAAAACAGTTTACGGATACCCTATATATGAGAACATGCTTATGTTTTAGTTTTCTGATAAAATTTATATTGGTAAAATGTTTTACATTTCCGCTAAAATATTCATTTATTGTATTGTTAAGATAAGGCTATCCTTCTTTTTTCTTAAGTGAGTGAAATTCTAATTGATTTAAATCGGCTGATAAAAGACGAGATAATTAAGGTAAAACCAATAAAATGTAAAACTATCTACGATGATACATGAAATTATTTCAGTTAAACTAACTAAAACCAGTATTTTATTATGTTTTCATTAAATTGCAATTTCATAGCTATGTATAGGTATACTCATTATTATCATTCTTTTTCGTTCTTAAATCACAAGTAATTCTTAATTGGCTGCTCTACGCAAGCTAATCTTGAGTGGCTAGCTTACTAATTTCGGATTGGCTGTTGATGTTGACAGTGCAATCCACAGCTTCTTTTTTTCTGTGCATTTTTACTACTTTTATATATATTTTTTACATGGCTCCTTTAAGATGTGATACACAACTACTCATACACAGGGAGTGGAGTTGCTTGCAACTGGGAATCCCCTTGAAATGATAAACTCTTTACTGTTTATTGTTTATGCATATTTTCAATCTTTGTTTTTCTTTCTGATTACTTTTTAACTGTAGGGCTTATTTTAACTTGTAGGCTTATTTTACAATTTTTATTTATTTATCATTAATTTAATATAATTTGTACTCTTTTTATTTCTGGCCGAAAGCGGTCTTTGTGTTGTTTATTTTTCATTTTTGCTCTTCTTCAGCCACTTTAATTTTTTACATTGTAATTGTTGTTCTGAACTTCCGTTACGGTCATAAATATAAGATCCACATTGCCCTTACTAGAGATACGGAGACCATGTGTCCAGGGACTCTGATTAATGAACTCGTTCTAAGTTCCAAGCTTTCAATCTGTTTTTAGAAACGTGTCATGGAATTCAGGCTGTTATTAATGGCTGAGATAATATAAGAAAATAACTTTTAATTATATCAATTAAACTTTATACATGAAAAGGAGATCTGTTTTACGATGACTAATTTCACAATGAGGCCGTGCGCGCTAAAAGTCCCTCCTGACTTGGGTTCGGTGGTCGTAGACGCGTCGGGCGCTCCTCAGGACCCTGGCGGCCCAGCCTAGTTTTAGCGTCAAATTTGCAGTAGAAAAGCATGTTGGAATAAATGAGACTCCAATACATAAAAAAGTAAGACGGTATATCATGGTTAATCTTCTGTAATGGCATAAAGGTGTAATTGAGCAAAAGTAATTTAGGGCGACAGTGTTCTTAAAACCTTTAATGGCATTCACATTCACTTTAAAGGACAAGGTAGCCATGTTTGGAAGTGGACCCAATTACCAAAGTGTAATCAATTTTTTATTTATTTCTTTTTTAAAGAAAGAAAAAAAGAAAGAAATGTTTATTTAAAAAAAAATTCTGGGCAATTATTGTATGTCTGGCACTAAATATTGTACGATTCATATCAAACAAATGTTCATTTCTAATTTAAGATGTTCATTTAAATTCAAATTTAAATTCAAAATTTAAAAAATAATAATTTATGAAAAACAATGGATTCATTTTTTTAAATCATATAAATAGTTACTAAATTGAGCTATAGTTTTTAAATACATTTTATTTTAATGTATGTTTTTTTTCTTTTTTCGATGAGCTTTCGATAGTAGTATTTAATATTATTTAAGTTCCTTCTTAGATACTGTTACTTTCATTTGTTGAAAGACGGATTAACGTATCTATCGCATAATTTAAAAGTTGATGTATGCAGGAATGTAGGCTTTCCGGGTTTTGGCGGAAATTCGCGAAAATAGAGATTTGTAACTTTTTTAAAGGCTTTTGTGGCTTATTTTAGATCGAGACACTGTTAAAAATTATGTGCTGGTCGAACCAACTTTTGGTGCTGCAATAGTTGCAACCAGGGCTTTGCAAATTTGATGAAATCTGGTAGCCAGAAAAAAATTCTAGTCGCCAGTAAAAAATATTTCCCACCCTAACCCCGTCACTGATTTTCAAAAAGCACAAAATATTTCTAGGAATTAATCGAGAAAAAATAATAACAAGCATAGTTTAGGATTATTAAATACATAATTTAGAAAAATTAATATAAACAAAGTTTTCTAACGAAATGTATCAAAATTATTTATCTGTGAAAAAAAAAGAAATTCTATAAAGGCTGGATTAGCAGGCATGTTCAGGAAATTCTGATTGCCGAATGCTTCAAATGTTCGGGATAGTTGAGTGCTACAAAATCTATATCTGATGAAGGTAAATTTTTGTACAACAACAATAATAATAATAACGCCTGATTAAATAACTTGGTGGCCAGATAGAAAAACTTAATCACCAGTGGCGACCTGGCGACCGTATTTGTCAAGCCCTGGTTGCAACCATAACCGTATCATCAGTTGGATCTATGGTTCACCTGGAGCTCCAAATGTTTGAACGAGATTTCACCAGCATATAACTGCAGATACTGCTGCACCAAAAGTTGGTCCAACCCAGCACAAAATGTTTCACAGTGTACGAAACTATTAAGAAATGCTGAATTAATAAATTATACCTCACATATATGTGCACACAATAATATTGTGAAAATTTTGTATTCGCCTGGCGTTCAACTTTTATTTTTGTACATATTGCATTTTTATACCTGTGTATGTAAATACAACGTGTACTAAAAAGAACGCATGAACAAGAAAATTAAAAAAACATTTATCTATAACAAATATTAAGATTAAACATGGTTTATGTTTATAATTTAGCTCATAAATGTTACATATACAGTAATTGAAAGTACTTTAGATTTCGGTCAATGGATTCCGCTGCACTGTTTAAGCCTGGAAAATACTCATATTCATGGGGACTCGGCAACCTTCATTTTGCGGAAAATGATGAAAATATCAATTTTCAAACTTTTTGCTTAAAATGAATTTTTGTATCCGTAGTGTATACTCACGATAAGCCTTCAAGATCCGATTAATAAATTTGCGATAAAACCTTTTTACTTCATACAATTATCTCTATATGATTCAGAGTTGCAATATTTAAGTTCATAATCCTCAATTTGTGTTCTTTTCAGTATATGAATATATTGTAAGTGACAAAATTTCAACAAATATTTTTAATTGACACATTATTTTTTATGCGATCCTGAAGGTGCATTTAACACTAAGAAAAGGATTTACAATGACATAAATAGGTTATTTATAGAAATAAAATTGTTAAGTAAATAATCATTTTTGCTGTACTTGTTTACATATGTATTGACATATTATAGATTTTTAATAACACCAGTATTTTCTTTAAAAAAAATGATTTTTATTAAATTGTAATTTCAATGATCATGATCAATGTCTCTGTCTTGTTGAACGTATCATGCAAATGTTGCTCTTAATGCAGAGTTGCCACGTCTCCGTTTTTTTGAACACCAGTAATTTTTTTGAGAAAATATTGTTATTTTAAATCGCAAAATGCTCCGATTCAATAAAACAACATTTTCTTTACTAAATTACTGGTATCCAAAAAGTCGGAGACTTGACAAGTCTGTTAATGGTAGCGATAACTTACGAAAATATCTTTTAACCACATCAATGCAACTTGATATTCATATTATGCTCAACATAAAAAGGAAATCTGTTGTACGTTGACTAATTTCAATTGATCGTCAACGTGCAGTTGGAAGACGTACATATTTGTATACATGCATAAAAAAATATGACGGTATCTTATGGTTAATCTTCTATAATAGACTAATTGCGTAATTGAGCAAAAATAATTTGGTACGAGAGAGTTTTAAAAAGCCTTTAATGGTTTTTACATTCACTTTAAAGGACGTTGTAGCCATGATTGGAAGTAGACCCAATTACAAAAGGGTAAACGAATGTAAAAAAAAAAATAGAAAGAGAAAATGTTAAAATTTTTTAATTTTTTCTGGGCAATGTCGACGAATCTGACTCTAGATATTTTACTTTACGCAGCATACGACTAGACTGTTCATTGTTAATTTAAATTGCAAATTAAAATTCAATCATTGTAATTTAAAATTGTTAATTTAAATTCAAATTTAAAAAATGTTTTGAAAAGCAATAGATTTAAAAATTATTTTAAATCTCATAAAAATTCAATAAATTGCACTACAGTTGTCAAACAAATTTTATCTGAATGTATATTTATTTCGTGTTTGGGGATGTAAAAGTAAATGCGATATTTAGCAGTGATGTATGAGTAAGAAAAAGAGCAAAACCGATAACGCAGAGCATTTCCACAATCATTATGAGATCGGCATGCCGAACACTTTTTGGAACACCTTTTTAATATTAAATGGGTAGTAAATTTCATACGAAGCCAGAAATGTACGTCGGGAAAAGAATAGAATTTTATAGCTAAAAAAATCGAAGGTATGAAGAAACTATTTTATTATCAATTTTATATTGTGATTGAGAATTTATTTCTGAATAAACTCTGTGTGCTAGTCATATCAGTAAAAAATCAAATGCTTCCATTTTCTACATAAACTAAATAGAGTTATACGTTTAATTTATTTAGATTCACGAAAGCTTCCCTATTAAATACTGTTACTTTCATTTGTTGAAAATAAGAGTTAACTTATTAATTTTATGAAGTGAAGTTTGATGTATGCGACACGAGCGTTTTCTACGAAATTGCGAAAATTCGTGGAAAAATCTACCTTTTACGGCTTTTTTTGGATTTTTTTTCTGGCTTTTTTTAAGATCGATACAAAACCGTTGAGAAGTCATGATATAACAAGCTATGCCATATATATGTATGCGTACGTTTATACTTTTATAATTTTGTAATCTTGTGGAGTTCAGCTATTGCAGTTACATTCCAGTGTATATAAATAAAGGGTGCCCCCAAAATAACGCATGAACAAAATTTAATAAATCTTTAACTCTAATAGCTATTAGGATGAAATAGGTAGTATGTTTGTGTTTGTAATTTAGATCATAAATGTTATGTACAGTAATTCGTAGTACTTTATATTTCTGTCAATAGATATTGCTGCACAGTTGAAATTTCAAAAAATACTCAGATTTAGGGAACTCGATACCTTTCATTAATGCAAAATTGACGAAAATATCAATTTTACAACTTTATTCTTAAAATTAATTTACAAGATGACAAAATTGGTAAATTAAATTTATTTACGCACCATTTTATCTAGAATTAATATCTGAATTCATATGTATTTCTAAAACACTAATACAAACAAAATTCTGATAAAAACAAAAAAGATAATGACTATATAAACAAAAACACCTACCGAGAGTATGAATGAATGATTTGAATGAATCATTCATTTTTAAAAAAACATTAATACTAAACATGAAAAAAAAATACAATAAAAGTTAAGTGCAATTTTGTTTTTGCATTACAGTATTAAAAATGAAACTTTTTTTTGGTTACATTAATATTTGCTCCAATGTTTGTTATTATATTTCAAGCTTCCATTATCATAAATTCTTTTTTCGTAGTAATTTCTTCAATATCCGCTCAAAATTAAAATCAAATTCACAAATTTAATTTCTTGAAGTAGAGGAAAAATTAAAAAGAATTTTCCAGTCTTTGTAGAGAGAAAATGATTAAAGATGTTTCTCTTTGAAGAATTTTATTAAAATGATAATTTGTAAAGTTTTACAATATAAAAATACGTTAAGCTTTTATAAGCCATACGTTGAATAGAATGTTATGAAATAGCTTGTTTTAAAAATTAAAGACGTATTATGTAATAGTTTTATTCGTAGATAATCAGCTTCATCATGATTATAACAATGATACAATTTTAGATTTTCTTTAGGTAAAATATTAAGCCTAAATTTATATGTACGTTTAAACATAGAAAAACAGAACAGGCTTAGTAAAAGATTACTTCTGAATATGTAAGAAATTATTGAATTGCATTTGAATACTTTGGGAAATTCTTGTATATTCAGAAAGAAAATAAGCCAACATGTTATAAAAAGACTGTTTCAAATAAACAAACAAAATAGACAAATATTATGTATATAGAGAGAGTCATTGCCTTTATTACTGTTTTTCTTCTATTGTATCAAACGATATTACTGTATATAGCTATTTTGACCTAAGATACTTTCTTCGACTAAAAGAATAAAACAGTTACACTGATAGGAAGACAAGTTGTTTTACAACTCAATTAAACGCATTTATTACATTCTAATTGTATTTTCTTTTAGTTTAGAGAGTCTAAACTTAAAATGTAAATTTAAGAAACTGTCAATGGTGTCAGTAAAGCATGTCGCACAAATATAATTTGTTGTGAACTGTAACCAGTGTTACTGTTTAACCAGACATTTTATATAAATAAAAAAATATTTACAGTACAATTTTTTCTCAAAACATATCTTAATTAGGTGTCTCCAGACTTTCCTTTAAAATTGATCGGGAATTGTAAATAAACATTATGAAACCAAAAGTATTTTACTGGTACCGGAAAAAACTACTAAAGAAAGAATATGATTCTCCATTTTCGCATCTTAAATCAGGTAATCCTGATGTCATCATGCACAACCATAGGTGCCAACCTCTCATTAATATTCCGTAATATGCGGGTTAATTTGACCCAGGTTTAACACGTTTCGCACCAGAATTTTTTCTAAGAAATGAAATTAAATAAATTCCACGTAGAAACCTGAAATTGAATAAATAAAGATTCATCCAATAATTTTTCTGGTTTGAAGCTATGTTAAACTGTGTCAAATTAACCCGCATATTACGGAATATCAATGAGAGGTTGGCACCTATGTAGCACAACCTTTGAAATAACTAAGGAAACATATTTTTTACAGCCCCTGGAGATTTCTTTTTGATAATTATTTTTTTAACTTTCTATGAAATCTGTATAGTTTAACAAAAATCTGTATTTTGGTGGGAATTAAACCCCTAAACAAACATATGTGTTATGCCAAAGTATCTGTAGGTTTCAGAATAACTAATAAAACATTTTAGTATTTTTGATTATATTAAAAATTGGGATCGTTGTTCTTTTGAATGAAGACATCTGAAAATATACTTTAATACATATTGCATTCTGCTACCGCATTTTATGTATGGTACTGCTAAAGACCGTGAAAGAGAAATTGATTTTTCTGATTGATAATTATTTTTTTAACTTTCTATGAAATCTGTATAGTTTAACAAAAATCTGTATTTTGGTGGGAATTAAACCCCTAAACAAACATATGTGTTATGCCAAAGTATCTGTAGGTTTCAGAATAACTAATAAAACATTTTAGTATTTTTGATTATATTAAAAATTGGGATCGTTGTTCTTTTGAATGAAGACATCTGAAAATATACTTTAATACATATTGCATTCTGCTACCGCATTTTATGTATAGTACTGCTAAAGACCGTGAAAGAGAAATTGATTTTTCTGATTGTACACGTAGCATACTTTACTATAGATGCTAAGCATGCAAATTGTAAGATTTGTTTTTTATTTTCCAGAATTATGAATTATTTTCTAATTGATATATTATTTTTCTTATAACTGCCTAAAAATTATAATACAATTCAAAAGTCAATAATCAAATTGAATTACAAATGGTGTCTTCCTTTTGTACTAGTAAGAATTTTTCCTCTCTGGTTGTTGATGTGAGACATGAGCTCAAAGAAGAGTGGAAGAACTGTTTGTAAGGGTAATATTAAAATTTTCTGTTTCCTATAAGTGTGGGTGCATTTAGTATTTTTATTTTTAAAACTTCCTATTTCTTATGTAGGATAATACTCTAACAGCGCAGTCAGTCGGTATGACGAGGCTATAACTTTACAAATCATTTCAAGTGTCACAGTGGCATCCGTAACCAAAATGAAACTATAATTCGTCTCATTAGGACTCTCAGGTGAATGTCATTTCGTGTCTCAATCACTGCCAATAAGTAATGCTAAATGCTGAGTCAAAAATGGCGACCGTCGTACACGGATTTTCTTGAACTTTTTGAACTCCAGTCTCTTGAACTTCAGCACCACTATTTCCGAACACAAATGTTTGTTTTTAAGAGGAACACCATTCTAAAAAATGAAATTAAAAAGCCGTAAAAACATTGAAAAAATCCGCATAGGATAGACACCATTTTTTGAGTCAGTGCGTAAACTTTTAGTATTCAGAGGATGTGAAATTTTATTCACTTTCTGACAGAATTTCAGGAGAATAAATAGCAATACATATTATGTTAAAATAATCCAAAATCTCAAAATAATCTTTAAACTGTAAAAATCCAAATAATCTTTAAACTGTATGTTAAACAGAAAAAATAATTGCAGTAAAACTGGAATAAAAATGTTATATGGTGGTATAAAAAATATTCTTTTTCTTTTTTTCTTATATTTTTAGGTGCGTTCGTAATTATATAAATACGTTGCACCTATAGTCGTCGTCTGGTTCGTCCGTCTTTTCGCATATAACAGCGAAAAAACTACCCACCCGAATGTTTGAAATTTAATGTATATAATCGTTGCAGAATTTTGTCGAGTCATTTCAAATTTTATGAAAATCGAATCAAAACAAAGATATTAATAAAGGTTTTCTTTAATGTATTAAATCCTATCATACGTAATTAATTTAATGCTATCCCATGATAGGTAATGATTTTAGGTCGCCGTAGTGATTACCTCATATTTAGGATGGAGACATATTATTTCCATATTACTGAATTTAAAAACCAAATTTGTATACTAAAATCGTTTAATTATAGCAATCATTATAATCTAGCGACAGTTTTTTGGATAGATGTTTCCGGGGAATCATGTATTAAAAGGAAAAAGAGTCTAAATATGGATTTCAAATTCTGAAATTTTCAATGCTAGGCTTCAGTTTCCCATTAGAATTTTCAGTAAGTGTCAACAAAAGATAAAATGTTGCCAACTTAAAATGTACTTATTGTATTACGGAAATTAATTATATCTTAATAACAGACGACATAATTCATTTCACTGAAATAATAACGATGATTTTTTTTTAAATTGACTTGTATTGGATATTTGCGCATAGTATAATTTTAATCAATTGTTTGTAAAAGTGTATTGAAACTTAAATTCCTAAAATGAAATTAATATCTATAATATGAAAATCTACACATAAAATAAATTTCGTATTCATGTATTTTTGAATAAGAATGCAACAGCTATTACACCAAGATTTGAACATTTAAAAAAATATTTTTGGTACAAAGCACTTCATTTGTCACGTTTGACGTACAATTTGCAACTTTATTTTTCTTTGTGATTGCACAAATATTTGCCCGAAGTCTGTTGTTACCTCATTATCATAGAATCTTTTCATATTAAAATATTGAATGAATATTGAAAATTAAAAGAAATTATAAATTTATCTTTTATCAAAGACATAAAGTTAAGGAGAATTTTCTTTTATCTTTTGAGAAAGAAAATCATTAATTATATGAAGTTTCAAAATTATAATAAAAATCGTTTGTAAAGTTTTAGAATATTGAAATATGTCAATTTTTTAAATTCTATACAAACTCTATACATTGAATGTGATATAATGAGTTAGTTTGTTTCAAGTGTGAAAATAAGATGCTATGTAATAGTTTATGATACAGCGTCACATTTTTGCAACCCATTTTAGCGTCGATGATTTTGGTATATATGATGAATTATGTGGTAGAGATAATGAAACTGTCATTCAGCTGGTGCACCAGCTGTGGGGGATTGCATTACTATATCAACATAACACGACCCAATCCAATATAAAATAAATAGTAATCCGATCACTAATGATGGCCTGAACTCGGAATAGCATCAGTAATCGGGTTCCCATTCATTCCACATTTCAGTGGCGTGTGTGATGTTGTTATTGAAACACCCCAGCTACTGCTTAGGCTAACTGGTAGTTTCGTTATCTCTACTACTTAATGTAAATATGTATCAAAATCATCGACACTAAAATTTGTTGAAAAATGTGACGCGACCACCCGAAATATAATAGTTACGTATATTTTGACACTGTTAATGTTAGTATAATGACCGGAAAAGTATAAGATTTAATTTATTTTTTGTTAGAATAATGAACAGCAATTTGTGTATAAATAAAAGGAGATTTTTGGGAACAAGTTAGACTTTGTTTAGAATTATATTTGACTGCAAGAAACGATTCAGGAATGATGATACATTTTTAATAATATGCAATGAGCTTTATCATGTGTAAGGAAAGAAGAAAATGGGCGTTATTTTTAATAGATTATACGTAATCTGCTAAAAATAATTAAAAAATCAGATTGATAAGTTTATAAATTGATTTGCTTTTCATTACCTTAATTGTTGTCGTTCTTTTATTGCTTCCAACAAGGTCAATTTATGTTAAAACTGGTTTTAAACTTCTTATATTGAAGAAATAAATAGAATATCTGCAATGATAAAGACTAGTTTTGTCCAAGACGTAACGAATTATATTTATGCAGTTTTATTCCTTTTAAGCGGCTTTGCTATACAACCCAAAAATCAATGTAGATAAATGCCAAATTTATTTACGACATTTGGGATATAGATTGAACACAACAATTACTAATTGATATAACAATTGATACAATTACTAATTTGTCTGATGTATCGCGTTTAAATAGACCGAAAAGTGATAAAAAATATAGTAGATAAAAGTAGGTCTTCGATTTTTGTGTGTCAGGAGATCGAAATCTAGTAATTTTATTCGGCAAAAATGTATAATTTAATAAAACTTAATAAAAAATATATTTTATTTCCTACATTAAAAATTAAATAATTTTTTTCATGATAAAATAGATTATTTTTTTTTTGTATATTTTACAGTTTAGTTACGTCTTTTGGAAATAGCTTCTAACAATAACAGGTGTTTTGAGAAATAATACAAAACATTTTTTATAGGCCTTTTAAACATTGACATCTAAATTCCTTAACAAAATGCGATGTCGTTAATGTATGTGAGCTAAATTGTGAACAGACATCTGTCCATTGTGATATTTATTTGTAGAATTCACATTAAGAAAATAAGTTTATATTTTTAGTTTTATTAAAATTTTTAATATTTTTCCAGGGAAGATTAATAAGTAATATTTTACTGAATGTTGTATTCAGTAATCACATTTTCTGTATGCTCTTGTTAGGCTGCATCGACAACGCCTGCTAATTTCACTGGCAATATAAACGTATCACTATAAAGCACTACCACTGATGTGTACATACTTGCTGTAGTACGTTCTACTATTACTAGAGAAGAAGTCAAATGTTATCCTGGCTCTCGTTGTATTAAGACATTCTTTCGCATCTGATGTGAAAGGATTATTTTTCCGTAATGAGTTGAATTAGATTCTTTTCTATAGTGCATTGCAAAGCTGTGGCTTCCGTTCATTTGCCTCTCTGTTCGTACTCCAGCAATCGTAAATATACTTGGATTGCTACGAAATTATGTAGAAAAAGCTCCATAAATAATTACGAAATACATTTACTGGATGAAGATACGAACTAGACGATGTATCAAAAACATCGTTTTTTATATAAAAAATTCCTAACCAGCCTGTCGTCATCGAGATGAATATAAACAAACTTACTTGTCTCACGCCTTATAGTTCACATCTTATAAATTTTTAGAATGCGTTTTATTGATGTTTTTATATTTGAAATAAAACTAAAGTAATATAATTTTTAATGTTTTCAACACTATGTTCTCTATATAAATAGTGCCTATAACATTTGTGGCTCTTTTAGAAGGACACATGAGACAATTTAGTAGATAGGCATAAATTCGTAGTACTACTAAATTGATACACTGTATTGAGGTTTACAAATGCTTCTTTACAATGAAAAATTGTGCTATTAGTGTTTAGAATTAGTTTTTTGGGCCATACAAAACAATATATAATGAATATGTTACATCGAATGTAAATATTTGGATCTGAGAAGTGAATTTTTAATAAATCTTTATTTATACTACTATACAGAATAGAGTTTTCACTTCTTACCGTTCGCAAATCTATAATTACCCAACTGTTTTAGAAGTATAGTTCCAATTGCAAAAACTGTCAAATGCTACATAGCAATGTTATAAAGGGATATTATATGTTTCATTTGCCATATCTTAAAAAAACATAGCTAATCTTATCATTTTAAAACAAAAATGACTAAAAAAATTGCGCTTTCTACCAAGCGTAAAAAACAGTGAATTTTGCATAATCCACGTGAATTTTGCTGTCCACGCCAATTTAAGGTACTGTGACAGACATGTTTCGGAAAAAAACACGAATTGCAGTTATGAAATTAGGCGTTATTTTCAAGATAAATATTAGATACATAAAAGATTATTTTTTTACTATTTGTACTTATTATTTGTACTTTATTGTACTTATTTATGAGTATAATAATTGTAAACCAATAGTCCTTTTGCATTTTGGTAATCCTATAATCTTACATATGAGCCCAATCGACGCGGATATCAATTGTTGTATAGTCCCTTTTTTTTGGTAAGCAGATGGTTTAAGTTATACGCATGTCATATTATATGCACTGAATGGCCAAAATATTAGGAACATCCTGCAACGCAGTACTAATATCGTATATTTTCTGACTTTCATGATAGCAGATATTTTTAAAGATTTCTCTAGTTGAGCATACATGGATATACATAAAAAGTTGAGCATACATAGCGGATACTGCTTTGCTACAATTCTGAGTTGTATTGGACTACGGATTTATATATTGTAGTGACTTTCTATATTGTGTCTGCTGATGCACACAATGAATGTCAGTCACCTATCACTTGTATCCTTTTCTGACATCCTTTCCACAGTTTGTTCGAAAAGTTTTGACTAAGCTTTCAATTCTTTGAATAAATATTGTTGCACTAGAAACGCAAAGTAGGCTAGAATTTCAGACGTACTTAAACCGACCCTTCTGGCCCACACAGTCATATCTCATTCAATGTCATTCAAATATTTCATTTTTCCAAGAATAGACAAATTTGAAATTTTACTGATGTTTCTGACCAGAAGGAAACTTTCTATAAGCAAATTCATTTTATTTCATCGGTGCGCATGCTGTACGGACACGTTAAAGCTTGAGCGAAGAGTATTCTTAATATTTTGGCCCCTTAGTGTATATGCTTGTTGGAATTTCAGTAAAGCAAAAATAACATTTTTCATTATCCAGGATGCCCCCCCCCCAAAAAAAAAAAAAAATTGTATACACAGTTTGAATGATTATAACGTTAGTTTTTAACATATAATTGACATTTAAATTGCAAAATAATTTCCATAAAATGTGTAAAATTTCCTTGTACTGCAGATGTTGAAAATGAATACCGTTTTGGTCAATGCAGTGTTGAAAACGGTAGGACATTGATTCACAAACATTTCATTTGGTGCTATGGCTCATTCTTGCTCAGTTGCGGTTCCGATACGTTGTCAATGAACATTCATTCGTTTCAAATTTATCTCTTAATTGTAAGTTGCGTAGGTGGATCTGTCTGACACTCCCTGTGATATTGTCTTTGTACTGGTGCTAAGTTTTCATACTTCCAATATCATTTTAAAATAAATTTTCTTTTTCAAAAGTTAATCTTGATCCACTCATTATTTCCAATCAATTACACTCTGAGAAGAAATAAAAATCAGAAAGTTATGAACCGTTAAACAGTGTATGTATACATGTTTTTTTGGGCATCCTGTATATTAATAACTTTATTTATTTATTCATGGTAAATGTTTTACGAGTAGAGTTGCTTTATTTGAAAAAATATCTGTTAAAAACTTTTTTGGACTAATTATTTAAAAACAATACATTTTGTTTTTGTTTTTTTTTTTTTCGTTAAACAATTCTGTTAAACAATGCAATCTCGATTAAAATAGAAGTTTTCAATGTAAATACAGAAAGTATATTTTTTTAAAAGTTCTCAACATTGAATTTTTCAAGTGAAATACATAAATAAATAAAAAAAATATAATATATTTTACTCTTTTTTTTCTAAGGCCTGAAATATATAACAAAGAGATAAATTACTACATTCGAAAGAAAAAGTTATAAATAAAACTTGCAAACAACAATTCCATACAACTGGATAAAATAGAATAAAATATGCAAACTCAATAACATTAGATAAAAAAAAGGGATTGCACTATACAATATAAGTGAAAAAAGAAAAAGTTGGAATATGCTATTCTTGAGGCCTTACGCAATGACTTTCATGTTAAAAAGAAATTACGTGTTCGTCTATCGAAAAAGTTTTGTAATATCTGCATTGTTTTTTGTTTATTACAAGTGTTTCTTGTTTACGATATTTTGTTTTTCTTTTTGTAAAGTTTTCTAAATCACACAACTTCTGCGCGTGGGTTAATTCAAAAGATTCTTTTTGAATATTCGGGAGAAAAGCATATTAGGATTCCAAAAATGGAATACATCGATCTAATAATAGAAATAGAATTCTAAAACTAAAGTTTTTTAATCTCTTATGAATAAACAAGCACCTTTTTTTTTTACTTCTCCATAGTTTTAATAGTGAAAAAAGAATGCAGGACATTTTTAAAAGGTAATCTTTTAATATTGGCGCTCAATTTCTAAAAATGGCGCTCAATGAATATTAAACTGCAAAAGTACAAATAATTTGTAATCACAGACAGTAAAATGTTCTCATTTGCACTTGACCTCGAATATTAAGAAAATTATTCGAGATATAAATTCGAAACTCACTCCATTTACATATTTTAAATTTCTGATTAGAAAAATGCAAATTTTGTGAAAATCGGACCGTAAATTTTCTTTATTTTTGCAAAAAAACTGATCGTATGTGAAAGTTTTTTAATCTCTTATGAATAAACAAGCACCTTTTTGCAAAAGAAAGTTTCGCTCTGTGTGTGTTTGTGTGTGTTTGTCTGTCGGCGATGGCCAGCGAAAGCTATAGCTCGCACAGGTCTGAAAATTTGCATGCCCAAGGAGGTTTAGATTTTTAATATTGTGATCATTAACCGAGATATTAATTAAAAACTCATTAAACATCGCTTCGAAAATGCGATCTAAAAATGGCGCTCAATGAATATTAAACTGCAAAAGTACAAATAATTTGTAATCACAGACTGTAAAATGTTCTCATTTGCACTTGACCACGAATATTAAGAAAATTATTCGAGATATAAATTCTAAACTCACTCCATTTACATATTCTAAATTTCTGATTAGAAAAATGCAAATTTTGTGAAAATCGGACCGTAACTTTTCTTTATTTTTGCAAAAAAACTGATCGTCGTGAAAGTTTTTTAATCTCTTATGAATAAACAAGCACCTTTTTTTTTTACTTCTCCATAGTTTTAATAGTGAAAAAAGAATGCAGGACATTTTTAAAAGGTAATCTTTTAATATTGGCGCTCAATAAAATTGGCGCTCAATTTCTAAAAATGGCGCTCAATGAATATTAAACTGCAAAAGTACAAATAATTTGTAATCACAGACAGTAAAATGTTCTCATTTGCACTTGACCTCGAATATTAAGAAAATTATTCGAGATATAAATTCGAAACTCACTCCATTTACATATTTTAAATTTCTGATTAGAAAAATGCAAATTTTGTGAAAATCGGATCGTAACTTTTCTTTATTTTTGCAAAAAAACTGATCGTCGTGAAAGTTTTTTAATCTCTTATGAATAAACAAGCACCTTTTTTTTTTACTTCTCCATAGTTTTAATAGTGAAAAAAGAATGCAGGACATTTTTAAAAAGTAATCTTTTAATATTAACAAAAGAAAGTTTCGCTCTGTGTGTGTTTGTGTGTGTTTGTCTGTCGGCGATGGCCAGCGAAAGCTATAGCTCGCACAGGTCTGAAAATTTGCATGCCCAAGGAGGTTTAGATTTTTAATATTGTGATCATTAACCGAGATATTAATTAAAAACTCATTAAACATCGCTTCGAAAATGCGATCTAAAAATGGCGCTCAATGAATATTAAACTGCAAAAGTACAAATAATTTGTAATCACAGACCAGTAAAATGTTCACATTTGCACTTGACCTCGAATATTAAGAAAATTATTCGAGATATAAATTCGAAACTCACTCCATTTACATATTTTAAATTTCTTATTAGAAAAATGCAAATTTTGTGAAAATAGGACCGCAACTTTTCTTTATTTTTGCAAAAAAACTGACCGTATTTCATTTACTACTACTTCGGGCACTTCGGGGCCCGTTCCTCTATTTACTTTCGTAAACGAAAGGTCACAAATTATACGATATAAGATTGACAATGTATAGTAATTAATAAAGAAAACTTAATTTTACAGATTAATTGTTATTTTTTATAGGATTGGAGGGGGGGGGGGGTAAATGCATTTTTATTAAATATCGCGTTTAGGTTAATAACTACCTCCCGTTTTATTTCTGTTTTGGGACCTGTTTGGGGGCTTTTTTTCTAACAACTTCTTAGGTATTCCAGCTGCTATACGCAGTACAAAAAAATTAATTAGCCCAAAGCCACCACCTTTTTCGAATAATAATCTTCTTTTCGGCATTTTTTTTTTCACAATAATAATTATCAGATTTTTCTAAGAATTGGTATATAACTCCTTCATAACATTTTGGTCGTCTGCAGATACATTGTATCGCCAGCACTTCCGAATAAAATTAAATTTTCTTACAGTTGGTCCTACAGCTTCCTGGTTTTATCTTCTTGTTCTGAGGTCTTTGAAAAGTCTAAAAATTATTTTGCGTTCATCACTTAGTATCCCTAAACCACTTTTTTCGAATCAAGCATTTTTGAGACTCTTTTACGATTTGTTCTTCCCTAATGGTATAATTTCATTCTTTTTTTTTTTTTTTTTTTTTTTTTTTTTTACAAGTGTTTTCACCAGTCATCTTTTTTTTAAATTTTAGTACTACTCTGTCAGCACTAGAGGGAGTTTTAATTTCAATTTCATGTTTTCCCCACAGTAATAAATCTCGGATTTTCCTAAGACATAACTCCATTATAATATTTCCATTCCATTCCAGCACCTTTGATCGCCTACAGATAAGTTGTATCACCAACAGTTACGAAAAAAATACATTTTGACCTACAGCTTCGTTTTCTGAGGTCCTTTAAAAGCCTAAACATTTAATAATCTTTATCTTATTCTCTGTATACAGTGCCGTAGGCAGCGCGGACCTGTGTCGGAGGTTCGATCGAAAACAAGTTTGTTTAGAACAGAATGCTCCCCTTCACGGTGGAAGGTGGAATTAAGAAATTTTCCACGCAGCAGACCCGGTATACGGTGAAAAGACAAAGGGAATCCGAGTTTTTTTTTTTTTTTTTTTTTTTTTTTTTTTTTTTTTTTTTTTTTTTTTAAGCGATTTAAAGTCATTACCCGGGACCAGGCAACGCTGGGCGAGTCAGTTAGTTTTAATTAAAAACACCCTTTTGATTAATAATATACAGTTTTAAACATGTTGGACAAACATAGTATAATAATTGTATCCGTTTGATAATTTAGCCCATTAATTCCTTTAGTCCGAAAGAAAGGCAGTGTAAATTGTTTAGTTAAAATTTCTTATCTATACTAATAAAATAAAGTTGTTAGTATCTGGGTCTCCCTGTCTGTCTGTGTACGATAACCAGCGAAATTTACCGCATATTAGAAGTCTGAAAATTTGGGTGCGGATAGTCCAAGGCAAACCCTGATGCACGTGAGTCTCAGATTTTAATTTTTTTTTTTTTATGACGCGGATCCTCACGGCCTTTTTAAATGTTTTCTGCCCTGAATTGTTAAAAATTTTCCCCATTTGTATCCGACCTTCTTCATTTTTGGGTCCTTTCTCCATTTAGGTATGCCCCCCCCCCACCCCCACATCTACGTTCAAGTTAAGACCCTGTCCCCTGTAGCCCGGTTTTTTTCTCTAAATTGTTAATTACTTTCCCCCTTTAAGTCCAAACGTCTTCGTTTATGGGGCCTTTTCTCCATTTAGTTATTCCCCCATTTCTTCATTCCAGTTAACCCGTCAGCACATGCAAACCCTTTCCAATACGTTACTACACGCGCGGGATAAATTTGACCCCAATGGGTTTTCTTGTGTCAATTTCCCCCCCGGTTTGATTATAAACAAAAATTTATAGTTTGAAATAAACTGTAAATCAATAAAGAACATAATTTAACTTAAAATAAGAAGTTCTTTTATATTTAAAGCAAGAAAAAAAAACATAAAATTTAGCACTAAGATTTTTTTCTGCATATCATTACATACAAAGCTTTTACAATCCAAATTCAGCCATAAAAATACAAAAAAAAATATAAAACTGATATATAGAAACTGTGTGTGCAAGAGTTGTTAACGTTTAAAAGAAAAATTATATTATTATTTACACACTATATTTTTTACATAAACATATTCATTAACATCTTCCTATCATCATGGGTTACGTTATAACACGCGTGGGGTAATTTTCCTCCCACGTGACATTTTTATAACAAAAGAATGGAAAATCTCACAACCGGAGGTAAATTCTTTTTGGCCGCATCTTGATATCTTTCAGCTTGAAAGGTACTATAAAGCTCAGAATGATCACGAACGATTTTCGCACATTTTTAAGTAACAGTTGTGAGCTGGGGTAGAATTTATCCCAGCGCGTGTGCTGACGGGTTAAGAAACTGGCTCCCCCTAGAGCCCGCTCCAGAACCCCTTGAACGTTTAGTGCGTCACACAGTTTTCACCCTCCCCAAGTTGTGTCAATCTCTCATTGCATAACTTTAAAGTTGAGTCTTGAATTCTGCTCCTCATACCACCGCGTTCATATTTTTATTGGGTCACTAGGGACCTTTTTTTAAGAATTGTCCTCCATTTCTGGCACATTTCTATAAAATTTTATTCTAATGATTAATTTATACCTTATGCTTAATTTCGAATAATTGCAGATCTAAAGCGCTAAGTACTAGGACCTTTTAACATGTTTTCATTTTAGGGCACTTCTCAAAACTATCAGTTGGCCCCTTTTGGCCCTCTACTATAGTTTCCTTAAAAATCACCCGATTCACTAGCTTTTTTTTCTAAAAACTTGATAGAATTTTCAGCTACTACACGAACTGTAAAAAAATTTCTAACGTCCTCAGCTGTCACCAATTTTGAATATTAATCTTTTTCTTGGGACGCTTGGTGCAACATCTTTAAAAATTATTCGATTCTCTTGCACTTTTCTTTAACATAATTTAAGTGTCCTCCAGCTACTTTATAAACTACTTAAAATTTCCCTAGACCCCAGCTACCACCTTTTTGAATATGAATCTTCTTTTTCGGCATCAGCTTACGTTTACTCAATACAGCCGTAAATTAAATATCGCGGTACTGCTGAAGGTAAGCAGTTTAGTTTTGAGGGGGGATTTCGTCCGTAAATTAAATATCGTCAATGTTAAAGGTAATTCGTTAAATTTACAGGGGGCGCCTTTCACTGCCTGTGGGCGCATTCTTTTCTAGGGTTCTATGGGCACTATGTCAACGGGAATTGGATCATTCAACTTAGCTTGCGATTATTTTAGAGATTTTAGTTCCATCTTCCACCTCCAATGTGGTGTATTCGTATCTCGGGTTCTATGGACCCGATTACTACGGGGTTTAGTTCATTTTACTTGGTCTTCGTTTGTCTCCGGCACGTGCGTCACAGGTTCGTTCGGAAAGAGGTTTGTTGGATACACACTATACGCTGACGAAGTCATTGGGGTAATGGGAACTAAGTTCACTTGAAACACTCTACGCTGTCGAAGGCAATAGAACCTCCGAAACTAGGTTCATTTGAAACATGTTCCGAATATATAAATCCATACAAACCTGAGTTTTGTTTATGGTTATTATCACGGGCCCAGGCAACACCGGGCGGGTCGGTTGGTAAGGTAATATTCGTATGTATGGTAGATTACATCAGGGGTGGCGAACATATGGTACACGTAAATGACTCGACACGCAAGAAATATCTTCTGGTTCATAAACAAATTACGGGTATTTATTAATTTATTAGTTAAATTCACGTTTATACAAGAGCTAAAATTTTGATTAACATTAAAAATCCCCTAAAATATAGTAGTAAAAGTAGTTTTGAATAAATTTGTGTGTCCTGCTGTTCTTTTTAAACACGCTGCAGCTCCTTTTTTCTCAACATATCATGTTTTCCAAATAATTTTCTTTCTTAGGATCAGTTTAATAGGCGTTATTTTCTAAATAAATAATATATTTATACATATATATATATATATATGTGTGTGTGTGTGTGTGTGTGTGTGTGTGTGTTATGAAATATTCTAGATCCAGCAACCGTTGAAAGGCCAGCCACGATCTCTATTATTTTACACCAGATCATAGCACTATTATTCCACCGCCACAAGTTACTAACGCTGTTCCATGCTGTATGATGACGTAAGATCACGAATTATACGCCATAGAGGCAGTCGGACGTAACCGGACAACAGGCTAAGTAAATCAATCCAGGCAGTTTCCCACTCAAGAACAACAAACTGTATTGACGAGACAACTGTTTATTAGAATTACGTCGATTTAACAACTCCACTAAATCTCATCAAAAACTCGAAGCTATTTAATGCATTAGATGACGGCACAAAGCTATGTTTTTGAAGAATTCTCTACCGATGACATACGCATTTTGACCCCCTAGTGACTGGGTCTAGTTGACAGAAAAAAAATGTACAAAAATCTGTTCTCCAAATCAGCGTAGCCCGTTTTAAAGTTAAAAGGCGAATGAATATTTCCGCAATGCAGGGGAAGGGCGAGCCAATAGGAAGCTTGCAAAGCTAGGAAACTTAATACTGTCAGTGGTAGAATTTTGAGGTGAAGCGGGAAGACGCGGGAGCCGAAAGGATTCTGGGATATCGAATGATAATTTTAATAAAAATAAAAATTATATTAAGAGACGTTCTAAAGAAATAAAATTTGAATGTTTCAAAAGAAGAAATAAATTAAGGTTTTTACAAATACGTGTAGCTTTTAACAGATTAAGATTTTTAGAATGATAATTAAAAGAATATTTTGATTAAGTTATGGAATAAAATATAAAGTAGATTTAAGAGATATTTTAAAAAGAGAGGAAAAATTAGAATTGTAAGAATTCGGAATAAATTAACTAAGGAAAAATGGCGAAATTTTTTTTATTATTACATATATATATATATATTTAAAAATATACCAAAGAAACTATTTCTTCAGGCTTGTATTTAAAAATGACGAAATTCATTGGCATCGAACATATATAACAGGATAATGTCTCATTTATGTGAATTATTTTATGCGAAGTGGCTTTGTTTTTCAGCTCATACAATACAATTAAAAGTCAAATTTACTGTGTCAAATCCTATTTCATATCATTATCTGAAAAACATTATTCATTAGCTGACTAACTGCCATCTATGACGCAACTCTCATAAGATTAATTTATATGTCGAAAACTATAACATGTTTTTCGCAACATTTCACACAACTTTAGCCACTTCACGTTATCATTGATATAATTTTCTCTATTTTATATTTATTTTTTTTGTCTGCTGCGCCCATTTAGTTTTGCAATATCAACAACCGGCCCTCGAATTGCATAATGTACAAGTAATAGTTAGTATATTAATGCATTCTAATTCAATGTCTGGAAAGCTACTATATCCATAATTACTATTTGTGACATTTTGGCACGGGCTCTCATAAAGCATGGTCATCCCTGGATTAGATGGTATAGATAAGGAAACTGCTGGTCAGTTAGTGTAGTAACGAAGAGAGGGAGGCGGAATTCCACCCGACATCCTGCAGTCTCCCGCATTGCGACGTACGATGCCGCTGCAGTGCCATTCGACAGTTGACGGTATTTTTTGTGTAGCAGCCAACTACTATATTTTTTGTTACCAGTATTTAGGAATAGTAATCGTTGGCTTATATAATCGAAGATTTTTACGATTAAAAGAGGCGATATTATTTTTCAGAGAGAGTAGTAAAAAAAAAAAAAATTACCAAAAATAACTATATCCAAAAGATCCTGACGTGTCACAGCCGGTTTTTTGAAACTCTATGGATGTTTTTCGATTACACGAAAACCTGCTTACAGATTGTCTACTCTAGGGAGCAATGGTTCACACGGTCAAAGAGCCGCTGCTATTTTGCATTTTTATAAAAAAAAAATTAGTTTTTTTTATACGTCATTCTAATAACCACTCCACATTTATGGATCGTGCAAATTGAACTCCTATATATCAGAGAAAATAATCAAAAATCAGATTTTTCAAAAATCAGATCAGAAATTTTAAAATCAGATTTCCAAGACATAGAATAGCAGTCCCTTTGTAGTTTGTGTCTCTCAGTCATTCTCGATTTGAATATTTCTTTCACATTTAGTCTATGACATTTAAAACACTTCTAACTGTTCGAGGGTTGCTGGCAAAATTGGGAATCTTACTTGACATGGCAATTTTCGAATTGAAACTTTTGGTTGAGAAATTTATTTCAAGGCATTTTTTTCTGCCTAAAATTATGTTTTTGAGATAGGCTAGGTGACTATTTTCATATTATACGATTTACCGAATTAAAAAAAAAATAAAACTCGAGATCGCCAAAGATTTTAATTTATTGCTCTTGATAAAATTCTACTTTATTGGTAACTAAGAAATATGCTTTTACGATGTAGATTTAAAGCATTTCGTCGGGTCACCAATTTACGCGTACAAATTGATCGCATGGAAGATGCAACTCCTCTTTCAAAAGGCCACATCATCATATATTCTAACACGAGCAAATCTTGTGTGTGGTTATATATATATATATATATATATGCAAATTTTATCTTAAAAACGGCTCTAACGATTTTGAAGAAATTTCGTATCCTACCGTTTTGGGGCACCAGAAAACCATTGGGCTAGGTCCCATGTTCGAGAAAATTCGATTAGTGGGTCATTTTGGGTCATGGTCTAGCTAATTGTATCTAAAAAACGGTTCAAACGATTTTGACGAAATTTTGTATCCGACCATTTTCGGGCACGAGAAGACTATTGGGGCTGGGTCACATGTTCGAGAACTTTCGATTAGTGGGTCATTTTTGGGTCAACGTGGGTCAAATTAATTTAATCTAAAACGGCTCTAACGATTTTGATTAAATCTTGTGTCCTACGAGTTTCGAGCACGATAAAATCATTGGGCTAGGTCACATGTCGGAGAAAATTCGATTAGTGTGTCATTTCTGGGTCATTGTGGGTCAAGATCTAAAAAGCGGCTCAATTTACACTAAATTTTGCATACAATGGTTTTCGGGCACGAGAAGACGGTTGGGCTAGGTCACATGTTCGAGAAAATTCAATTAATGGGTCATTTTGGGTCATTTTGGGTCATGGTCAAGCTAATTGTATCTAAAAAACGGTTCAAACGATTTTGACGAAATTTTGTATCCGACTATTGTCGGGCACGAGAAGACTATTGGGCTGGGTCACATGTTCGAGAACTTTCGATTAGTGGGTCATTTTTGGGTCAAAGAGGGTCAAATTAATTTTATCTAAAAAACGGCTCTAACGATTTTGATTAAATTTTGGATCCTACGAGTTTCGGGCACGCGAAAATCATTGGGCTAGGTCAAATGTTCGAGAAAATTCGAATAGTGGGTCATTTCTGGGTCATTGTGGGCCAAGATCTAAAAAACGGCTCAATTTACACTAAATTTTGCATCCAATGGTTTTCGGGCACGAGAAGACTGTTGGGCTAGGTCACATGTTCTAGAAAATTCAATTAGTGGGTCATTTTGGTCATGGGTCATTATGGGTCAAGCTATTTTATCTTAAAAACGGTTCAGAGGATTTGAAATAAATTTAGAATCCTACAGGTTTAGGGAACAAGAAGACTATTAAGCTAGGTCACATGTTCGAGAAATTTCGATTAGTGGGTCATTCGGTCATGGGTCATTATGGGTCAAGCTATTTTATCTTAAAAACGGCTCAGACTATTTACACTAAATTTTGCATCCAATGGTTTTCGGGCACGAGAAGACTGTTGGGCTAAGTCACATGTTCGAGAAAATTCAATTAGTGGGTCATTTTGGTCATGGGTCATGATATTTGAACTCAAATTTAATTTTGACCGAGCATAGCTCGGTCTTCCCTGCTCGTGAATTCATATTTGAAACAACAATTGTAGCAGTGTCATCTATACGTGTCTGTTTATGGAGTTTTAGCTATATTTTAAAGTTGTATTGCTAAATTATTATGAAACATTTTTTGAAGCATGTTCAATTTTTTTAAATAAATTTATTTGTAAAATTGATTTTGTGACATACCATTCCTTTCCCTCCTTATAATTAAGCTTTTATAATAAACCTTACATGCAAGCTAAAAGCTCCTTATCCGTTTATTTATAAGGAAATATATTATCACATCTTTATGCAACGGTGTGTATAATAACTATCAAACAACCTAAGTACTCGAATAAATTTCTTCAGAGACTACGCATGTGTGTTGAAAATAATATAATAGAGCCGTTATAATATTTTTTTGTTTTTTTAAAGTTCTTAATAATTTTTATTTTTTACTTAATAACTTTTTTCTTTAATATGTTCAAGATATTCTAATGTTTGGTAAACAATATTTATAATTGAAAGTTTTAATCGATTTCTTTATATGTGCTTTATTAAAGTACTTAAATTTAAACAATAGAAATATTGAGTGAGATAAATACCTTTTTTGTGTAATGAGATATTGTGTAAAAGAATATTTTGAAATAAAATTTAAAATCCATTGAAAATATATTACTTTGAAAAAACTTTAAGCAAATATTTGTAAATTGATAAAAGTATGCTGTATTATTATCTGTGCAGTAATCGTTTAATAAAGATATGTTGTGAAGTTGACTATTTTCTGTGTGTAGTTTATTTTAATATGACATTACAAAAACATTTAAATATCACTTTTTTGTTATAACACTGGTACAAAATATTAATCTTATAAAACAAACAAAAAAAAAGTTGTAAATGATCTCAGCAAGTCTTTTATTTCGTTTCATTTTCTTAATTACATTGGGATATAATTCATAAACGGATTATCTTGTAAAAAGGATGATTTCCCATTGAGAAACACTTCGTTGTAAAGGATATCCCGAGGCCATAAAACGAAGTAATATCTAATGTGAGTGCCGTGTGAAAATATGTCACTATCCCTAAATGCTGCAAATGCCTCGGAGTGTGGTACTGTATATGAAAAGTGTTTGGCGACCTACAGTCATGCGTAGCATATGTCAGTCTATAAGGCTGCAATTCAATTTAGTTCAATTCAACCAAGCAGGGAAGCCTATCATATAGCTTAAGCTCTACAAGCCCTGCTCGGCAGGTTTATTTTTTAAAAAATAAGGCCATTATGCTTTTGCATAATTAAATTACATTAGTTTTGCATTAGGCTAAGTTTTTGTGAGTTCGTAAGAGTTTATGATTTAGAGTTCGCACTGGATGGTGCTAGTTACAATTTAGTTACAATTTAGCTAGTTTGCATTATGGCGTCTGTTATAAGGGTTATTTGGCGATGATCTCTGTAATCCATGTCGTTTTGTACCTCCCATGATGATATTAAAGAGAACACAGTGAACGATGACCCTGGCCTGCCTTTTAGATATTTTGATTCGAAAGTTGGTGTACTGTGAGGATTGTACAGGACTAGTAGACGGTTGGCACTTATGTGGTATATAAGATTTTGTTCCCTGTTATCTTTATTTGGGTACCCGCATAGGTGGATGCGGGCATTCAGGTCTCCCTTGAAGGGGAATTTATATGATAAATCCTTTATGTTCGACCATTCGGTTATACTTTTATATGCTTGCCCTATTTAACTGAATTTTAAACTTCCCATGAATATTCATAAAGCTGAAGAATTCCCATTCTTAATTAACTGTTTGAACAATCCATAAATTTATCAAATTACAGTCATCATATTAAAGGTCAATGAATACGGAAGAAGAATTTAGGTATGCGTATTGTGCTTGTAAAAATGAAACAAAAGTTTTAATTAAATTTAAATTAATGTCATGTACCATTTAACAAATGAACTTGTGATGGAGGAGTGTGCATTTTATTGAAGATTATTTTCAAAAATAATTAAGAATGACATTTTCACAATGAATACTTTCTACGGTTACATCCGATTTTGTGTATCAGGTTATAGCGTTTTATATTTTATTTGCTTTTTTTTATTGTGGAATTAATTTTAACCGTTGCGGAAAGCAATTTTTTTTTTCTGGTGAAATTATTTTTATATTTGATAAATTAAAAGTATATATCTAAAATGCACTAAAGTTAAGATTTATTGTAATTTAACAAATATGTTATTTACCGAAATCAAACAAGTATATTATTTTGTGTACCATTAATACGACAATAGATTAATGAAGAATTTTTGAAGACGTTTGGAAAATGTCATATTACAACAGGTTAAAAAAACATAACAACGTTACAATTTTTTTTCATCATAAATTGTTTGTTTAAAAACTTAGTCTTATTTTAAATTTAAAGAATGAAACATAATACTATTTAAAATGAATGAATAACCAACGGTGGAAAGAGTTTTCAACAGCCTACTTTTTTTATGTTTTATTACTAAATGCTGAAACATAAATAAAGTACCTGAGGGACCTGGGAAGAATGTCAGAAAAGATTTCATTTGAATCGGACAAATATTAAATGCAAAATCTTTTAGTTCCACTTTCCATCGCCAGGAGGCACACTCTGTTTTAAACAAACCTCTGTTTGCGTGAAACTGCGGCACATGTCCCCACTGCCTACGCTACACTATAGCAGGAATGCTATGCACGGGCTGAAAATCGTTATTTTCCACTTTACACCATCAGGGACGCAAAAGCTATATCTTAATTAGTTGTCTATATCTTAATTAGCTCAAAATTGAATAAACCAATATTTGTATATATTTATGACATAATTAGATTATTACGATATCAAAAATTTTAATTTTATACCAGAAAAGTTTTGTAAAATATTGTTAAGTTAAATTGTAGCGTCGTCTGTATATATCGTTCATTGTTATCATTTATTTTGATTCATGACTGACAGAGGTGTGCTATCAGCAACCACTGTAAAACCCTCAAATGAAGAAAATTTTCCGGAACGCGCATGTGCGTGAAGAGCGATTCTCTTTGGCGGTGTAAATCTTTTATAACAGTTGTTTGCTTAATGAACAAAAAAGTAGACGGAAACGTAAACTTATGCACGGACAATAAATGATTTGAAAAAATATTCCCGTATCATTCACGGTTATTGAAAAGCATAACAGATTTAACAGTGAATTACATTTTTTTTTTCTAATTGAATGATTGCATGAATAACAAGGTAAACTTCGCAGAACAAAATAACAACGACCGCCCTAAAACCAAAACAAATACAGATAACCTCTACACCACAGGAAAGGTTATTCAAAGACAATCCCACTCGGCACGCGCTGTAGCTTTTTAAAATTATTTTTTCAACGTACAGAAGTCATTTGTTTGTAAACATTAAAAAGAAATACTGAAATCGTCACATTTGGTTATATTACCTTATAATAACCTGCAAGTTATACTGCAATTAGGTTTTTATAGTGTGGGTACTCTATTGTTGTATTCAGATGTTATTTACATTTCATATTGACAATAGAACAATGTACTTCAACTATAGAACAATATATATTTTTTTTATTTTAAAATATTGTATGCCTTATGTTAAATATATGAAAACAAATATTCATTTACATTATGCAAATCTACCTTATTCAAAATTCTTAATAATAGTAAGATCTGAAGCAATTTATTAAAAAAAGTATATATATGTTATACTAAACTAATTGGATCTTCATTTATTTTATCTTTCTTCCTTCATGTTTTTGGGTGTGCTGAACACGAATTTCAACTTTGCCACCCCGTATCTGGTCTGCTTAAAAAATTATAAGCGAAAAACCATGAAAAAATCTGAGTTTTTTTGGTTTTTCCCTTGTATTCCGGAAAGGGTTAAATTTTTTTGAACAAATTATTGCACCAAATTAAACTAGAGAGCATTTCCTACATTTTTCATATACAATGTTTTTTTCTAAGATGAATAGTTTTGGCATACGAGTAAAAGAAATTTTAGCGATATAATTGAAATTCCATCATCGGAGGGCGAAAACGCAATCTAATCACTATGCATCCATTTTAAACACCAATTTGAAGCTGTTTAGTTATTTCTGGTTGCATTTTAAATCTTTCTTCATTTTCTTACCAAGTTTTAAACCTTTTATAGCACTAAGAAAATAAATTGAAATCAGGTGATTAGGAAAGATATAAAAACACAATCACTCCTCACACAATCACACAATCATTATATATTCTCATTTATTCACAATAATTAAGAACATCAAAATCTGAAGACATTATTCATTTTTAACAGTTATTTCGGTTGTTAAAGAGAAAAGTTTCACCTTATTTTTTTAACATTCTTTTCTTCATTTCACTTGAATTCAAAGTAGGCGATACTTTAGTTCGCATTGCATATATATATTGAAAAAAAAAAATGCATATTGTATGCGCATCTTTTAATGGCATATGCATGCAAGTAGTGATAAAAAAGGTTACTGAAAAGTTTACAGCCGTAATTCGAAGAAAACTTATGTAAAAAAAAAAAAAAAAAAAAAAAAAACCGATGTGACAGAAAAGTTCTAGTGTGATCGCATCTGTTTGTCAGTATTAAAATTAAATTTATGTTTTTCTCAATATTTTTTGCGAAATTTTGTTATTTATGACACTGCTTCAACAAATATTTTTACGCAGCAAATGTATTTTATTGAACTGTAAACTTTCCGCTACATGATTCGGTGACAGAACTTAAAAAATGAGATTCTGATTCATTTTTCATCATTGAGTTAATGCATTTCTGGAAAAATCTTACAAGAGATTTGTTTTTGGTTAAAATGCCATTCAGCACTGCTTTTATTATTTTTTCGAAAGAATTTCAAATGATCGATATACGAATTCCCCATGTTTAATTATGAATTATAGATTTTAAATATTTTTTTTAATTAAGTATTTATAATTGGAAACTAACAGAGTAAGTTTTATTTCAAAATGAAATTTGTACAACTATTGAAAAACATTTAGTACTAATTTGCTGTCATTATGCATTACTATTCTATTCAGTAAAAGATATAAAACTCTAAATGCATCATTGAATTTTAATATTTTAAAATCTTATATACATTATAGTAAAGAAATATGAGATGTTTTATCTCTTATTATATTTTGGCATTTTTTTTCAGTTCAATTAATGCTTTCAAAATCTGAAAACTTAATTCAGGATTTAATAGATTAAAGCATGTATAAACAAATGGAAACGTTATTCCTTATTAGTGTGTTTCTAGTTTAAAGAGTATAATTAACAATATAAAATTTTAAATCATCATCATATTTCAATTTATTATATTATATACATATTATTTAGTACCATTTACTAAGCAAATGGTAACTCTATTCCTTCTTATTATATATTCATATTTTGTCTCGTATAATTGAAGACATAAAAATTTAAAGTCATAATTCAGGTTCTTTGTATGTTTAGAATATTAACCCTCTAAGCGTTTTGCCCGTATTTTTCCATTTCCCAAAAACAACTGAAATCGGCTCTAGCAAAAATACTTTTAACAAAATTGTATTTTAAGATATATTTAAAATAAAGAGATATGAAGTGTATTTTAGAAACAAACGGGGAAAGAAAATTTAAATTATTGTAAGTTTTACAAATAGTTTTATGAAAATGCAGGAAAGCCCTCAGACGCTCATGAGTTTCAGTTTAAATTGAAAACGTTTTAGAACAAAAAATCTGACTTTTTTATTTCAAAATGAGCATTCTTTTATTTCTCAGAATATTTTAATAAGAAATTAATATTTAATTCCTATTTAATCAAACAGGTATGACAATGTTATGAAAAAATTTTGTAAAATTTATATACGTACATTGAAGAAAACCAGCATAAAAATATGTGGCAGAATTATTCCCGTATAATCGCATGTATTAGCTGGCATTCGTAACATTTCAGTAAAATTTTTTTGCGAATTTTTATTATTCATGATACGGCAATAAATATAGTGTCTTTATAAATTCTCTGTACATTTTTGATAAGTTGGTTCTAAATCCAGTTTCTTTTTTTTTCTTGCAGGTTATCCAGAATGCTTTCAATAATAACAGAAAAAAACATAATAACCATTGTTTGTACTCGTTTCTAATTATGAAAACGTGCATGCATACTTTACCCGGAAATTCAAAATATCAGTCTCTTTGAGAATAGCTTTTAAAAATTTTGTGAACAAAATCAAGTGAGCGAATAGAGTTAAAGAAGAGGATTGTTCAGGGAGATCTCCGTTAACACAAGATAGGTGCAAGTGGCCTTGGCATAGAATTTGCGTATATTTCTGCATGTTCAATGATACTAATCATAACAGTGCGGTTACGAGTCTCAGTTTTCGAAATTGTACATTAGTATTGTTTAAATTAAGTAGTATTAACTTTTAATTACTATAATACCAATAAATATATCGCTTAAATTTGCACAGAAGACGCAAAAGAATAAAAAAGTATTTATATATATATATATTGTGGAAATTGAAGAAAAGCAATCTTGGATATTGCATGTCAATTCTTTTAAATTTTTGTGTTATGTCGATAGGCAATGAAATTTATATAGTGTAAATCATGTAAAAGCGGTCAGTGTGTTCAATAAGTGTGTCCAGTCCTTCACAGGATCCTGTCATAAACTGAAAACTTTCATGATTCTGACTGCAAGAACAACGTACAATCATACTTAACAAGGGAAATCTGTCTAAAAATTTCCCGATCTCTAGAAATGCCGTTTTCACATATTTTACCGTAGTTTTTGACAGTACTACAAGAACTCAAGAACTATATTTCTTACATTTTATTTCTTAAAAAAATGGTGATAAAAATTATAGGGCAATTTTACAACCAGAAAAATTAGAGAAAAATATTTAATAGACTTTTGAACAAATTTGCCAAGTAAATATCACTTTAATTTTTTTTCTAATTCATGCTAAAGTTATTATTAAAAACGACTTGGTTTAAAAAAAAACTAGTTTTATTATTTAACAAAATTAAAATATTACAGTTCTTGGCATCTTATTATGCAACGTATCTTTTAACCAATTTAGTTTAACTTCATGTTTATTTTACATTTAACATGAAAATCTGTCTTTTCGTTGACAGATTTCAGGTTATTGCCGTAGTGCAGTATCTTATAGTTAATTGAATCTTATGTTTAATCTGTATGTTCTTTTAATTTGCTTTGGCAATCACTGGCCAATTGTTGTAATTGTGCAACTCGTTGCTTTACATTATTGTAAAAAGCCTTCCATTATTGAGATACATGAGATAATATCACTGTAATTGCGCCTCTTGTTGCTTTACATTATTATAAAAAGCCGTTCATTTTTGAGATACATGAAAGAATATCATCCTTGAAAGTCATTTAATGAGTCATGAAAGTTATAAAATGTAACTACAATTTTCAAATAAATTTCATCCGAATGTACATTTGTTTTCTTTTTCAATTAAGTAAGAACGGAAGAGCAGAAGTCGATAAATATTGACCTATTCCTGGCGTCCATCCGAAAATTGCCTACATATGTCTAGCGGCTTGTCCGTCGTGAAAGAAATAGAACTTACTCGTTAAAAAAAAGAAAACAAAATTTAAAGGGAACATAAATAACCTTTTACAACCATAAGTAGAATTTTAATGATAGTTTAAGTCTAAATACTAATTTGATATTGCTATAAATATCTGTTACATTTTATACGATGTTTTTCGTATAACAATGATAAATAGTAAATAAGTATCCTGTACATTTTAGTGATTGCTCGTTAGTTTATTTAATTTATGTCTCGTCTAATTATAAAAAAAACATAAAAAGTATCTACTTCTAAATTTTCAACCATCTACGCATGGTAGATTTGCCTAGCCATCGCACACAGATGAACATCTTTCTTTTATTAGTATAGGAAATAAACCAATTACTATAATTATCAATACCTTTGTAAAAATTTCAAATAAATAGTCTTACCTTTAATGATTGTAATTTATTATTTAAGGACTGGTTAATGTTACCATTATATATCACGTGGTTTACTTCATCTTTACTGAATAATGCATCTCGACTGTATAAATATGTAAAATAACTTTTCCCAACTTCCCCACTAAGTGATCCAGACTGAAAAATTTGAAGGAGTGTACAGTTCATATAATCAATATTTTTCTATAGCAACTTTTTTCAGTCATTTTTTTTTGCTAAGCGAAATAAAAATGTAGCATTCGTAGTGTAAAAATTGAGAAAAAAAAATTAAACAAAAGTCAATAATCAAAAAGTTACTCAAGGAGCCGTACCTTCTCCTACATTTTTTCAAAGATTCTAAACAGGTGTATAAATTAAACAATAGCTGATAGAAAAGGGGAAAAAATTAAACGAATAAACGGAATATACGATTTCAACATTTAAAACAAGAAAGAAAAATCATGCGTCATACATAGATTGTGAAACACTTTTCAACACATACCAGAATACTCTAACAAAAGATCGCCATTTAATAAGGTCAAAGATGATGTCTAAGTAAACAATTTGAAAAACGAATAACACATTTGAAAACACAATTTCAGCAATTACCATCTATAGTTGGAAAAATATAAGAATTATTTTGAGCAGTCCTGTATATGATCTATAGATTTGTATTTATACTACATAGTTTTCAAAAATTTTGTTTATTTAGGATACGCATAACACAAATGAAAATTACTCTTCAATGAGTTTTGTCAGTAACAGGAAATATACTCGAATTATTTTGTGCAGCCCTGTATATGATATATAGAATTTGTACAGACCTAGTAAAATGCGAAAATTTAGTTACATTTAAAAACACATACCACAATTGAAAACGTACTGCCAGTAATTATAGCTCATAAACAGTACCTTAAGCGAATGATTTTGTGTGCCCCTGTAAATAAACGATAAATACTATTCACACCATATTCTACATTAAGCATCTTGTAGTGCACACCTCAATGATGTACTTCATTTTTAACATGTTTGAAATAGTGTAACATAATTAAAATAAACTGCAAACGTTTTTTTCCCGTAAACCGTAATATAACGTAATTCTTTTAAGTGACCCTGTAAACGAACTAAAAACGCTACATAGTTTATTTGCAATAGTGAATATACAAAGTTCATTTTCAATAAGATATATGAATTACATGGCAATCAGAGCATAATTTCGCAAGTAAAAGCATGGACAGACAAACAGACAGACAAACCGGATTCGTAAACACTTTTCGACTATGTAGGTAAGTGTTAAAAAATCAATTAAAAAATGCAAATAATTCAACGATAAAGTATCTGCAGCAAATTTCAATAACTACCTACAGTAAATTTCAATATATAATTCTTAATAAGAACTCGCTCTCCAGTTACTTTAAAAACTTTAAAAAGTAATGTATTCTTTCTTTTCATGAAATAAGAAAATGTTATTTACAGTTTTGTAAAGAACACGAAATGTTTTCAGTTCGAGCAAAAAAGGTGCGGTAAATTTGATTGAAAATGATTTAGTTTTAATTATTAAATAGCATGTTCTGTTTTCTCTTTCTTAAAAATGTTTCTCAAGTTTCTGCCGCACGAACGCATGCTCATGATTAAGTAATTATAGTTTAACATGAGCACTTTAATGTATTTGTCGCAAACTTAATTACTTCAAAGTAAAAGTTTCTTTAATTACAGAAGCATTTCAGGTAAATTTCATGTCTCGCAGTTGCAACATTTTTAAATACTATGAAAGACATAGATACATTTAACAAATTATGTTAAATGTTCTTAATGTGTATTTTTGTTTTTCAACTTTAAAAAAAAATCATGTGTGAATAACACAAAATGTTTGAAATATATTTCCGATTTTCTCAATTAATTTTCTATGTATAATGTAGCTTTAATTTATATATCGATGAGAAATTTTCACGTTTTCTGATTTTATTTTTGTATAATAAAAAACAGAAAAAAAAGAACAGTTTTTTTTTTTTTTTTTTTACGAAAACTCTAGTTTTCCTACGCCGGTCTTGTGACGTCACAGTTCGTGACAAGAAAAGAAACACAAAATTTGTTCACATTTTGGATAGCGCGCTTGACGGTTTTCTTTTCTTCTTGTAAAAAAATTCGTATGTATTACATTATCAAAAGTAATAGAATCTTTAAGAATATAAAAATGTTATTAAAAATCTAAACAACACACAAACTGCAAAAGTTATCCTTAAATTTGGTAAAACATTTAAAACGAAATAGTATACTCCAAAAGTTAAAGTAAATTTAATTTTTCCCATTGGCCTTTAAATTTTCAAAGAAAAAAATGATTGCAATACAAAATATTTATGCCAGTTATAAGTTATACAATACTGCCTGTTAGAATAATGCATTTTTATTAGTAAATAAAATATGATTTTTATAAATCAATCAATTTACCACAGAAGCAAAAACATTTCTGGTAATTTGTGACAGTTATTTGAGCATTTGACGGTAATCTGCAAATTTTACAATAATTTTACACAACTCCTTAATTCATTTATATAAATTATTAAATAAAGAAACTTTAAAATATAAAGTAAGATATCCATTATAGTTTGATTAATTTAATGCATGGATTCTAGATTTTTTTTTTTTTTTTTTTTTTTTTTTTTACATAATATTACAAACCCGAATTATAAAGTACCTTTCAGTTTCTTTGTTGTTTAACCGGGAGGATATAATTTTTGAGAAGTATAAATACTTTTTTACTACTTTTTATTTAAACATAATTTCCGTCTACACATATATAAAGCATTGATACAACAGCCAATATATATATATATATATATATATATATATATATATATATATATACATATATATGTTATCCTGAATATCACGATCCTACCTATAACTTCTATTGAGATTTGAGATGTGGCAAAATGACCTAAAATATTTGACCCCTTTTAACACTCCTTAGTGGCTGAATTTCTAAAATCGCTGAAATTTGTGGTTAACTAATTTTATTATTAGATTTGTTATCTTGAATTTCACGCTCCTACTTAAAACTGTTGCTGAGATGTGGCGAAAAGCCGCAATGATCTAAAACTTTCGACCACCCATTTAACAACCTTAGTTAGTTGAATTTCTAAAATCGGGGAAGTACGTGTTTAAATTTTGGAAGAGTGATAAATATAGTAAATATAGTACGTTTTCATTAAAACGTAGCTTTCCTACCTTATACTTTTCCAGTTTGTCTTCAAAAGACTTGCTCAAGAACACAAAACTTTCTGACATATTTTTTGATTCATTTTTAAACGCAAAGACATAAAATTGTCAGGTCTGACTAATGAAGGCATTTGGAATAGAAATGAGTTTTCCTGTTTTTCATAAATAAATTAACCATCAAGTTAGAAGCGATTCTGTGCCCATTCTCTTCCTTCTGTGTCGAGAATTCTTTTCAAAACGCCGACTTTGACAGTATTTTCTGAAAGATCTTCAGCATTTACCTCGATTACATAGTTTCTAAAAAAGAACACCGGCCAATTTCACGCGTTTCCGAACGAAAACAAATTTAAAAAATGTGTCAGAAAGTAGATTTGGAAACAGCTTTAAGTAAAAACTGCCGCTCCCTCCCGAAATTTTAGAATGTTCAGAATTTTTATTTTATTTTACCTGCTATAGAAAAATCGTTTATATGACGTAAATACGACGGAATAAATATATATCGTTTTAATTATGAGTCATTTTTACCATTAATAGCTTTTCGCACGTAATAATTTAAGGGATTCTTTTATTTAAAAAAAAACCGTGTTTAAATAAATGTTTCGACTGAAAAGTGTTTCTAAATGTTATTATTTAGGCTATGTGAAATCTGGTAACAGTCGTTAATAGAATATTATTTCAAACTATGAATTAAATCTTTATTTAGATAATGAAATTTTCGATGAAAAATTTGAAAAATACTTAAAAAAAAAAAAAAAAAAACTTTTGCACATTGCACACCAAAATCTAGGGAAATATGCCTACGAAAAATGATTAAATTGCTATGCATAGTTTTTGAACTTATAATTCTTTTTAAAATGAGCTATTTTGACAAATTTTAACATTAAATAGATCTTAAAATAATCTTTTGATTTAAACATTGCTTGCTTCAGCGTATTTATTGTATATTTCTCGATGAAACTGCTAGTTTTCATGATTTTATATGCAATAGTTCGAGGTAAAAAAATTCCAAATGCTTGCAAAACTCGAACCGAGAACCAAAATACCGCTTGTTAACAAAATGTAAACATTTAGCATATCGTGAACAGTGATATCATAGCCAATCACGCAGCCTTTTCAAGTCGTGTGGTTTACTTGTAACTTTAAACTTAATTTAAAATTTATTGAACGATTTTTTTACATATTTGAAATTTATGAGCCTGGAATTATCAGAAAAATATAAACTTGATCGATTACCTCATGTGTGCAAATTCCTCCATCATCCTTCATCATACAAAATATTGCTTATCGGGGAAGTTGAGTTAGCAGGATGTTAAGAGCGTAATAAGAGAAAAAAAAATAACCATATTTTTGTTGTAATGACAAATTGGTGTTTAAAACTGGCACTTTTATAATAAAGCATCTCTTTTGAGCATATTTCATACAAAAAGTACATTAATTTTCGCATATTTAATAAAGCTTTAATAATTTCCCAAATATCAATTTCTCAATTTTTACTGCTTAAAAACTCTTTAATTTTTCATAAAACTTCTGTCTACCGTGACACTATTTGGGGTAATACAAAAAATCCTTATTCTCCCATTTTGGGTTATAAAAGAGTGAAATTTTAAATTCATGTAAAGATACGTTAATGTGAATGGGGGTTAACCCCCCCAGACATTTTAAAAAACGCTTTGAAGACACATTAAAAAAGTAAAATTTTATTTTTGAGTTACATAAGGCTGATTTTTTTTTAATTATAGAAGAAAATTTCTTTATTTGTCTATAATTTATTAAACAGCTCTATATGTATGTTTCATACAAAATGTAAATATATATCCACTACATATAGGCAAAAATAAGGATCTAAATTTGAAATCTTACTCACCAGTTTTGGTAAAGCTGGTGGGTTTTATAGCCCTATAAGCCAAAGTTAGAGAACCGGTAAAATCTTTCTGCAAAAATTAAGGTAAAGCCAGGGGAGATGGCGCAGTCGGAGAGATTGCGTACTTAGAGGTTCGGGGGGAAGGAGTAGAGTGAGAGCGCAGCGACTCCAGATAGTTGTACAACAGTAGTGGAGTGTCTACTTGAAAATGCACGTTGATTGCTTTGAGCGTCTAAGATAAAGTATTACTATTTTGTTTTGTTTTCCTAAAGTAAGTGCTTGAATTTTTATAGCTATTCATCAAAATTTCTATACAATGCCAATAGTACAAAATATTTTTAACTTAAACGATTTCTCATAAGCTACTAATCTAGACTAACAATGTGAACATCAACGGTTCGTTTTAGTAGTGGCCATGTTTAAGTAAAAAGCCGCGCAATCTCTCCTACCGAAATTGGAGAGTTTGCGCATCTGCTACTTAGGAGAGATGGCGCATTGTATCCATTAGTTTCTATGCTAGGAGAGATTACGCAGCTAATTGGTAAATTTGCACAAAAAATGAAAAATGAAAATGGATTAATTTTAAGTTAAACGTGTTATTAAGTTACATAATTTTATTTTGTAATCTTATGTGGACTTGCTTTTTCTGATTCTTTAATTTTTTTCCTTTAATTAAAATTTTTTAATCGTTTTAAAAATTATTTCCTTTTTCGGATTATTTAAGCATTATGTTGAAATATTCACTCCTAATACAATAAAATTTTCTCACAAAAACCTTACAGCAATGTCATTTAAGTGTAATTATTATGGTTAACAATTTAATTGTAGTTATTATTAGTAACAATCTCTCCTACCCATGTGCGCAATTACACCAACCCTGTAAGGAGAGATTGCGCAAAATAACTTTCTTGGTTTTATTACAACTGTTCTATTAAATTGCAACATAACAGCGAAATAGCAATGGAAATGCATAAAAAACAAATGAAGTAAAAATTATTCATGGATAGTTTAGCAAAAAATTAATATTTAGATTTTTTATTGCTATTCTTTTGAATTGTGCGCAGACTATCCTAGCTTTACCTTACATTATATATATTTCTGTTATATAAATTTAAAGTAAAAAAAAATTAATTATTAATTTAATGTCAAAAGTGAGGTAAATCGCCAAATATGGCGGTACGAATTCCAAATACTACCCACTTACACTCAGCAGGCGACAACTATGATATGCGGCCAGGATTGCCTGGAAACATTCTACGGTAACAAATAAAGTCAATTTCGTTCTGCCAGATATGCAATTACAATGTGGTAATTCTCCGAAATAAAATTCGTAGGTTTTTGAAGGATTTTTTAAACTTTTTTCAATATTTTATTCTTAATATTAAAATAATTGTATTTTAAAGTAATAATAATAATAATAATAAAACTTCCATGTTAATAGTCCGATAACTGTTCTCAAAAAATGTATTTTCAGAAAGTTATGCTGCTATAAAATCAATAAATACGATTTTTTTTTCAGAATTTTTTTTATCGGTAGAGCTCTTAGTGCTATGTGCGAACTTCAACAAAAGTGGTCCCCTTGTCAGAAAAAGTTTACCTCTGTCTTTTCTTTTGCTACCTGGACTTTCTCTATAAACTTTTATTTCACAAAATGTTATTCAAAAATAGTATTCCATTATTATGGTTAATAAAGGTTAATGAAGGTAAACTAAAGAAATAAAATAATTTATGTTTTAGATAAATAATCAGGAAAATTGATTTTTTAAACGCAGCAGAACACACAGGCTTTTCCTAAAAAAAAAAAAAAAAAATTAAAATAAAATAAAGCTAGTGGAATTTCGAAATAATTACAGACAAATTCATAATTCGTATTTATATCCTCTAAATTACAACAGATATTCAAATTGGATATCTGTAACTTCTAGACATGCTTAATCGTGTTCACGAAAACTAGTTTTCTCATGCCAATTTATTGAATGATTATTATGAAATAGTTGTATAATTCGATTAACTGTTGGACACGATAGCGCATCAGACTTCACACGAAATGGTCTCATTTTTGAAAAGATTTCTTCTTAGAAAAAAAAATCGATAATTTACTAACACCAATTTGAGAAAAACACCATGTGGACGTTCGCACGCTTGTGCGCATCTGGACATGATTTTCAATTCCGTTCGCCACACCGATTTAGATGCTAATATAACAGACAAATATTTTTCTCGTGTTTCATCTGATGGTTTTCCCCTGTACTTATTTTACTAGAATATGTATTATTTAAAGTCCCACTCAAATTTATTTTTAGAACACCCTGCACAAAACTTAGACCTTAGACTATTTGTTAGCTTAGCCCCTAATTGGGTAAATTTTAATCATGGGTAGGGCATTTTAAGTAACATCTTTATTGATATATGATAGGTATATATATATAAACAGAATAAGTTCCGTTTCTATTTCTATCCGCAGCAGCGCTGCGATCGCAGTTCCGAGCATGCGCGGCAGTTACTCTGACTGAAGGAGAAGAAATGTACGGCATTTTCAGATCGCTGCTGCCGACGTGTTATTTGTAGTGCTTCATTAGAATGTCAGCCTTAATTGAAAATGCCGCCTCTTGTGAAATCAGATCTGTGATTCGTTTTATCAATTCAAAGAAAGTCAAACCATGTGAAATTTATCGGCAAATCTGCGAGGTTTACGGACAAAATGCTATGAGTGATTCAATGGTTAGAAGATGGGTCAGACAGTTTAACGAAGGACATGATCAAGTGCACGATGAAGAACGCAGTGGACGCCCGTCTTTGGTTACTGATGAACTGGTTCACGCAAATGAAGAGAAGGTTAAGCAAAACTGTAAGTTTACAATTAGTGTTCTTGCTATGGAATTTCCGCAAATTTCATAATCACTAATACATGAAATTGTTACTGAAAAATTGAAATTTCGAAAACTTTGCTCACGTTGGGTACCCAAAATTCTTACTGAACAACACCAAAAACAATGGATGGGCAGTGCACTTCAGTTTTTGACACGTTACAATGAAGACGGCGATGATTTTCTTTGTCGGCTAGTCACGGGGGATGAAACTTGGGTTTCTTACGACACCCCTGAGAGTAAACGCCAATCAATGGAATGGAGGCACACTTCGTCCCCAACGAAAGTTAAGCCTAAGCAAATCCTGACACCTCGAATAGTCATGTGCACCGTTTTTTGGAACAGAAAAGGCATTTTGCTGATTGATTTCTTACCACAAGGCCAAACAATCAATGCACATGTTTACTGCGAGACCATTAAGAAATTGCGTCGCGCAATACAGAACAAGCGCCGAGGATTACTGTCAAAAGGTCTTGTTTTTTACACGATAATGCACGACCTCACAACTGCGAACGTCACAAAAAAACTCTTACAGGAATTTGCCTGGGCCAGGTTTGATAATCCTCCGTACAGCCCACACCTCGCTCCTAGCAACTTCCATCTCTTCTTACACCTCAAATATTTCCTTGGTGGTCAACACTTCACCAATGATGACGAGCTGAAAGAGCATGTAACCACATGGTTGAAAACACAGGCGGCAACCTTCTATAAAGAAGGCATACAAAACCTTGTGGTACGCTGCCTTCAAAATTTCAGAAACTATGTAGAAAAGTAGTTTTACAGTTTTAGATTTTTGTACAATAAATATTTTTTTGTATCTGTACACTTTTTTTATATAACCAAACGGAACTTACTGTGAATATACCACGTAAATAATATATCCACAAAGTATGCTGAATGCACTCATACTAATTGTTAAAATGTGCCCTACTCTGACGTAGACAAGTCATTTTTATTTTATTTCTGCGATATATTCAAGCTTGTATTTAAAAAATAAATAAAGATTTTGTAATATACAGAGTGCCCCAAAAAGCTTGAAACGTGCTTATATTTATTATGTGTTGGAAATGCAAAGGCAATGTAAACTGCAAAAGTATTAAATTAAGGTAGAAACTAAGATTATATTTATAAAAATGTTCTGCTAATAATTTTGAAAAAGTTGCAACTTTTAAAGTTTTACATGGGCCTTGGATCGTATAAGTGATATTTAGAAAAGTTTTCTTCATGTTCTGACACCTACAACAATACAAATCCCATTCTTCTATAACAAAAACTCACCGATTTTTATTAAATTTCAGAGCTTTCCGCTACTAAAAACGTACAGTGGATTTCTTATTACTGCAAGCTCCAAATTTTCACAAAACTAACATATCATAACTTTGAAATATTTGATCGTGGAAGAATGGAAGTTTTACTGTTGTAGTTGCCAGAGCATGGGGAATTGTTTTTCTAAAAACAACTTAAAGAACCCAGAGACCGTATACAAACACAAAACTTAATGGCAGGACACTATTTCATTAACATACTCTAAATCCAAAGCTTATTTTGAACATTTTTGCAATTTTTTTTTGCTTACATATCTCGAACAGATGAAAGATAAAATCGTGTTTCAATTTTTTTGAGAAGCCTTGTACATCAAAAGAATATTAAAAATTACTTATATTACCCCATGTAAAACAAAACTCCAATAACCCAAACTACTTGTAAAGTACTCTGTTTAATCTTGATAAAATTCTTTATTTACCTCTTATATGTGCAGAGCATATTTTTTACTAGTTACTCATTAGTGGATAGGAAGAGTAAGACATTCCACATATATCAGTCTTTAGCTCACAGGCTATCATAGCCTAAGAGCTAATGTGCCCGCCGGATCTGTATGTACGTACCTATGTATGTATGTACGTATGTACGTAAGGCGATAACTCTTCATAGAAATGTCCGTTTTGCGTCAAATTTTGTTTATAGGTTCATTCTGATAACATGCTTCCCTGATTTGTTTTGGGGTTCATTGGTTAAGTATAAAGGGTGGAAAGGGGGGCTAATCCCCCTTAATTTAGATAAATGAGTTTTTCACGCAGAGTTATCTGATTTGCTGCATATTTTGTATATTGGTTCATTGTGATATGGCGCTTCCCTGATTAGTTTTCGGGGTTCATTGGTTATGTATAAAGGGGGAAATGGGGGCTAATCCCCCACCCTTAATTTAGATAAATAGGTTTCTCATGCATAATTATCCGATTTGTTTCAAATTTTGTACTTAGGTTCATTGTGATAAAGCGCTTCCCTTATTAGTTTTGGGGGTTCATTGGTTAAGTACAAATGGGGGGAACGGGGGCTAATACCCCACTTAATTTAGATAAATGGGTTTTTCATGCAGAATCATCCGATTTGCTTCAAATTTTGTATATAGGTTTATTGTGATACGGCGCGTCCCTGATTAGTTTTGGCGGTTCATTAGTTAAGTATAAAGGGATGAACGGGGGCTAATTCCCACTTAATTTTCTGTCGATTTCTTTATTTTTCGAAGGGCATTACTTTTTTAACTAAGAGTGTTATATACAATTAGTGTGATTAGCCTGTGAGCTCAATGCCATCAGTTTAACTGGGCACTTTTTTTCATTAAGTTATTAAAATGGTCTGCAAATGATCTTGCTCACCACTCCAAACTACAAAATCTGGAAAGGGAAGAAACGCAGCATTTTTGAAATGCGGTATAAGATACACTTGCCCCTGATTACCCCAGATAAATAATAAACGGGTAATAAGATGCATTGCTGAAAATATGTAATAAAAATCTTATAATTTACAAAGTAAATTATGAATTAGAATTTTGCTAGTCAAAATCTTACATATCCGGTATGCTCAAACTTTTCACCCATTTTACGACATCAAATTTTCTTTTCTATAAATAAATATATATATATATATATATATATATATATAGATAGATATATATATAAATTATGTATATAGATTCGATAATTTTAAATTTTCAGCATGATTTCCTGTTCTGCTTAAAATTGTCTGTTTTCTTTAAAAATTTTCCAAAACCATGTCACCCGAGAGAAGACTATTTATAAATAATCGAAATATTTTATTTTAACCCATAAAGTTGCATGTTACTTTGAATCGGCGAAAAACCATTGAGTTATTTATGATAAAAAAAACCACACCGATAATGAAAATAGTGCCCTGTAAGCGAATGTTTGAATATAGGATAAGATTTTTGAATATCTCGCAGTCACTTTGCAACATCTGTCTGTTAATTTTATTTATCTAAACTTCCTGAAAAAACTGTTGTTACATTCATTGCTTTACTAAAGTTTGCTGTGTGTAAGTTCACATTATGCTGTAGGATGCCTGTACGTATGCCTGTACGTAATATACTTGAATGCAAGCATATAAGGATGTATCTAAATATGAAGTAATACATCAAATGTACTGCATTTAGACTAAACCTAAATTAAAAATAAGGCAGTCTTATAAACATTAAACATTCTGGAATGTTAATAAACTCTGCCAATAAATTAGCTATTTGATATATTTTTATTAAAGATAACGTAAAATGTAGCTCTCAAAACATACACATAAATAATATCTATAATATAATAAAAAAATGTTCTAAAAGGGAAAAAAAATCCGAATTTACAAAAAATACATTTTTAGAATTAGTACAGCACATATTTGGAAAAAACACAAAATTTTAAACAATTTTAAACTACATTTTAGTAATAGCAAGATGTATAATGTGACTAAAACTTGTAATAAAATAAGAAATAAGAAAATTTGAAATACGAAATTATACAAATAAATTCTCCTGCCACAACAATACTTGATTAAATAAACCAAATTACTGTAATTTTTTTTAATTTGTAACAAGAGACAACATATAATTTATCTATGCTGACGCACAATGTATTATAAAATTCTCACGGAAGTTACTGTTTTGTTAAGTAAATATGCTGCGAAGTGTTTTTGATTATTATTAGTAAAAACTGTAAGATTTTCAACTTTCATTTTTTATTATATTACATAACTAATGTTATGTAATGAAAAATAATAGCATAAATATGTTCAACTGGATATGTTTAAATACTTGAAATACATATGCTGTGGATTCAACTGAAATATGTTTATTATTCTCAGATGAATTTTATTATTTTTTATAAATGTTTCACATGAATATATGGAAGAATAAATACATTTAATTTAAATGCATATATAATTTCAAATTCTACTTCGATTTGAATTTTTTTAATTTATATATGCATAAATAGAGTTTGATTATGTGCATTATAGAATTTGCAAATGTGGATGTAAATTTTCATTAAAGGTACTTTAAATATAAATAATTGATAAGCATTTATAAATTTCCATTTATTCATTTCATGAATTGTCACGTATTTTCAGTATGTATATATGTGATTATAGAGACAATACTATTTCACAAAAATAACAATAGATTCTTACTTATAAGTGAATCTCTTTCTAGATATGTATATATATATATATATATATATATATATATGTGTGTGTGTGTGTGTGTGTGTGTGTGTGTGTGTGTGTGTGTGTGTGTGTGTGTGTGTGTGTGTGTATGTGTGTATTGCAATTGTGCGTGCTATTAAAATGCTCATTTATTTGTTTCATTATAGCGATGCTATATATCTATAGCATATAGTGTTGCTCCTTCAATCTATCGTAATATGTTATTATTATTCATAATTAGAACTAAAATTTCACTAACCCTTCCTCTAAAAAAATGTATTTATAACTATATTTTGTGATTCAAAATAATGGTTATGGCGATTATCTCCTAAATCACCCTCATAAAAACATACTTCCTGAAGCAAAATGTACTCAAATTAAGTACAGCTTTTTGAAAAGGTTTTTTTTACCAAGGGACTGTATACACATTATATTACGAATTTTAATGTGATACGATAACTGCTTCCTGTAAGTTATATTTCGAAATACACTCTTCATTGTCTGACAAGTAATATAGTATAGGTCCCATTATTTTACGCCCAAATGTCATCCAGTTATTATACTTTTGATTTTATGAAATTTTAGAATCTTCCGGAACTTAAAGTGAAAATAATTTTTAAATGTTTTATTGTGTTAATCTATATTTACGCAAAGATGATTACGCTGGATGATTATTAATTTTTTTTGTTATTTTTTAATCATTTTTTTAAATCTTTTTAATATTATTATTAGTATTATTAGTATTTAATCATCATCTAAACTGCAAAACTTAAAATTTAAACATAAAATTCTTGGATTTTTTTCTTTTCTTTTTTTTTTTTTTTTTGTTGTAAAGAAGATATTTTATTTAATGCTGTCATATCATGAATAGACGTCTTCAATAGGTACGGGCCGACGCGAAAAAATACGAGATAAATTATCGCGGAAAGTTGCATGAATTAGACTTTGCTCCCAAAGATTTGAAGAAACTTTTTCGACTTAGTGGGCGTACTGAAAAAAATTCAGACAAAAAAGGAGTGTTCGGATAATTGGACACTACGGTTAATTGGAGTTCGGATAGTCGTATAGGATGTATATATTTAAACGTATTTATATCTGCAAGCATAAACGTGAATAAGAAAAGCAATAGAAAATGCAGTTTTAATGTTTACAAGTAATTGTATGCATTTACAGAAAATATAGCTAAAATATGGAAATAAATATGTATATATGCAACTGCACAATATACAGACTATCTAATATAACACATAAATGTACATCTTGATAACCATATAAAAATTATATATTCGAATAACTAGCAAAATACATCTGGAAATTGATTAAAAAAATATATATATAATTTATTTAGAGAGGTATTTATTCTCAAATGATTTTAAAATATTTTCTTATATGTCTGACCCAAAGGTGTCTAATGGGTGTGTTGTGCCATACTGGTAAAATGATTTTAGGTGCGATGCAAAAATAAACATTCGCATTCTATCAACATTTTACAAAGTTATAGAAGTATACTCAGGATGGTAACCTTTCTTATCAGTGACCAATTGCTAATTCCTAAACAAAAACGTTTAGAGGTATAATATCAACAGCAAAAATTCTTCAAATGTTCATTTTCATCATGTGAAAATTCATTTAAGTCAAAATAGTTATTTAAAAAAAATCGAAATTAAACTAATTTATACGGTCCCTGGATCTTGTACGTCAGGGCCGTCCCACCTGGCATCAGCGAAATACCAGAAATTTCTTACAAAAATATCCCACCTTGTTTAATCTGGGGCACTGGAACAATGTAGTTAACTGAATGGAAATGCCTAGTTGCGTACGAACTGAACTTCCAGGATTATGCGGCTTGCGAGGCAAATAGGGAGCCGTGAGAAATATAAAAAGTTTAAACAAAAATAAAATAAAAATATTTAAAATATAATAAAGAAATAGAAATTTAACAATAAAGAACTAAAAAAATAGTTCTTTATTGTTAAACTTCTAATTAAAGAAGGAAAATATTTCTGGTGTACTGCGGACGCCAGGTAGGACAGCCCTGCTATACGTTACATTTAGATACAAACTTTACTCAAAACGTTAACACGCAAAACAGTAAAAATTCGATTTTTTGCTTATCAAATCGAGTTGTGATACTTGGAATCGTATAACGTTTCGGTATTTTCTGATACTAAAAGCCCGTTTTTCCGCATTCATATACAGTGGACTCTCTCTATCTGAACACTCTCTAATGTGAACACCCCAATATCATGAACACATTCCGATCCCGGCAAAACTCCATAGACTTAAAAAAAGACGAACTCTCTGTATTCTGAACACCCTCTAATCAGAACACCCCTATATTATGAACGGTACTTTTGATCCTCATTCAACCCCACCTTCCTGTAAATTGAACGTGTGTTTCCAATCGGAATTCGGGTAATACTTCATCATGGAAATTCGGAGAAATTGTTGCTAAAGAATAAAAAGGTTCAACGAACTCGATTTAGAAATAAACAGACAAAATCATCGTTACATTTTAAGCATCTACCCGATGCTGCAATTTGTTTGAATAACTCAGATAAAATCTTCATATAACAAAACAAACAAAACATTTATTATAACAAAAAAAAATTGGAAGAATATTTTTCAAACAGATATGTCTTTACCGTACGTGTTTTACACCTCAACTAACAAGAAGCAACAGCTTTGAGTGACTTGGGGTCGATTTTTCAGGAGCTGCATACTCTGGAGCTTATTTCGAAGCCGACGACGGGTGCCTTCCGATTTACAACAACAAGATCGTTGAAGAGGTAGATGATAGTAAAGAAGAAGCAGAACGAGAAGCGACTGATGAAACAAGAAGTACGATTACCTTCAAACAATATGGCCAAGGGATTCAAGACCTGTTGAACTATGTAGCTGAACATCACCTAGAAGTCTTTCCACTTCTTAAACAACTAAATAACATGTACACTGCACGAGCATACACAATGCAAACACAAACTAAAATTACCCACTTTTTTAAGTAATGAACCGATTCAAGTAATAAATTGTACATATGTAATTGTATGTTTTGTAAAACGATTTTAATATAACTTTTTTAATTAACCTTTCAAATATTTTCTAAATTCAGCACCTCCATCTAGGTAACTGGCATGGCTAACCAGGCTAAGTATTCTATACATTCTATAACTCAATACATAGTAGTAGTAGTAATGCATTTCCCAATCTCCCTCTATAATGAACACCCCAATAATCTGAACATTTTTGGTCGTCCCATGAGTGTGCAGAATAGAGAGAGTCCACTGTATATCGTAAATTAAAAATTGTTGACATTTTCTGGTGGGGCTTATGGCTTCACTTAAACGAGGATATAGCATATGTCATATTCCGACTGTTATAATCAGATATTAATTAAAAAAGGTATATTCGATGAAAAAATTGAAAAAATCTTCAGCTTATTTGTGTTATGGATAAAATCGACAGGAAAATCGCTATTAAAAAGCTAAAGATATTTTTTCCAAAATTATGAAAAAAATTGCTTACCGTTAAATCAAACAGATTTGAATCGAATACAAAATATTAAAAGGTTGAAAATTAAATAAACATAATCATTTAATAATATCCATGTATATTTGTTAAACATGTTTTAATTGGAAAATGAGAACTTACGCATTTATAAATGGAAAAATTTTTTAGTATCCAGTTATAAAGAAATATTTATATCAAAACCTTCATTAATTTTTTTGAAAATTACCCAAAATTATCCCTTATATAACATTAAAGTAAAACATTTTGAATCGAATGTAATGTTTAAAATAATTTTAAATTATCAAACGTAAAATTTAAAAATGTATATGCGCCTTAAACATGTAAAAAAGAAAAAAAAAAGAAAATGTTCTAAGTAGCTGTAATTCCCTTTTAGAATCACGTCATTACATTATGTAAATTATTCCTCATATTTTTCGTGCTTTTGTAACAAGACAAGCTTAAAATTTGTCTTAGTTATGTAAATAGTATTATGAAACTCTAAAATAAAATAATGCTTTTAAATTGAGCAAATATTCTGCGAGTATATTTTTTAAGATATTTGTATAATAATTGAGGAGTTATTTTTCTAACTAATGCGAGGATTAGAAGCAGATGGGGTGCAGAACTTACACAATTCCTGTGTTTTAGAACCACAAATTTCGAATAGTAATCGTCAACTTATTTAATCGTGTAAATTCTGTCTATAAATAAAGAGGATATATCTATTTAAAAAATTCAGAAAATTCAGAAACTTCAAAATAATTCTCGTGCTTAAACCAAAACCCTCCAAATACTAGGTGTTTTTTAATCCGCTGACCAGGCCTCTACCTGCTGGGCTTTTGCACAGCTTAATAGGTTGATGCCTGGCTACGGGGCGAGGATTCCCCCGATCTCCGCATGGCGAAGATCTTTTTCATGAATATATAGGCCGACGTGGCTTCAGTGCGTCTTGTTTTCTAAGTTGCTTTTTTATTAGTTGGCCTGTTGCTAACCGATCTTGGATGAGAAGATTCAGCACTCCACAGCGTAGCGAAGTCATGCCGGACGGATGTGTGATGCTGGGGGTATTTACTAACTTCACACTGCATCGCGCACCTACCCATACGTCATGCCCTTCTAAATACTAGGCTTTTTTTACCGCTATCAGGCCCCTACCTGCCAGGCTTTTGCCCAGCTTAACGGGTTGATACCCGGCAACGGGCCGAGGATTCGCCTGGTCTCTGCTTGGCGAAGATGTGTTTGATAAATCTATAGGCCGACGTGGCTTCAGTGCGTCTTGCTGCTTTAACTGCTTTTTTTTAGTTGGCTGGTTGCTAATTCATTTTGGATGAGACTGTTCAGCACTGCGCAGTGTAGCACAGTCATGCTGGACGGACATGAGATGCTGAGATATTTACTAATTCCGCGCTGCATCGCTCATCTATACGTCATGCTATCGCTACTCGAGTTGGTCTCGTAATTTAGAACCTTGATCTGGTGACGAGACCTTCACCTGACTAGGCACCCCCAGAGGTGTAAGCCACAGGGAACTTGAAGGACTTTTCCACCACGACGGATTTTACATGCACAGGGCGCCATTAACGTACATGAAAAGGAATGCGGTTAGACATTTTATAACACTTTTAATACTAGAAACTAGATGCTACTTTTAGACTTTAAGTACTGTTACTTTACTTGATTGTTTGTCTTACTCTACCTATAGTTCTACCCTATGATAATTTTAACTGAAAATATATATTCTACAGAATTGCTTATTCCTATTATTATATGGACATTATATGCATAATTTACTAAATTAAGAGAGGGGTTGGACCATCGGCTATATATTATCTGTATATAATTTAATATTTATAATTTATATAACTTAGATAAATCTGGGAGGGGAGAGACAAATGGTTAGGGGAGATGGGGGATGAATGGGACATTTTAAAAAAATATTTATTTTAAATATTTTATTTAAGCTATTATTAATATTATATATCGCATTTCATACATTAGCTGTTTATCTACATCTTATGCACAATATTTATTCAAGATTATTATTATACAGAAATATATTATGAAATAAAAAAAAGTTCCTCTTTTACCCAATCATCCCCACAGCAAGGATGGATGGGACACAAATATTTTCCTATCCGTATTCAATGATACCAAATTAAATTTATAATTATAAACTTATATGTAATTATATTTGTAGTATATGATCTTATATGGCTGTTATATATCAGTGTTAGTAATCTAAGAAGTGAAAACACAGTTAATTATGCATTAAAAACTGTAATTTATATTATACATTTTAACTGAAATGTTAATGAATTATAAAGTTAAATTTGCATGGATGTGAAAATATAAGTAACACAATAAATGTGGTCTGTCTAAAATGTTCTAAATGTGGTCTGTCAGTCGCATAAGCTGGTATAAAATCAGTTTCAGTGAATGTATTGCTGTTAAAAAGGAAAATGACAATTTTCCTAAAACCACTGGTTATGTTTATGTTGATAGTTCTAAAAGCTGAAAAAATGCCTCCTTTGCAAAAGCTGAGAGGTTATAAATTGTAATATCCTCTCCAAGATTATTTGTCAGCCAATCATCTTGAACTGATCTCAGCTTTGCCGTTAAAGGCCCATAAACAGAAACATCCGATGGCTGAAGACGACGGTGGCTACAATGAGGAGGAAATGTTAAAATAATAATTAACATGAATTAATAATTTTTCAACTCATATAATATTATTTAGTTAATAAAAAAATTCAATATCCTCTAGGGATGAATGGAGCAGTCCCATTCATCCCCATTTGAAATGTCCCAATCATCCCCATGATGCATATATTCAATTGTCAGCCATTTTGTCACAGTTAATATTCATTCATTTTAATTACTAATATTGATCCTTGAAATAAATAAGTATAACATATCTTAATTGTTTATAATGCATAAAATATGTAAACAACTTCCAATATAAAAAAAAAAAAAACTTTTAAGCAAAGTTTTCAGGAAATACAACTTTGAAGGAAATTGAAAACAGCCATGTGGTCTTGCTTTTGTTTCTGAAGCGCACTATGATAGTGTCATCTATGAGGATAGGAAGCAACTAAAAAAAAATGTTTATTGCCTGAAATATTGAGAATGTCCCATTCATCCCCCAGTTCCCCTATATACTAACTAAATATAATTAATTATATAATGTTTATAACTAGCTTTAACTTAGCTGTGGAGGTGCTGAAAAGTTAAAAATTTCTAATAAAAACTGCTGAACTAATACGTACTAAAAGTTAGAGGGGATACTAAACTTACCTGACAGTTTACAGGTGGTATGAACTTGGATTTTATTCCTTAACTACACACTTTAATTTATTTCTAATTCTAAAAAAATACTACTAAATACCTGTCTTATTTTTTGTAACTTCAGTTATTCTATACCTACTGACATTGTTATTTAGGATATCGCTGATGTTTTCACATCCTTTCGTGCGACATTTCCTGTATCTTGTTTACAGTGTTTGATTTTTGTCGTTTATATTGGCTTGTCTCTATCATGGTGGTTTGTCGTTGTCATGGTTATCGTCCCTTTTGTGGGCTAGACTCTTTTTGCATTTGTTTACTTTCTGTTAGGATGTTTCGCCACTTTTATAGGATCGGCCCTGTTGGCTATGTTCGTCATTGTCTTTATCTTGTTGTCACTATCTTGTACTGGCATTGTTTGTTGCTTTCTTGGAATTTGTTAAACTGCGACTTTTGTCGCTGGTAGTTGTCACTGTCTTTGTAGTTGCACACTGTTGGTTTTTGTCACTTAAATATTTTTCACTTTTCTTTCCTTGCGTGTATTGGAGTATTTATCATGCTGATTGCTACGTGAATGCGCTTCTTGCAATCATTTCATTGAATCCTAATGGCTGTTATCACTATTTGGTTTTGTGTGCAACTTAGTCGGTTAGTTATTTGAAGAACTTGACGCACTAATGGGGTGGGGCTTGTTCCATGGCCATTAGTCCGTCTTTTGTCTATGAGGCTACTTCACTAGATGAGACATATTTTTTCTATGATTTCTTTGTGGTTGCGGGTGTACATTTCGCGTTTCACCCCGTTGGATTGTTGACACTTATGACACATTTTGTTTGATTACACTTCTTCTTTTTGGTGGTTTTACAGTCCTTCATAGACGACTTCCACTCCTCAATAGCACTGAAAAAAACGATTTTTTTTTGGCGTAGCAAATAAGTTCCCTTGCTACTTTTTTTTCGCGTAGCAAGGAAATTTCCTTGCTACTTAAAACTAGTCGGATGTGTCAATCTCAAAACTTTCTTCTATCTCACACAGATTTCATATACACTAAAAAGAATCAGCACCAATTTATATCAAGGTCTAACTGAAACTCAAGTTTTATTAAATTCCGTGCAATATATCTTGAGATAAGACTATCGCTAAAATCGTGTAAATCCTGCAAAATGCTGCATAGCAGCGGCACCTGCTGGGCGATTTTTACCAAAAACTATTCAGCACCAATTTATATCAGAGCCTAACTGAATCTAAAGTTTTATTAAATTCCAGCATTAGTTCTTGAGATAGAGCTATTGCGGAAATCGAGAAGAATGCTGCATAGCAGCGCCACCTGCCGGGAGATTTTTACCAAAAGCTAATCAGCACCCATTTATATCAAGAACTAACTGAATCTAAAGTTTTATTAAATTCCGAGCATTAGTTCTTGAGATAGAGCTATTGCGGAAATCGAGAAGAATGCTGCATAGCAGCGCCACCTGCTGGGCGATTTTTACCAAAAGCTAATCAGCACCCATTTATATCAAGAACTAACTGAATCTAAAGTTTTATTAAATTCCGAGCATTAGTTCTTGAGATAGAGCTATTGCGAAAATCGCGAAAAATGCTCCACAGCAGCACCACCTGCCGGGCGATTTTTACCAAAAGCTAATCAGCACCCATTTATATCAGGAACTAACTGAATCTAAAGTTTTATTAAAGTCCGAGCATTAGTTCTTGAGATAGAGCTATTGCGGAAATCGAGAAGAATGCTGCATAGCAGCGCCACCTGAAGGGCGATTTTTACCAAAAACTAATCAGCACCAATTTATATCAGGGACTAACTTAATCTAAAGTTTTATTAAATTCCGAGCATTAGTTCTTGAGATAGAGCGCCCACAAATTTTTTGTCACATACAGACAGAGTCACAGACAGACATTTTCTAAAAACAGTCAAATCGTGTTCAGGACCTTCTAAAACGTATAAATCCGTCGAAAACCGGAAGTCGAAAATTTTCATGAATCCAATACTTTCTTCTTGTAAAGATAGAAGAAAGTAAAAAAAATATATATATACATATTGAATTATACTTACCAAGGGGAGAAGGACTTAAGGGGGCCAGTGTTATTCGACAAGGATATCTCTGCTGGGAAGGTATATTTACTGTGATATTAGGTCAATGGTTTCTGTTAACCATCTAATCACTGCTTTTCCTTTTGTTTGTACATGTTTGTTGTTTGCTATCTGTTTGTGCCATAGTTTCTCATTGTTGGGTTTTATGTGGATCAGATGGTGTGTTTGGGTTAGTGGGCAGGACGTTAAATAATGTTTGGGGGTTCCCAGTTCCCCGCATGAACAGTATGGTTCATCCTTGCATTTAAACCTATCTAAATACTAGGCTTACATGCTGACAGAAAAATGGCTGCTGTCTTAGGCGGATTCTTTTCAGCACTTGTATCGTCACTTGAATTTGAATACCAGTAATTTCTAAAAGTATTCTACGTCTTAGTTTTCTGAGATTAAAAAGGGAAAATAATACATTTAGAAAATACTGGTATTCAATTTAAAGGACCTTACAGAAGCTGAAAAAAATTCGTCTAAGATAGACTGCATTTTTGTGTCACTGCATAGGGCTTGCATTCAAAGCTTCTTGTATTCAATTCAGCTGTGACTTGAACAATTGTTATGCAATAAGAAAATGAAGTAAAATTATCCAAAATATATACTTTCTGTCGAATTTTATCAATTTAAAATTATATTATATGGGTATTCCGATTAATAAATATGTTGAATTTTTAACAAAATGTAAAACTGACTTAAACATGAAAAAATGAGAAATGCGAAATATTTAAATATGAAATTATGCTGTAAATTTCCCTTGTTAGGTCCATTACCTGATTAAATAAAGTAAATTATTCTACGTATATTTCATGATTTTGTAAAAAGGGAAGGATATAATTTTTCTTAGTTAAGCAAACAGTATTACGAAACTCCGAAATAAATTATTGCTTTTAAATTGAGTAAATATTCTGCAAAATACTTTTTTTTTCAAATATTTGTATGAAATTGGAAGTGTTACATTTCATTTCTCATTAAATTTTATAACTAATGATGTGCAATAAGAAAAATTAGCATACTTAAGCAAAGCAATTATCTTTCAGCAGAATTTTATCACTTTTAAAATATATTATATAAGGATGCTGTTGAATAAGTATATTTTAAAATATGTAATTTCGTCAAATTTTATATTTTATACATGCAATATATATTATTAATATTTTTAAAGAGTTATAATTTCAATAAATTTAACTATTTTATAGGAATTTAAATATATAATTTTGTATCAATTTGAATATTATACGGGAATTTAAATATATACTTTTAAAAGCTTGAATATTATATAAGTTAATGACTATTGTATATTCGATTATAAATTAAAGATACACATTGAAGTTAAAATTTTCATATTCATTAGCTAAAATGTTTGGACAAATATTTACTTTCGGAAGCTTTCTGAATTATTTGCATATATATCAGCTCTGTCGGTACGTCTCGCCAAGGAAACTAATAATGCGATATTGTAACTGTTACAAAAAAAATAAAAAATAAAAACCATATAAATAGTTATAAAAAATCCCCAAATTAATTGAAAAATATTTGAAATTTTACATTAATGCAAATCGATTTAATTCATATGAAACATATTAAATAAATGCGAATTACACATATATTCGTATGGATAGTATTCATAGGAAATTATATCTACAGAAAATAACTTTTAAATACAAAAAAAGGTGAAATCAAAAACTAAGCTAAAAAAAAACAAAAAACAAGGTGCAAGTTGTGTCTAAAAAATGATGGATATCAAATTTCCGAGCTTACACTTCGATACGTATTTAACATTTTGTATTAACTTCATAGTAACTCAAATGCATACGCATGAAATATTGATATAAATCCTTCTTCCCTTAGATAATAAGATGTTTCTGAAAATAAACAATTAAAAGCATTATGCATTAGGGGCTTCGTAGCCATATTTCTACATTTTACATAAAGTTCTATGATTATTTTTTTGTTTAGTGTTTGTTACATCCGATGATCTGCGGGAGGGATATAGGCTGAGGAGAGGGGGAGGAGTCCTCCGTGGGAGTTTTTTGATAAAAAATGTGGTAAAATCCAAATAGTTAGGCCAACGACTGCTACATGATTTCGAATTCGGCACCTTCCGTCGATCAGCTTTGAGAGTACAATCTCTCTGAAGTTGGTGAGGCTTAAATTTTTAAGAACTCTAGTGCGTATGCAGAGTGATTCCGAATTCATGGTACAAACTTTAAGATTTGGTACAGGACGCTGTAGCAAACAATTTTTGTATAGGAAACGAAGGTCAGAAATCCATTTATATAGTCAAAAATACAGGGTGTCTCACTCCAATCCAAAGTCGCATTTTCTTTCTTAACTTGAATAGTAGTGACGGCACTTTAACGAAATACTTACAATAAGCTTACAATTTTTACAAAGATGAGTCTGTTGCGAATTTTGTTAAAATACTAGACGGGCCTTAAATTTTACCTAAGTTTTGTAAAAATAGTTTACACCAGAATTTTGAATTATAATTATTTAACTTTTTGATTAAACTTATTTCTGTGTGGTTCACATTTAATATATTTTGTGAAGAAACTTCTGGTTTGAATTGAAATATATTTATCTGGTACCGGTAAAAATAACTGTTATGGCCGTTCTAGTTATAAATTATTAATTACTCTAAGAAACTAGCCGGACTTGGTCCGTCTAGACGGTCGTTTCTGGGACCCTCAGAAATATGATAAGTGCACTTGATTTCGTTTGAGTTACTCTCTAAATGTTGGCCACAATATAGCTTGTCATTTTCTCGTTAAAGGTGTAATCTTATTATGTCATGCCAAGAGGAACTAAGTTAAATTGAGGAAGCACGAACAATACATTTTCATAAAACGCTTTAAACAATATGAATTAATTCGTTAAAAATTACATTCTAGAAATTCTGTGAAAAAATCATTTTTAGTTTTACATACACAAATTGTAAGCATTAAAAAAATGACTTACCTAAATAAAGTGTAAATGCAATAATCCGATAATTGTGTAGGAAAAAAAAATACTTTTAACTTTGAATGAATTCTTTACAAAGCGACTCATTTTCCTTAAAAAAGTGTGTTTAATCAAATTAATGCTTTAACTATCAAGATTATCTAAAGAAAACTTTCAAAATCATTTTTGCCGGTGCGATTATTTCAAGAAAGCCAGTAACAGAAATGTCGCGAAACTATTCTCTGTTTGACTATTTCAGAAATCTACACGCAAAAAAAAAAAAAAAATCGAGTTGAGTTCTCTAAAACTAAAATCGAAATTCATTGGTTCAATTGGTTAAACAAATAACGAATTTTGTGAAAGTTATTTTCTTATTTTGTTTGCTTCACGCTAACACTGTGCATATTGCTTACCATGGCTTTCCGAACGATAAAAATCAAAATCAATTTAATCCTTTTTCAAGTGTTTTTTTTCTTTTTTTTACGTTCTGAATGAAATTATTTTACCGATAACCTCAAATATAAGCATTTTTGAAAGTAGCTCATCACACACACACAAAATATTTATTAAAGATCTTTCTAAAAATATGACTTATATGCAGTTTTATTCGCAAAATAATTTCGAGTAAATATTGTCGACAGGCATATCAAATCCGGAGTCAGCTCCGTATCTCTATATAGTCCAGTAAATTTAGACCAAAAAAGGCTTCTGCCTGGAAAGTTTTGGATAAGTTTTTTTTCTTTCTTTCTTTATGTTTTTGGGGTTGTTGAACACGAATTTCAACTTTGCCACCTCGTATGTGGTCTGCTTAAAACATTACAAGCAAAAAACCATCAAAAATTGGAGTTTTTTCGGTTTTTCCGTTGTATTCAGTAGAGGCTTAAATTGTTTTGAAAAAAATATTACACCAAATTCAACTAGAGAAAATTTCCTACATTTTTCATATACAGTTTTTTTGTATGATTAACAGTTTTCAGTAAAATGAATTTTAACAATATAACTGAAATTCCATCATCGCAGATCAAAAACGCTGAATGTAAGGGTTTTGTGAATGCAAAACACGTGGGAGGGTGTCCTTAAAACACCCCCATGGCACCATGCACATGATAATATTAGGGATGCGTCACGGCTACGGGTATTTCAATTAGGAGTGCTAAGGGGTGTGTAAACGTGTACCTTTGACAGTATAGATTCGCCTTTCTTTTTCCCGGATATTTCCATCCCCTCCCGTAAAGATGACATCAAGCCCATGATATCACAGGAGTCATCGATCCCTCTACCCACCTTCTCTCTTTCAGGGCTTTTTTTGGCACGTGTTGAATTTGAAAGCTCATCTCTCAGTTTGTTTTTAGACGTTTTGTCGGTCGGTTATGCATTACTTGTATTTCTTTAAAGTATGTGTAATGTGCATTTAATTACAGATTATGTGTTATAAACGGTTCTGTGAGACGTGAAGTGATATTCATGATGGCAGAGAAGTGTTTTATCTGTGACACGGAGTTAGAAGACGGAACTAACGTAACAGAAGTGAAATCAAAAGATGTTGAGTCCTTCAGATTAGCAAGTGAAACACGAAAAGATGGAAAAGGGAATTTTTTAATGAACAAGGAGTCTCTAAAGGTCCATGAAAAATGCCGTAAAAGTATCCAAGCGAAAAGCTCATTGCTGCTCACTTTTACAATTTCTGACAACATGTAGAGATGAGAAACTCCATAGTTGCCGGGGACAACGCTGATATGAATACATTATTGGAATGAGTTTACCAACACATTCCTTTACGGAAACAAATGACCTCATTTCAGTCTCTATTGGAGTTGTTGGAGATGAGAGAATAAACTGTCATACGGCACAGGAAGTTGGCACTGCCGGCATATCAAGAATCATTAACAGCGATTTTCATTCCGTTACATTCAAGCGTAATAAAAGAGTCCAGCCATTAGCTGTGATCAATAGCGCTGTCAAGATAGGTGAAGAAAAACTTCACATCAACCATACAGCACTCTTCCAAAGAATGAGTGTAACAAAGCAATATGACCAAGAACTTCAGGATTATTTGACTTGCGAGCTCTCTGCCTACCCATTGTCTCTTTTTGACGAATCCGGAATGTGAAATCCTCTTTGTACATGGAATTCACTCCACTCCCACCAGACATCACTTTTGGGAGCAGATGTATATATGCAACGTCCCCTAGATAAGAAAGCCGTGACACGCGTCACGAAAACCTCATATCAAGCAGGCAAAACAAAGAAAAAAAAATCGAACAACCCACATGTTTTTTTTTTTTTTTTCATTGACTCACAGAATTAATAATTGTTGTTTGCGACTAATAGTTAATAATTCCACGAGCCATCGAAATGGAAACATGCAAGTTGTTCGAATTTTTTTCTTTGTTTTGCCTGCTTGGTATGACGTTTTTGTGACGCGTGTCATGGCTTTCTTTCTGATCTAGGGGGGTGTTGATATATGTCATAGATGTCGGGTATTTACTGCACAGAGTTTAGTGGCAGGGTGGTCAATCATTTGGATCAATTTGTGACAGCTATGTGGACTTTGTTAAGTCGAAATACGCAGCAAACGCTCTAGCAATCTTCGATGGATACCCAGAAAACATTACTGAAACGAGCACTAAGTTAGTTGAGTGTGATAGACAATCTCGCAAAACGGTATCTAATGAGGTTGTTTTTAATAAGACTATGGTGCCAACGGTTTCTTAGGGAAAATTTCTCGCAAACGACAAGCACAAAAACCGTTTAATAGACTTGCTGATGTGTAGATTTGGCTCTGAAAATATGGTTTGTAAGCAGGCAAAAGAAGATGCGACACACTCATTATCAACACTGCTCTCAAGCTGGCATCTAACCCTAGAATGTGATAGTCATTGGTGAAGATGTGGACCTTCTGGTAATCTTAATTGGACTTTGCAATTTTCCCAATGTTTATTTCTTGAAACCAGGAAAAGGGAAAATTCCACAGAAGATCTATTCACCTTTGGGTGCAGTAGACAAATTAATTGCCAAACACATCCTATTTCTACATGCCATGAGTGGATACGATACCACTTCTGCATTGTACAGTCAAGGAAAAACAAAATACCTTCAAAGTTTGAAGAAATTTGCCGACCTGCAACACGTGATAGATATATTTAAAAACACTAGTGCTGTAGCCGACGATGTTATTAAAGCTGGGCTGTTGTTTCTGGTCCACCTGTACAGATTCAGAGGGAAAGCAACACCTTCCCTAAACAGCCTAATGTACAAGTGCTACATAAAATCTGCTTTTAAGATCGCTGCAAATATAGCATCGCTACCTCCAACAGAAGATGCAGCTCGATACCACTGTCTGCGAGTTTACCATCAAGTACAGCTATGGTTAGGTAACTATAAAAATGCTGAGGAATAGGGCTAGAATAAAACCAAGAGAGGCATCATACCCATAACAACTGTCAAATCTCCCGCACCAGAAACTGTTCTGCGAAAAATATCCTGCAAATGCAAAACAAATTGTAGTGGAATATGTGGCTGTTTGTTTTGTTCGCTCTTTTGCCTGAACTGCGATGGCCATTGTGACAATGTCAGCTCTTTCATCGCCGAAGATGACTTGGAAACAGAAGTTGACGACCCAAAACAGGATATTTTAAGTCAAGTGGAGACACAACCTGAGCTATCAAGTCATGATGATGAAGAAGAAGATACTGATGAACCTCCTGTTGAAGAACATCAACCAGGCCCTTCAAAGCGACCAAAACGACATTAATTGGAAAAAACACTATATACCTCTTTTTTCCTATTTATAATCTTCCACATATGTTATTATTATATTAAACTTACAATGCATATAATTGTACAAAAATCAGATTACTAGAAAAATAAAAATTGGTTCTCTCATCTATGCAGAGCGATTGTGTTTTTATATCTTTCCTAATCACATGATTTCAATTTATTTTCTTAGTGTTTGCTATAAAAGGTTTAAAACTTGCTAAGAAAATGTAAACATATTCGAAATGCAACCAGAAATAACTAAACAGCTTCAAATTGTTAATTATAATGGATGCATAGAGACTGGATCGCGTTTTCGCCCTTCAATGATGGAATTTCAGTTTTATCGTTAAAATTCCTTTTACTCGTATGCCAAAACTATTCACCTTAGAAACAAACATTGTATATGAAAAATGTAGGAAATGTTCTCTAGTTTAATTTGGTGCAATAAGTTTTTCAAAAAAAACCCTTTCCAGAATACAAGGGAAAAACCGAAGAAACTCCGATTTTTTCATAGTTTTTCTCAAATAATTTTTTAAGCAAACCAGATACGAGTTGGCAAAGTTGAAATTCGAGTTCAGCACACACAAAAACATAATAGAAGAAAGAGAAAAAACTTCTCCAAATCTTTCCAGGCAGAAGCCTACATTGACTGGACTATTAGGACAGTCATGTGATTTACGTCATTCTATATATTATGAATTATCAAAATAACTTGTATATATATTGTGTTTGGCCTCTTATGCAAAAAGTTCTACGCGAGCTCACAGATTAAGTTAAATGAATAGATTATCTAAATTGTATAAATTGTTTGAAAAAAAATATATATCTACAGGGAAAATTTCTTTTAAGTAAAAAAAAAAACAAAAAAACAGCCAAGATTGTAAAAAAATAGAAAGGTTTGAAAGTTGTGTCTAAAATATGGCGTGATATCAAAATTTATATTCTGCTATGTATTTAACATTTTTAATATCCTATACTCTGAAATCTCTACTTATGATAATATTGATAGAAAACCTCTCTTTTTTTACTATACACATCGTAATGTGCTTCTGAAAAATAAGATTTTTAAATATTCATACATGATGGACTTGGAAGCTATCATAAAATTAATAATTTATAAATAAAGCGCAAAACTTTGTTTGAGCAACAAAAATCTTCAACTTCGGATTTTATACAAGGTGATTGCAAATTCACGGTACAAACTTTAAGGGTTGGTACAGGAAATAAATCATATAAGTTGTAATTTAAATTACAACTCATATGATTAATTTACAAATTAGAATAATTTTGTTAAAATTAATCTAGTATACATTATAGCACTCAGAGACGGTATAAAAATTTAATTTCATATTTATATATGTATACAATCCCTTTCAAAATAAATACTATATCTAAAACTGTATTTGCTTTTTATACTTTTCATAAGTAAATAATCATAATTTTCTATAATCATTAATTATTTCTGTTGTATTTATTGTTGTACTTATTTATTTATTTTGTTGTAATTTTCTATAATCAGCGGTTTAAGAGATTATTTCTATAACATGTATTTTGATTCACCCGATATATAATCTAAGAATAGACGTAATAATTCTTCAAAATTACATTTTGATGAAAATTCAACATTAGTTAAGTTTTCGGAAAATTACTTAAAAGTATTCCTAAATGAATATAAATGTAAATATATTTTATTCAAATAGAAAATTTTCAGCCGAATATTACTTTAAAATATTCAAAGAAAAATACTCACGTTATTTAGACATGTAAAAAATGAAAAGTATAAAAATCTAATGTGAAAAATTATGCAGGATAATTCCCTTGTTACGCCATTATTTGATTCAACAAAGTAAAATATCGCACCACTCTCAAATAAATGATTGCTTTTATTTTGAATAAATATTCTGCAGAATTATATTGAAAATATTTGTACGAAATCGCAAGCTTTATACTTCCCTTTTTGTTAAATTGCGTAATGAGAAATAATAGCATAAATAACCGAAATAAATTTACTTTCAGAAAAAATTCTTTAATTTGAAACTATTTTTGAAGGGTTTGCTGAAAAATTTGTGTTTTACAATTAATATAATCAAATTTTGTTTTAAATTCAGTATGTATTTTGCAATTGATATATATGTGATCAGGGATAAATTCAGATGGTGGCCTGGTAAGGGGATATATTTCCCATGGAGCATTTGAGATTTTATGATAGGTAATGGTTTAAAAGTGTAAAATCACCCCGTTCTCCTGAACACCATATTGACCATCTCTGAAACTGTAAAATGTCCTCCCGCAGAGAATTTTCCGAATTTAACAGAATACATATAAATAATTTTAGAAAACTGAGATTTCGATGTTTTTAAATATAGTAAAATAAACTTAAATATACAGGATGGTTATAAAGAAACTTTGCTGATATATGAATCTCTAGAGGCTGCTCCATTCAACCAGACGAAATGAAATGTGAGCCATATTTTTTTGAAGGTATGTGCTCGAGATTGCAGAGCCTGTAAGGTTGCTATTGCAGTGAATATTTTTTGAAATGACAACACCCATTTCACCATCCCAAAGTTATCAGCGTATTTAAATACCATAAATGTGCAATGGAACAGTTCATGCAGCACACACACAAAAAAAAGAAAAGAAAAAAAAACGACGTAGGACACATGTAGAAAACAGAATTTTAAGCAACCAATAGCAATAGAGACGAACTGACATTAAAAGTTTTCCACAATGCTTTGTAAAGTTTTGCAAAAACTAAGAATTTCACATGGTGTTCAAAGACTGGTGCTGTGCACCTCGTCCCTCTGTTGCTATTGGTTGTTTACAATGTTGTTCTTTGAATGTGATTTACGTCGTTGTTTTTCGTTTTACATGTACCATATCAACGTCATTTATTGTTTTTCAATGAGCTGATCATTGTGGGGTAGGGAATTTTTTCTCTTTGACCGCAGCCGTATAGACACCATTGTTCTTCTTCACCACAATTTTTAACGCATACCTTCAAATAACATTTCATATCGGTTGGTTGAACGGGGTAAACAGTCAATCAAACCGTCAGTCATGCGATAAAAATAGTCTATCGTCTCTCCCCTTAGCCCTATCCTCAGTTATATTTACGTGCATTACTTCGAGTCAAACTTATTCAGTAAGTTAAATTCCCCATTTTACACCGGCTATGTCAATGACTGATTCGCATTACTAGATTCCAGTGATATAGATATTCGTCATAATATCTCTGTTATGAACTCTGTAGATGAGCATATACACTATACAGTTTACATCTGAATTTAAAAATAACATCCAACTACATTTTCTTGATGTTATATTTTACTGCGAAAATGGCTCATTTCAAACCCCTCTTTCTTGCAAACCATTCGCAATTTCTTTACCCCCACATCGTCTTTCATCTCACCCTCCTAATCAGAAATTGGTTGCTTTTAATACCGAACCTTAAATATTTGTTTTTCTGAGGTTTTCCAAAAAGCAGAATTAGACTACATTAAATCCATTGCCATTGATCGGGGTTATCCTGTTGAAATCGTTGATTCGATTCATAATAAACTCATTAAATATACAAATACCTACGTTAAAACTGTTCGCAATGAAAATTTAATTACAGTTCCATACTTTCCGAAAATTAGCCATGATTATCCAAAATCTTGATAAGATTCAATTTTAAAGTAACTTATACACCATTTAACAATATCAATTTTACAGATCTCAAACATTCAATAAACAGTTTTTCACATTGGGGAATCTACAAATTATCTTGACAGTGTGATAAAATGTATATAGGTCAAACTAAGCGACCTATTAAGGTCCGCTTTGGGGGAACATATTACCAACGTTAATAATTGTGATATTAAACGCTTCGCTATTGCTAACCATTGAAAACCATTGTCTAACAATCACAGCTTTAATTTTTCCGAAGGTACAATAATTCATCAATGCTCATCGATTTACGATTGATTTTGGGGAATCTTATCATATATGGAAGAATTGAAACAACTTATTAATGATATGTCCAGTACACCTAATTTTTCAAACGTCTGGTTTCATTTCCTTTAAGTCCCCCTTTTTTATCTGGTCTGTTTAAGCTAGTCCAGACTGGCTAAGAGCTCCTCATTGGTCTCCTCCGTCACGGCGATGACTCCTGACTCCACTGTTGTTTTTTCAACCCTCATCGCTATTTCACGTTGGCCGCTAACGGAGATGCTTGCAAACTGACATGGCTTAAACACTTGCATCTATATTTAACCTTGTAACTGAAGATAGAGCTTTTGAAGCTCCGAAACAGCTGTATGCCATTTTCACATGCTCTTCTTTTGTGCTATTTTAACGTCGTCCATTTTTTCCTTGAAAATACACTTACTATTTGAATAAATCTAAAACAACTCCTACAAACAGAAACTTTACATAAAAATGTCATCTAATGTACTGAAAAGTATTCCAAATCTAACATTAATGAAAATAACTTGTAATCAACTACAAGAAAATAAATTTCTGCCTAAAATTTGGCAAGCATACAAAATTTCAAGTACGAAAATATGCAAGCAAACTCCCTTGTCACATACATTACTTGATTAAATACAGTTAATATTCTTCTTAAATTTAATTTTTTTCCTTCTAGGAACAGGCAGCATATAGTTTATCTAAGTTTAACGCAAACTGAATAATGAAGATCTCAATTAAATTATTATTTTATATTGGAAAAATATTCTACGGAATTTTTTTTATAAATATTTGTGCAAAATTTATCAAAACTTTAAATTCCGTTTTGCATTCAAATTTGTAAAAAACTATTATACTATGAACAAAACAAATGAAATACGTTTACTTTCGAAAAACTTTCATTAATTAAAAAAAAATATTTTATTTAAAATATTTTGTATATTGAAAGTAAATGACTTTAAAATAAATATTAATATTGTCATTTTTTATTCAGTGTGTCTTTTTAACACTTTCCAACCTAGTTGAAAAGTGTTTATGACTTCGGTTTGTCTGGCCGTTTGCCGTCTGCCTTCTGCCGTCTGTCCGTGCTCTAACTCCCGTAAATATGCTCGGATTGCCTTGCAATTTTTATATGTTATTGTCGTTATCTATAGCACGTTCCCTATTTCAAATGAAGTGTGTACCACTTATAGTTTTTTTACAGGGACACTCAAAAGAATTCCGTTACATCACGGTCTACGGGGAAAAATCATTTGCGGTTTATTTTAATGATGTTACACAATTGCAGACACATTGTAATTGATATATATCACTAAGGTGTATTACAAGAAGCTTAATATGGAATAGGGTGTGCATAGCACTTATAGTTACTTTACAGGGACTGTCAAAAGAATTCCGTTACATTACGTCTATGGAGAAAAATCGTCTGCGGTTTATTTAAATAATGTTTCACTATTTTAAACGCGTTGAAATTTATATATATATCACTAAGGTGCATTACAAGAGGCTTACACCAGAATATTGTGTGTATTGCAGTCATCGTTCATTTACAGGGACACACAAAAGAATTCTGTACTGTCTGTTAACAATAATTCCTGGAAGTGCGTTTTAAGTTATTGAACGCGATTTTAAATTTAACTCACTTTTTCTTTATTACGTGGTGTGTATAAATTTTGTAGATCCTATACAGGGAAGCACAAAAGTTCGCGAACACATTTCCGTTTATTGACAGAAACTCCAGAAGGAGAATTTTAAACTGTGCTACGCGTTTCTTAACTTGACTAAAATTTAGCATCCTATGTAGTATATATACAAATCTATAGATCATATACAGGGCTGAATAAAAGTATTCAGATATTTTTCCGAATATTGTATACGTTGGAAATTTTTGAAATTATGTTTTTAAATATGTTATGCGTTTTCCAAATTGTTTACTTAGATGTTATATTTCAGCTTATTAAACGGTATGATTTGAAAAATTATTTTGGAAGCGTTGGAAAGTGTTACATAATCTGTGCTTGATGCACGATTTTTCGTTCTTGTTTAAAATTGGTACGTGTGATACTTTTGAGCAATTTTAAAATATTGAAATTTTGAAGTATTTAAATTTTATATAAGAGTTTAAAGTTTTATATATGTATTTGATGTATTATTTATAAGAATCTAAATGTTATATATTCGATTAATAAAATGACTTACAGTGGAAATTGAATTTTTAATATCATCCAGCTAAAAACGTTTTGACAAAAATTGATCTTGAATTGTTATTTGATTTATATCCTTAGGGTAAGATTGTATACCTTATTATTATTTGTTCCATGAAAGCAAAATTTTTAACAAAATTTCTTGTAACTTTGCGTATATACTTGCCACTTATCCTTGTACCATAAGTACATTTTACACGTATAATTAGGTCATCAAACTTTTATTAACAAAAATATTATTTATAACAAGTGAAATCATCCGGTCTTATTCCATCGGTGATGTAAAACCGCATGGATATCATAGTCTTACAGGAAATAAAAACGTTTTTACTTTCTTTTACAAAGGAATAGCATATTTTATTTTATAACTTTAACTTATGAAATGAAATAATAATATTTTTTTTATTATATTTTTTAATATACAGATTTATTATTTAAAGACAAAAAGATTATTTTCTTCATTAAAATGTCAGAAATATCCGAAAAGAAGTTCATATCCCTATCATACTTATAAAAATCATAATCAATCTTGTGCAAGTAGTTTTGACTGCCTTTTTTTCGAACGGGCTCATCAATTATTCTTTACGGTCTCATCAATTATTCTTTTTCAATATCCTTTAATATCCCACGTACGATATCCATTTTCACCCCAAGAGAATGACGATTGGAAAGCAAGTCATTAAATTGCACCTATAAAAGCTAGCACAGTTTCATTTGGGAAAATAAATCCTTATTAAATATGTTAAACGCAATAATATAAAAAGTTTCAATAACTTTAAATGTGTTACTATTTTATGATTTTGAAAACTAGAAAACATTCGAACAGAAAATGATAAAACTAACTTATCAACACAGAAACTACACAAATTCCAGTATAGAAATACAGTAATGGCTGCTTCTTAGTCTTGGCAAAGTTGAATACTTCAACGAATAGTCGCTAGAATGCTCAATTTAAGTCAAACTGAGATATCTGGTTTTCCTTTATTTTCTTAATTTTTCGCATCGTAAACATCATTTATGATCGTAGGCTAATAATCAGAAATTAAGTTTTTTCTTAAGAATTTAAATCATATACTCATTATTTTACCATTCATCATATCATTTACATTCACCGAAAATAAAGTTAAACTTTTCATGTTAAATCATAAATATTTTTCGTTTTCTTTTAACACAAGTCGGATAAATAATAAACATTTTAAAAGTTTTTGGAATTATTTTGCGTGTTTGTCTGATCTGGGATTAGGTTTTATCAAAATGTATTAAAAATTCTAGTAACGGAGCTTTGTCCGCTACGCTGGTCGGTTTATTCCAAACTGATCTCGAATTAAAGGAACTTAGGACTAGGCACCCCACTGTCTTCGGATTCGGTAAAAAAAAAAAAAAAAAAAAAAAAAAAAAAAAAAAAAAACAGAAAATTTTATTTAGCATCCTGCACAAAGTGCATCAATGTGTTTTTAAAAACTGTGATTGTTGATTTTTTTTCTGTCCGAAGGGTGAAGCGTTTCTCTTCAACGAAAATTTTACCAGGCTCCGGGCAACAAAATGTCTGCTTGTAAATTCATCTGAAGGAAAAGCTGCCATTTCGAAGAAAGAGAAAGTTTTATTCACATTGGAATTGGGACAGAATTCTGAATGGGTTTTTCATTGTTTGGGTTTGAACCGCTCCCTGTTCCCTTGTGTTCAGACCCAGCCCACTGTCAAACTAGAGTAGGGGAGAATACCCCTGATATTTCTCCTTCTATTCTTGCTTTGAACAAAGGTCAATTTCATGTGAAATCTGAAAAAATGCTCTTTTACCATTAAATATATAGATCCTATATTGCAACAGTTAAACGCAGAAAGAATAATTAATAATAAATGAAGAAAAAAACTAAATATCTCTTATTAACTCATTTCAATGTTTGACCCAAACTGCTATCATCAATAAATGGATTTTAATTTTAGGTTAAATTCATGCTGAATACTTCAAACTTGAATACTATATTCCCTTACCTACCTTCGCTTACATAAATTTCTTTAATTTTTGTATTTGCATAATCCCATAACATACACAAATACTTACCTGCAAGAACTTTCAATATTAGACAAAAAGAAAAAAATATTTTTTTATATTACAACAAACGAAAGATATACTGGCAAATGCGGGATCTTCCATAATGCCGATTGAATTAAAATTTAACAAACATATTACGCTGATGTACAAGTTGATGGGATTTTTTTTTTTTTTAGTTGAACATCATATAATAATTAATTCGAAATAGATTCAACTACAGAACACAATTATGATTTCTCTACACAATCGAGGTGCATTAGAAAAACGCTCTCCCGGCGAGCGGTTGACAGCAACAAGAACTATTTTACTGAAAGATAAAATTAATTAAACAAGAAATGAAAATAAGCTTGTATTCTATAAAAGCAGAATCGTATGATTAAAAAAAAGAAAAAAGAAAAAAAACATCATTGAAACTGGCAACATACTATAAATGTTACAGGGAACAATGTCGTGCAACAATAATATATATATATATATATATATTATTTGAAATATAAAACAAAATACAACACAGGTAACAGATATACTTAAATTTAAAAAGTTTTCTTGTTTTATACCTTATCGAGTGTAAATCTATTTTGTGCACTCAAACTTTAAATATAGATTTTCTACTTTTAACGTTTGAAAATTTTTTACAAATGCCAAAATCAGCAAAAAGCATTCTGTAGAAACATTCTCCTAATCTTTAAATAATAAAACAAGTTCAAAATAATATTTTACCCTCTTTAAAGGGGGGGGGGAAGCTGGGGAGGGTTATGTCTAAGGAAGACTAACTCGTGTTGACGTAAGGTTCAAAGAAAACCACGAAACCTCCGAACGATTTGGGTGACGAGCACATTTGTTTGAACCTAGCGCTAGCTGTGAGAACAAAACATATCATCCGCTGCTGCGCTGTGATGGATACGAAAAAGAACGAATCGCAGATGAAACCGGATACGCAATTACATATTGACGCAAAGTTCAAAAAAGAAAAAAATGACCACGATAAACTTCGAACGGTTAGGTCAACGAGCGCGACATGGGTTTGAACCCAGCAACTGCCGTCCACCAGCTTTGAGAGCATAACCTCTCAGCTTCTGCTTGCCTTCCATGAAAACTGTAAATACCGAATCGCAAATCTACCTGAATAAAGACTTTCATGAGGGGCTAGATCAGCCATATGGGTAAAAGAAAACTACATTAATTAAAGGGATTAAGTACGATTAAATTCACAGTCTTGATAACACCCCTAATTCCCCAATAAATATTTCATACGCTTTCAGTACATTTTGATCTTTTTTTTTAAATTCTTACAATTACCCATGATAAATTATAACATGTAATTGCAGCAGACGAAAGATGGTGACCACGGCACTCCACCCTCCTTGGCTGTTTTTCAGTCTTCCTTGATCGCCTATGGCAGTTCGATAATTGGTGGAAAGCAGTCTATCTTGATCACGTGAAAGTCATGAGTAGTGGAAGTATCGCAGCATGTCTCATTTTTTGGCTTACAGTTAATATAGTATTTGTTAATGTTTTCTACTAACCAAGTGGCCTCCAAACCATTTCATGATATTAGAGAAAAATGGAGTTTTTATTGTATCATACATCACGTTACGCTAAGTTGTTCATGGGACACAAATGTTACGATTTTGAAATATTTTGTAAAACTTTTAAATGCGATTATGGATCCGTGTCTGAAATATAGTTTTATAAAATGTTCCGCATATTTAACGTTTTATTGATGTCAACTAGCCGAAAGATGAAGTTATATCATCAACTCTTCGTGAGTAAAAATTTATCTTTTTAATGATTTTAACGTATTTGTTAAATATTAATGATTTTCAAAGAATCATATTGCAGCCCTACTTAGACTACACGACATGGAACTTTTATGTTTGGTAAAACTTGTTTGTTTATTTTTAGGTGTGGGTGAGACTTTTTTGTGATAAAAAATATCACTTAAATTTAACGTTGCATAAATTAATCAACTAGTTTTCTTTTAATATTCATCACAAGAAATAACGAAAATTATTGATCACATTGCAAAAATATTCTGAACCAACAAATCCCGAGACCATTGTCTTATTTATAGTTGTGGTTATTTGCATTAGATATCGCAGAATCTTTTCCATTCTGTATTTTTGAAATTATAAAAGATAATATTATCTATTAAAATATAGTAAAACCATACAATACCACCTAATGTCAATATGCGCACAGTATGTAGACATAGCCATTAACTTTTACTAATGTATGCTAAAAGGATAACGGGTCTCATTTTCAACTAATCTATTAACTCGCTGCAAAAATTAAGCAGGCCAAGGAAAATATTAATTTCCGGAAGTCACTCTGAATTGCAGACGCTGCACTTCGATGTGGAGTTAGATGGAAGTATGCAAATATGTTATGTAACAGCCAGTCACGGTTTCGTGTCGAGAAAAAGGCAAAAAAAGCAGTCGTGTAAGAAGCCATCGCTGTGAAGGGTTAAAGGATTTGCATGTAAGTGCTGATAGAATGTGTTTAGAACTCTCGTACGTTTTGTTTTCAAGACAGGCATGTTTCTATGTCTTCCAGGAGATGGATGGAAGATTCTGAGCGTTGGCGTGCAGTGGGACGTATTGAAGCGGGACAATCAATCGCAGATGTTGCTCTTTTCTTTGACGTTCATCAATCGTTATTTCAAGATTATGGAAAAAATTCCTAACCAGCCAACCAGACCTGTGGCTGGTCGTCCAAGTGTTACGACCCCCGAATATTACCGATACAGTGCTGTTATAGCCAAGCGGAATCAAATAGCGACCTCCACACGTGTGATAACTATGGTTGCAGCGCCCATTGGTAAAACAATATCTGCCACTGCTGTGCGCCGAAGACTACACATGGATCGACTGCATATACGACTGCTGTACGGGTATCTTGATTTGGTGTTCCTCTCTCTGTCCAATTTAGAGGGGCACGATTAAAGTGGTTTCGGCAACATATCAATTAGACTGTGTCGGTTTGGGGCAACGGTATGTTCACGGATGATATGAGATTTGCTCTGAAACCAAATAACAAACTTGCAAGAGTCTGGCGAGAATTAGGCACACGTAATCGGCCCCAGAACGTCACCGAACATGACGCATTCCGAGGTTGAAGCAGCATGGTATGGGCAGAAATATCGTTGAGATATCGCACCGAACTGCACATCTTAGACGGGGTTCTATGACGGCTGTCCGGTATCAGGATAAAGTCCTAGGCTCCATTATGAGTTTGTACGCTGAAGCAGTTGGTCCTGCTTTCGTTTTAATGCATGATATTGTGCGTCCCCATAGAGCTGGCCTCATCGAAGAATACCTGGAGAGTAAGGGGATTGCGCATATGGAGTGGCTGGTTTTACTCCCATTGAAAGTCTTTGGAATGCTGTTGGCCGTGCTGTGTGTACACTTTTCCCACCCCCAGCCTCTCTTACACAGTTGCATACAGCTCTACAAGAGGAATGACTCTGCATTGATTGATCACCTCATGGAAAGCATGGTCACACGCTGTAAACTTTGTATACAGATGAGGGGTGCTCAAATACCCTATCACAGGGTGACCAGTAATAACGTAACGCTGACTAGATGTAACGTCACGGTGGATGATCTTGGTATTACTCTATTCTCATTTTTTTGCACTTATTTACATTCTTTCGAACAATACTTTTTTTAATAGAATAGCAAACAAACGAAACGCGATTTTGGAGCTTCGTCGTCAAGGAAAGCGTTTGCTTGATTGCTTTAAATGCCAAAGCAATCGTTTCCGAAGCAATCCAGAAATTCAAGAAGCTTGGCCATGAAGGATACCGACAGGAAAAAGGCAGAAAAAGGACTGTGAACACTTGCAGAAACCGGTATTTATTAAAACACACGTTTTCCGAAATCCTCAGGTGTCGGTGAAAAAAAAACAGCGAGGCAGACAGGGACTACTCGTGAATAGGTTTGACTTATGGCCAAAGATGAGCTGAGCCTTCATCCTTTCAAGCTGAAACAAGCGCAACTTCTCACCGACGAAAACAAACGACTACGGATCTAAAGAATCAATAAGCTTCTGAAATGAACTGCAACTCCACACTGTCAGCAGATCCTGTTTTCTGACGAAAAGCTATTCTTGGTGGAACAACCGTACAATTATCAGAAAGATTGGATTTGGTCAACAATTTCTCTTGGCAAGTCTTCCATGGTTAATCAACGTCAAAATCCTAAATCTATCAGGGTGTATGCAAGAATTTGTGCAACACGTAAATTCTGTAAACACGTAAATTTTTATCGATCCTGGAGTCAAAAACAATAAAGATTTGTACCGAAAAGAGTTTCTTGAGGATGTGGAACTTCCTTGGGCTCAAAAACATTTTAAAAACGGAGTTTGGATGTTTCAACAAGAGCGAAATCTACACAGGACTGGTGTCGGGCCACTTTTCCAGAGATCATCACGGCTCAAGAATAGCCTCCATAATCGTGAACGTCAACCTCTTGGATTACAGTTTGTGGTCGATTTTGGGGGCAAGGGCTTGTGCTAAACCTCATAAAAGTTTAAATGCTCTGAATAGTTCATTGGTTCAGGAATGAAAGCGAATCATTCCGGACGAGCTGCGGCGAATTCCTGAAAATGTTGCCAAACGTTTGCGCCTCTGGATCAAAGAAAAAGGAGGACACTTTGAGGCAAAGTTAATTTTTTATTTCTCTAATATATTGTCGTTAATCATTGAAGTATTTGTCTGTGAAAAAGTTTTTGTGTTTTCATTAACTAAGTCAAATTAGACCGTTACGTTATTTCTGGTCGCCCTGTAATATCGGTTTTGTTTCTTTATTTTGGCTTTCAATATGTTTTTGTTAATGACTCCAGTATGACTTTATCTTATAACTTATGAAAATTCAATAATGTTTTTATCTTTGTATATAATAATTTGTTTTATTTCACGCATAAACATATTTGCCACTTTCCTACCGCATTTCGGGTCTATCCAAGTAGAACTTGTCGTTGTTTTAGCATTTCACCCCTGCGTGCTTAACTTTTGGAAGTGAGTGTATAATGAATTGATCTATGTTTATCTATAATTACATGTATTTACATTTAAAATGTTTAAACTATTAGTTAAGTCATGGATATGGACTTTTGGATCATACTACAATTTGTAGGAATTTACAAAAATGGGTTTGTTTTTTAACAGGAACAATAACTTTTCATATGATAAACAAATTTATGTGTGGAACAAAGATTCTTTATAAGTTTAAACTTTGCGAATTAAAAAATAAGGCTGAAAACATAAATTCAACAATTTACATATGTTCAGTATGGAAATAAGATATTTCCGTGTTCTCTTCCCAAGACTCAAAAAATTTATATTAAAAATGCATTATTTGCTCAGTTTTCTAAAATAAAGTGGAATCTATTTATTTTAAATCCAGCCCTGGACCATATTATAATGTAATATATTTATTATGATTAAGTTAAATTTATTTATTATACAATCAAATTGAAGTTTGAATAATAAAATATGTTTTATTTTTATTTTTGTGCAGTGTTTGACTATGATAAAAGAATATTCTGAGCTTAAATTTTAAGAAAAGCTATATGAATATATGTAGAATTTTTATTGCACTGTAAAGCATTTTTGTAAACTTAAAAAAAAACTAGCATATTTAGTAAGGAAAAAGAATTTGTCAGTATACTGTATTTTCATAAGTTATCTCTATATTTTTCTAGAAATACTTCTAAAAAGACGCAAGTAATATTTATTTGATTTAAATTTTTATTTTGTATATAAGTTATGTGACTTATATATGAGCAAATTATACTTACTAGTCCAAATATCCTGTAAATAATACTTTAAAAAATTCTTTTTTGTATTGAAAAAATTAACATTTATTCTTGAAAAGTGTATTATTATACAAGTAAATTTTTGGTAGTTGAACTTAACACTTATGTTTATGAAGTTATTACGTAATTCATCTTAGTTTTAATATTACAAAACAAAAAAAAATGTTTTGATAATGAAAAACTGAACCAGTCGCCTTTTATAAATTTCATTTAAAGTTAATTGAGATAGCAGCAAAAATTCATAAAAATGCCTTTTACTATAATAAAGAAAAAAAATGTAAACTGGTACACGAGACATAATTTTCTAAAGCAGGCATAAAAGGAAAACTATCGTGCTCATATGAAAGGAAGGTGATAAAAAATAATGGCACAATAACTGAAAAACGCTGTAATACACTACTGCGAATTTCACTAACGCCACTTTAGTGAAAATGAGTGGAAAACTTTGAAAGGAAAAAGTAATAAAAGTAGTAGATCAGAGATATTATTATATTTGAAAAATATAAAAAGAGGTAAATGGACTCAAACTTCAGTCGTTATAAATTGGTAAATGAGGAATAGTTAATAAAAAATTATATGAATTTAAAAAGCAAAAAGAGTAATTCTAAAATAAATGTAACACATGTGCAAATGTAATGAGTAGATAATATTTAACCATGTTATGGAAATTTAAAAGCGAAGAGTATGGCTATACAAACACATATAAGGATGATTCAAAATTTCACTTTCAAATTTCAGGAGGAGGAGAGGGGGGGTGATCGAGCACACTAAAGTGAACAGTTTTTGTATATGTTTAAAGATGGTAATCTATTTATTCAGCCTAAAATCCAGAACGTATCCCTAAAATCAGAAGCTAATAAATGTTCATAACAATAATATAAATTATAAGATATTTTTATGGAACTTTGGAAGACATATCTTGATTTGTGTGCAATGCTGTGACACTATGAAAAACGCTGGATATGTACAACTTTTTCCACCATAAGACCGTATATATTGTCTATTACATTTAAAAACTAGTCATTGGGGGCCACCGTAATACTTACCCATCATGGATATGCATAATATAAAATATGAAAATAAAACATGTGTAAACTACTTATAAAATGCATTGCGATTCAAATAAAATCGTGGCTTGATGACGTCATAAAATTTAAATGCTCTATTACTGAATTGCGCAAAAGAAACATCCCTATAACTTAAAAAATATATAATCATATTAACTAACAGTTTATGGCGTCGGATTAAGCGTCTCATTTCCAATTAAAATATATCTTTGAATTGAAATTTAGATGAAATACAGGGTCATGAAAAATCGAAGAGTGTGGTAAATAGCATTATAAATATCGCGGCAACTAATTATCCAATTGACTTTATTCTTTATGCAAAGTATATGTTTTTTTATTGTCTTTTATATTCACACCTTAAAATAAACAATTTCGAATATTTTTATATACCTTTTATCAGAACGAATATTTCAAGAGTCCGAAAAAAATAGTTCCGGATAATCGAGGTTGCTAAAAATCAATAAGCTTCTTCCCATTATTAGATACTAAGTACATACCAAATTTCAAGTCTCTATCTAAATTTCTTGGGGAGATAGAACGTTTACAAGCACACAGACATAAACATACAGGCACACAGACAGACGGACGGCATTTTTTTTTTCTAAAAATATATTTTTCGGAATCTCCAGTGTCTGAAACGTGTAAATCCGTCAAAATTTCTTTTCGGTTTTTAAAACGATTGCATGACTTACCCTATACTACGTATGATGGGTAAGTAATAATGAGCGCCTAGTTCAGCGATATTTGCATGTGGAAGGCGGCCACTTCTTCCAGTTATCGTGATAGTATTATATCTTAGAAAAATAAGTCTGTTGCACATATAGTTAAAACATCTTTATTGTTCTTAAACTTATAAACGAAAATCCTGGTTTTGATTACAGCCTCTTCTTTAGATTTTAAATACGTTTATTTACGTGTACTTTCGGCTGAACAAATCGATTACCACACATTTTTTTTATACACAAAATGCATGTTCTAATGTGCACTACAATCAGTTTAAGTTTGCACGTATTATTATTATAAATCAAATCGGAAACTTTCGATTTTAAGCGTTTTATCAAATATCGAGAGAAATACTTGACGGATTATTCGAGAACTTCAGAAATATAAAGAGCGTGTCACATGACTTCATAATCATCAGTAAAGATTGGTCACAGAGGCAATTTGAAAACAAACAAAAAATTAAAGAAAATAATAATCTCAACCAGCCGATAAAATAAATGACTCAAAATGATCTGCAGCTGTAGCAAAGGACTACGCAGGTCTTGAAGAGTATTTATTTTTTTATTTGTGTAAGATTGACACATATATCCATAGAGATATAAAAGTGTCTTTAAAAAATGATTTTTGTGTATAGAGTCATGAGTTTCCCCCAAATTTACAGCAACTTTTATTAAACTTGGCAAAGTTCAGAAGAAACAATATACTGTAATTAAAAAATAAATATATTAAATATTTGATGAAATACACACACAAACGTTTGTATGAAATAATTTTAACTGAGAATGCTTTGAATGATAACAAAATTTCTATTACACAGTTTATTAGTCAATTATATGGGTTTTCTCACACAAAAAGGTGAAACGAATATCGTGAATGTTCAGAAATATATCGGCAATATACTAAGGTAAATTTCAGTTGTTTTGTAAAAGTCGCTGAATGCTAAGGGATTTTAAACAAATTGTAATTTTTCACTTTTTTATTGTCATTTCTATTGATTTTTAGCTCATCTTGGAAGAACAATAGAAACCAGCAAATTCCTAAGGAAAAAATAAATCGAAATTGAAGCATTCGTCAAGAGCTAAACGTGGACATAATATTAAAACTTTGTTTTAAAACTGCTAATAAAAATGGCAGTTTGTGGAAATCCCACTTAATACAGTTACTTTTAGAAAACAAGTAAAAATTCGCTTCCTATATTATCGATATATTTCTGAATTTTCACGATATTTGACCGGTTTTTTTTATATAAATTGCCTTCTGTTGCTCTTAACTACTAGTTTATTTTAAAAAAACGCTATTTGGTTTGCACAAGCGCAGTCAAAATATATTTTATACACATTCTCATGTTTAATTAAACATTTACTACATTTATATTCTAATTACAGACTACAGTCGAACCTCGTTAACACGAAATTGTAGGGACTGCGAATTTTTTTCGTGTTATCCGAAATTTCGTGTTAACCGTCATAATAGTGGCGTCATATATGTTAGATATAAAAACTAAATAAATTAACCTACAAATATATCCCTGCTCAAAAAATCATAAATTAATAAGAAATAGAAAATTTCATTAACAAATTAATTATAATTTTTTAGGCAACAATAATTTTATTTACATGCTAATCGCTTTTTTAAAAAGTCCGTTATTGACTTTGGCTTCAATTTTTGTAGAGTACTTTTTTTAGGAACATATGGACCTAATCTAATTTGTCCAAAGCTCGGGAAGCATCTTCTTGATACATAAGGAAACGTTGTACAGTTTTCAATGCTGCGGTAGATACATTTATTGACACTAAACTTTTACGTTCTGTGTCAATTTCTTCTTCCTCGTCTGACACTTCAATGTTGTCATCTTTATTTTTCATTAATTATTTTTCGTCTGTCGTCCCATCCTAAGTCAGCACATCTCCATCTATGCAAATGTACTCGGAAAAAACAATGCCTGAGAAAGAATTTACCGTTTTTTGGCTACATATATTTTTGCAGACAAGTCTATGCCACCGTTTAAATCTTGCCAGTCATCCGTTAGACAATATGAAATCGCTCTAATCGAGAGCATCACCAAATGCCTCTGCTTTATCTTGCAAAACTGCAACAGTTAAAACAATATTCTGGCTTATTGCCTCTTTTATCCACCGCCAGAGAGGAATTTCAATTTATTCATTCCTTCTTCAAAACATTCGTTTTGTTACTGGTTTGAATTGACTCACAGCATAAGCCGCTTCAACTTTTCACGATTCTTTAAAATTGCAGAAGAATTGTAGGTATCCCATACCCCATACTTTGCCGCATTTTGTGATTTTTTCAACACTTTATCGCTAATTTCGTTTAATTTTTTTGCTTGGTTTCTAAAGATTCTTGCTGCTTTCAACTCATCTCTCACAGAATTCTACAGAGAAACTGTGAACAGCGTTTCAATTATGTTAGTCAGGTAATGAAGTAGAGATTGTCACTTCTTTCACTCACAGATAGGAGAATTCAGACCGCCGGTTTACGGTTTATGTTACTGTCAATACAGTCAATCGAGTAATGGAACAATCACTTTAAAAAAAGAAATTCCTTCCCCCAAACTTTCATTGTGACTAATCTATTGCTCATATAGTTAATGTGGGAACACTTGCGCATATCAGATATCAAAGAATAGCAGGGATTATTCAGGAATTCAGTATTTCAGAACTTTTTGAAACCCTTTTCCACTTTAAATCTTTTTCAATTCATGAACAAATTCCATTTTTAATAAGAGTATGTGACATTTAAGTTTGAAATATCGAAAACATTGCATAAAGAATCATGTTTTGACTTTGAAGCGAAAAAAAAAATTTCGCCTTAAGCGGGATTTTCTAAAATTCTATTTCGTGTTAAACGACTTAATTAACATTGATTTTCAGACTCATCTGACGAGACCTCAGTATTATTTCGTGTTAAGCGAAATTTCGCGTTAAGCGATTTCGTGTTAACGAGGTTCGACTGTATTTATCCTATTACTAGTATAAATGCCCGTCCTAGGACAGTGAGTAGAAATCGTGGTTTTCACAATAAAATTTGCAATAATTAATAAAACTAGATGGAACCCGTCAAAACTTGGCGGTAAACAATTTGATATGAATTACAAATTTTATATGAATATTGCTCGGGCATGAGACAAAAACCATAGATATGTTTAAAATCAGTGTTGATTTCTGAAAATTTTCTCAGTGCAGGATTTCTGCAGCTATATATAAAAAATCTAATTCATAAAGCGTGAAAATAAAAATTATTATCACTTCCGATACACCCAAGAGGTGTAGTGAACTCTAACCCTTTATTAACCTTTCAGCGCTTCATTGTCAAAAACGTCTCGTTGAAAAGTTTTAGACAAACATTGTTTTTCAAAAAATTTCCAGTACTTTTCCGTTATACGGACACCATGCCAAAATGTATGCTAATGCATAATGGATGTAAATGTATATAAATGTATGTAAATATATGTATGTAAATGTATGTATGTAAATGTATGTATTAAATGTATGTAAATGTATGCTTGGCGACAATGATGTCCGTATAACGGAAAAGTACCAAATTTCCTCTTACATATTTTTAACTGACGTAGTATGGGAAACGTTTCATATTCTGTGCTGGTTGGCGAGATTGGCCAAAAAATCCAAAATAGTGCCAAAAGGGGTGTGACATCACATAGTTATTAATTCCATTCCGTAGTTAAAAATGTAACCCCAAAGACTGAAGATCGCAACAATCACATTAAACACTTATCGCCAAAATCAACTCGCCAAAAAAATCATCACAGGATACGGAGCTCTTCCCTAAAAGGTTTTCTTACAATTATTATTCTTAGAAAATATAAAATAAACAATTTTTAGGCTTATGAGGTATGAATTAATTTTCACTGTACATAAATATGTTACAAAAAAAATATATAATTTTTACTGTTAAAAATTTACTCTGACTCTCAGAATTTTCACAGAAGTTTTTCTTGCTTAATTAAACGCCATTGAGCCATGAAGCATATTTCCAAGATCAGCAAAAAAGCGAAAATATATATGTATCTATCCAATACGGTACTTTTATGTTTGCTGGGCGCCAGTAATAACTCGCCAAATCTTGTTTCAATTGGTATCATCTGAATTGCAACCCTTTCAATTCAATTACTTCAATTTTGATTTCAATTCAATTCTTGAGATTTTGTTATTTATATTGATGTATTTGTGGTGGCACAGATATCATATACGCACCACATTGGCGCAATTTTCCCCCTCCCTCGCCAATCTGGCGAAAACTTTGTTTTTGAATATTAACGTTAAAATGTATATTAACGTTATAATGTATATTTACGTTATAAGATTAACGTTATTTTATTTTTATATTGAAATAAAAAAATCACAAATTATTGCATGCTATTTGTAACTAATATTCAAAAACAAAGTTTTCGCCAAATTGGCGGGGGGGGGGGAAATCGCGGCAATGGGGGTGCTTATATGACATCTGAGCCTTTGTGGTTACGTATTTCCTCATGATTATATTTTAGCTATTTTAAGTAAGTTTTTAAAGACATTATGCTGCAATGTTGAAATATTGGTTATTTGTTATTAGCTAATGTTAAAAGATTGTCCAAAAAAAAAAGGGTTGGCGAGATTAAAAAATTTTGGTAATCACTGGCGCTCGGCTAACATAACAGTGCCCATTTCGATGTTATGAAAAAACATTGGAATTTTATTATGTAATACATCAGAAATTACGGGAGAGATGTCATATACGCACCACATTGGCGCGATTGCAACAAAATGGCAATTTTATGCCTCATCTGGTAACCCGGTTATGTTGTTTATATTGCTGTTTATTTACTTTTATTTTTTATTTTAACTAAATAATATTATAAATTGTTATAAATTGTTTTTATTATGCATATCAATATTTATTTATATGAAACTATCATTTATTTATTTTTATTTCCTTTTTTTTAATAATAGAAGCTATTTCATTTATTGCGTTATTTTATTTTTATATTGAAATAAAAAATCACGTGCTATTATCGCATGCTATTTGTAACTAATATTCAAAAACAAAGTTTTCACCAAATTGGCGGGAGAAAAAATCGCGCCAATGTGGTGCGTATATAACATCTGTGCCCAGTAATCATGGATTTAATTAATTTTGTAATATGCGGTGCAACCAAAACAATTTTGATTAAATAGGTGCAGATATCGCAGACGCACCAGGGTTAATTTTTGTCGCCTAAATGACGATTTTTGCTTTCTATGGCAACCTGTTGTTTCATAATAAAATTGAATTAAATTTGTGTGTAAATAAATAAAATAAAATAGGTACTTCTGTGTTAGCTGGGCGTCAGGGATAACTCTCCAAATCTTGCTTCAGTTGGAATCATTTAAATTGCAACATTTTACGTGAGATTTGTTATTCATATTGATATGTTTATGTTTAAACCAGAGGGCCCGTGCGAACATTTCGCACTGAAATCTAATATTTTTTAGGTACTTCTCTATTAACCCGTCGACCGCTTTTCATAACAAAAAACTACCGCCAAACTCTAAGATTAAACGCCAAAAATGCAGTCCCATTTACTTGACGTCAGAATCATTAAGCGTGTTTGTTACGTCATCTAGTGGTATTACATTCGACATTTGCATATATTTTTCATTATGTTTTACTGATTTAGTAGTTATTTTATTAATTAAAATAGCAATTGTGTCCTTAAATTCTTATATTTTATTTATTTTTTGATATTCCAATGGCAACGTTCTCCCGTTTATTTGGCGATAGCTTTTTGTTATGAAAAGTGGTCGACGGGATAATAGAGAAGTATCATTTTTTATCAATATGTAATATTTATTAGATGCAGGTTTAAACTTCTAAAGAAAAAGCAAGGATAAAAATATCTGCAAACAACATTTAGTTGTTAGTCAAGCCAGAATATCATCTAATTTATTCCATCAAAGTTAGACTAAAAACTGATCCAAGATTGCTAAAGGCACGCGCGAGAAAAAAAATTAACAATCGTATTTTGACTGCATTAGAGGATGACGTCATCCGCTTCGGTAAAACCATGGACTTAGAAATATAAATCTAAACATTTCAATTTCAATTTCGCTTTTTAATCATAAGTATAAAATAAATCCGTGCGGTGTTTTTTTATAATAATTACTATGAGCATCCTATAATGTGGTATTTTATTTTATTTTGGCAACAATAATTTCAGGAAAACCTTTCATTTCTTTCATGAAAACAATGTCGATTTAATTTTTTAATTTCAGCAAATTTTAATCAAAAACATGTTTTAACGAATTGTTAAGTGGGCTATGTCAGAAGCCTGTTCTAAAACCTTTCATATGGTATCTCATTCGTTGTTCTGCGTATCATATTTTCTGAGTAAAAGGGATGTTGACAGGAGAAATAATATATAAGGATATTTTATTATGATTATATTTCAGCTAATTATAAGTAAGTTTTTAAAGATTTTATATTACAATGTTAAAATATCACCTAGTTGATATTAGCTAATGTCAAAAGGTTGACGAACCACAGAGTTTACAGAATAAACTCTATGCCTTGCAACAGTGGGAGTTGCCGACTCTATGACGTCATAAGCCGCAATAACAGTTTAATTGAAAATTACGGCTAATTAATTAAATTTTCGAACAAACGAATGCACGATAACAAATATGTGTCCAAATATCTGTAATTAAAAAAAAGAATGGTGTAATTTGATGCAGTAGTTTGTTCTCACGGATTGTCGAAAGAAATCGCTTAGCGTTTTAAATATATAGATTATTCATATACTATTCAAAATGCTCCAAATTTTTTTTTATTTTTTACTTTATCAATGAATCTCAAAAATGAATAACGCAATACACAGCTCATTGTTTATTTGCTTTTTACATTAGCAAAATTAAACACGATTTCTGAGGAGTGGATAGGGAGAGAACTTTTGCTCCTCGATTAAGCTTCATTCCATAATATTGTTTTGTCTCCATCTATTGGCAATCAAGATAAACGGCGGAAATTTCTGCTGAAATTAAAGTTTTTTAGGCATATTCTTAAAAAAAAAAAAAAAAAAAAAAAAAAAAAAAAGGAAGTATTGATATAATTCGGTATTAACTTTTAATAACTTTAGCTGTATAACTTTAAAATTTGATTTAATGTAAGTAAAATGAAAACTATTATTATTCCTTTCGAAATATTTTTAATTCGTTTTATCAAATTTTAAGATCTCACCTTATATATACTTAATTTTTTTTTTTTAATTCTGCCGTTGAAAATAAAATGAGTATATTTTATAATATGTAATTAAAATATGAGAAATATATTATACTGTGTACCATTTAATTTATTATATTACCATTTAATTATTTTATCAATGCAGATAAAATTATATGTTTCACATGGTGACATTTGAACTTATTATTTTTTTTTTTGTGAAAATAATTTTTAATTTAATAAGAGAATGTGAAAAAATAATTTCCAGTCATTCTAGAGCAAATTAATAATTGTAATTTATTCCCCCCCCCCTAAAGGTATTTTTAATGAAATCAAAAATCTGTCATATATAAATTTTTGGCCCTTTTCCTTGAAGTAAAAATAACTTTAAACGAATTCGATGTGTATAAAAATTAAGAAGATATGGGTTATTTTCTGTTTTCACAAAAAGTCCCCCCATCCCCCCCCCCCTTGGTTCGTTTGAATTTGTGATTCTGAATGGCAACAGTGTTCGTTTGTTTATATCTGGGATTCCGATGTTTAATCTGGATTTTTAATTAAGAACTTAAAACATTATAATAGGATATGACATACATGTTTTATAGGAAAATATGCTGAATAGACATTATTTTAAGTATAGGTTTTTCATTAAGCCTAACATGGCGTTTAACTACGGTCGATTCTCAGACCAGAGTGGTCCATCCCGGAATGGTTACAGACACTTTCTTGCCTTCGGATTTTATTATAAGTAGATGGCATGTATTTGTGTTTTCTAGTGTGTGTGTATGACTGTGTATACCGGGGGTGTTTTATATTTCGGTAGCAATAAAACTTTTACGAATCATTCTACAGTTGATAAAAGTTAAATATATGAAATTGATTGTGCAAAATAAGGAAAATATATTTAATCATTTAGATATAATCTCAAAACCTACAGCTTATAATTAGATTTCTGGAAAAAAGGAGTGATTTTATATTTCCGACAAATTTATTAAAATTTAAATATATTAAAACGAATAATATGTTTTAAATATTTTCTTTCGTAATTAAAATTCGAAGTGGTATTCAGTTGGGAAATATAATGCATATTTCTGATAAATGGAAATCTCATGCTTCACCTTCAGATTCTTTTCATCATTTTATAATCAATTCGACATGAATAAAGTTTTCTGATTTTCTGTGCGAATTCCCTCACGAATCATATTCCTCTCACGTTTTTTAATTACTGTAGGAAGGAAATTGATGGACTTTTAATAGAAAGCATTATAATAATATTGTCTTCTGAGAAAAATATATTGCATGAAATCCTCGGCATTTAATAATTACGAAACAGCATTTGTATCACATTCAAGTGCCACAAGAACAATGAAAAGTTTAATGGCAATGCGAAGATAAGGGTGGATCGTTATTCTCCTTGGAATTTGAAAGCGAATACACAACTCTTTTATTCTAGAAGGATGTTGAAATATAATGATGCATTAATATGAAATAAATGCACTGTTTATATTTCATATTTAATTGATTGCATGTAGATTCATGTGTTATAAACTTTGCATCTTGTCATAAATTATATTTTATATTTCAAAAATTTTATAAACAATTAAGAAAGTTTTCTTAGTAAGCATTAAGAGTAAAAGTTTTAAAAAATAAGAAGAGAATGTACACTCTAAAAACGAAAATTTCAAAACTGAGCAAAAAAAAAAAAAAAAAAAAAAAAAAAAAAAATCTGAGTATGTCGCATTGTCAAAATGCCTTCGAATCAAAATCATTCAAGTTTGAAACATGTATATACTCATTTCTGAAAACATGCACACACTCAAGAATAAAACATCATGTGCTCATATTTGAGTATGTCCATGTTTCAAACAACATCTAGAAAAAAGAGCTAGTGCCCCATCTCTGGTTCTATTCATGATTGTGGGAGGATAAATTAAATTTAAGCTTTTATCCAGAGCCAGCATCGAACACGAGTCCCACTAATTACAAGTTGTCTTATCCACTTCGCCATCCAGATCACATGAGTAGGTTATTTTAAATGCAAGTCATCGAATGATTCGGACGCATGTTAATATTTTTATAGGATTCATTAATTTATTGCTGAGAAAATTGGAAATTTTTAACGGGATTTCGGACATATTTGGTCAATTTGAGATGGTGGTTACGACTGTACATATTTATTATTTATGTGCGGAAGGGCAGATATGAATTATACAATTTTCAATTCGATTGTTATGAGTATATTTATTAAATGAAAAAGCGCTCTAAGGATATACAAATTTAACTGACTAATTTTTTTTGACACATTTTAACCCATTACCGCCACAATTATTTTTCTCTTGAAAAATGAAAATATTGTATTTCATTAAAATGTGTATGAACGGACTTCTGTGTGCTCATTTTTGAGTATTGCCATGTTTCAAAAATGAGTTTCAACTGATTCTAATCATTTTTGAGTATGTGCATGTTTCAAAAATGAGTTTGAACTGACCTCTATGTGAACAGTTTTGAGTATATCCATGTTTCAATATTCTGAGTATTTCGGGTATTTCAGAATTGAAAGCATTGGGTCGTCATATTTGAAACAAAAGGTTTCAAAACAAAATGAAAACATCGATTTACTCAGATTTGAAAGTGTCATTTTTATCAGTGTATGAGTAAAGAAACATAGAGTATGAAATATCAAGTGTCACAGTGTTAAAGGACAAAAGTCATGCGTTAGAATGGTGTTAAATTCATCTCTATATAGCTAAGTATCTTTGCTTTAAGCGATACAATAATTTTCACCACCAATCATCATTTCCTTATAAAAGTAATATCGTTTCTATTTAACTTTGAAAAAGCCTTTAAACTGCGCGTCCAAGTAATTTGTATAGCTATTTAATTTAGAGGCTTTGCTGTAAAGTACATGGAAGCTTTGTAGAATATTAACTAATAAATTAGCCATTAAATTTTATGTTGTATCAATCTATGTTATTTAAAAAATTGTTATTTTAGAAGGTAATCTTAAGTTTTGTAACATTAAGCCCACATGCATGAAGCTCAAATAATTAAACCTTTGCAATGTCAATATAAAATAAAAACTTTCTGTATCTGATCTTTAGTATTATTATATGTGTACAAATACTTAAATAGTATTTATACTAGTCTTATAATTCCTAGAACAGAAGATTTTAAGTAAAATACCTATGAAAAAACATATGTCACTCATACATACTGAACCACATTTCAAAATGAAATTAGTTTTGATACGAAATCTCTTACGTTGAAATTCATTGCCCTGAAATTCAACAAACTTTAAATTTCTTAAGCTGAATAAATTAATTTTACTAATTACTTTCATAATCACACCGGTATTCCTTTGTGAAATAATTTCATAATGAAAAATAACGTGCTTCATATTTTAAAATTAATTTTTGAAGAATTGAATAAATTTTAGCAATTTTCTGTGCAAAATATGTCATGAATCATGTTTCTTCGATTCCTTCATTAATGCAAGAAGATATAACTTTAAATTTTATAATCGAGTAATCTTTACAGAAAAACATATTGCATAAAAGCTTGAACAATAAATAATTAGGAAACAGCGTTTATATTATTTTAAAGTCGTATATTAACAATAAAAAAACACAGTGGTAATATAACTGTGAAATGATTTTTTTTTTGCAAAATAAATAGTGATAAATTAATATGAAATTTGTCGCTTGCAGTATAATGGCAGTATAAGTATTGAATGTTGTTCCAAATTAATTTTTAATTCATGTAATCAATAAACATTCCACATAAAACGAGGTTTCTGTAAAAAAAGAATAGAAATATTACGTTTCAATTAGTTTGATTGAAAAATTTCAATGTACTGTAAAACTTTGTTTAACCCTAAAAAGCAAGCCTACATTTATATGGAACAATATTTTGAATTCTCAACCACGTCATATACCCATTGAGATGCCCTGTTCTGTGAAACGAACACCTTAACAGCGTGTTTTTGTGGCTCAAGTACTTCGTTTTATCGAGTTTTTGCTGTATTAAAATGAATAAATTAATTTCAAGTTTTATTTCAATAAATGCCGATACAAAGCGGTACTCTTTTGTGAAATATTATGAACTTTTATAATAAAGGATATTCATATGCTTCACCATTCGTTTTTTTTTCGGTTTTCTTGTTTTTTTTTTTTTTTTTTTTTTTTACCAATCGAAATGTATAAATTTCTAGGATTATTCCTAGCGAAGTCTCTTCTTATACAAATTCCTCTCACGTCTTTTAAATACTGTAAGAAGAAAACAGATCTAGTTATATTATAAATTTTTGTAAAATATGATCATTTGAGAAATAAACATATTGTGTGAGATACTTAACAATTTGTAATAAAGAAACAATTTATATTACTTTGTAATGCTACAGTATCAGTGAAAAGCATAATGAAGTTTTAAAGATGAGCGTGAATTTACTATTATATTAATTATAAATGGAATTTCAAAATAAGCACAAATCATTTAAAAATAATCTTGAGGTGAAAAGTTGAAATAACTATAATCAATGCACTGGTGTAAGTACTTATATTTGGTATTTAGTTGATTTCCGGTAGATGCATGCGTTGAAAATCGTAACATTGCCGTTTATAAATGAACTTTTCATGCATTTTAAAATTACAAACCTGAAATGAGATTATATTAGTCTAAAAGAACATAAATTGTTTAAAGTAGTTAGAATGATCGTTACTAAACAAGTTTCCCTGGTAGCACACTAAAATTATAATGGCTGCAATGGGTCCTAATATTGCCCAATATTACATAAATATCAAATGATTCTACTGAAGCACCAAAATTTATATATATATATTGTCTTTACGTTTCACTCTTTTGGCATGAGCTGAAACTGTTAGAGACATACTGATTTTGCATGACACAAATTGACAATAAAACTCTTCTATTGCAGTGAATATCGGCTTTACATTGTAAATATTGACAAAGGAAAAACTAAATATTTTATGCCAGTATTGAAATGCTTTTTGCAATGTCGGTTGCTCTTTTTATTCAAATAAAGCCAATTCTGGGTGATGACAATACAGACAATAATAGCCTAATAATAATTTATTGATTTCCATTAGATTAGGGTAGATTTCCATTTTCACAAATTTCATTAAACTTTCTGAAGAATAAACAAAATTTCAGTAGAGAAATGCAAGGCAAATTTAAGATAAATGAAAATCGCATGCTTAGAGTTTGTTTTATCATTTCATTATCAATTTGAAATGAATAAAGCTCGCGATTTAAAGTCTCTTGCAATTTATATATGTACCTCACGTTTTAATAACTGGAAGAAGGAAACAAATATAATTTTTGTAGAAAGTATTATAATAATAACATCCTTTGGGGAAAATATTTTGTGTGAAAGACTCAACATTTATTAATTAAAATATAGAATTTGTATTATTTTGAAATGCCACAGGAGCAGTGAAAAGCATACTGACAATACAAATATGAGGCCGAATTCATTGTTATTGCTATTCTCTTTGGAATTTAGATGGAAATTCAAATATCTTTGTTCTAAAAGGACGTTGAGATAAAATTATGACTTGGCAAACAAATGCACCATTTAAAATTCAGTTGTAGTTGATTTTATGTAGATGCATGGGATGAGAATCAGAAAACGGCTAATTTTAAATGATCATATCATACATTAAAAAGCCTTCTAAATGTCTTTAACAAGTTGTTGTAGTATGTCTAAGAGTTATTTAAAATTTCATTTATTGAATTGAATGGATTACTCTGAAAAATTACTTTCACAACTCCTGAAAAAAAGGCGACATTTTTTGGCCATATAAAATTTATCTTTACCATTAAAACTCCCGGACCGCCGGGCAAATAGGCGATATTGTAATGTTGTTTTCTCTGAAATATTTTAAAAGTGTTAAAAAAAACACGATATTTCAAACATGATATACAAAAATCTCATTACGGATATGAATATAATCTTTAAGGGGGTAGGATACCTTTGAACACGTTGAAAAATCAAAAAAAAATATTACTATGTTCCAAGCGTCAAAACTTGTGTAATAAGTCAAAAATAAAAATCAAACTTCATTTAAATATAAAGCTCGTATTGCAGTATCCAATGCTGATATTGCAGTAAAACCTACAGTATAGTGAACGGATATATCAGTTCACAGCTTTGAGAAGGTTAAAGAAAATAAAATGCTTGACATTTTCAATTTCTGTATAATTACTCGCTTTTATTTAATTTATCTTGTATAGTGTAGTATAGAGATGTAATTTTGTAATCTATTTGTTACTCTCTTCCTTATGTGCTAGAGTTCTAGAAAACATGCGTAGTTATGTGTGACCAGCGGTAATTATATATTTTCACCTTTTTAAATCTTAATAATTCATTAATTTGAATAAAATTTTGATTATATATTCTCAAAAAATAGAAATACTAGACATTTTAAATAATCTCAATTCTTATTTTTTTCATTTCATTACCCCATAACTCAAAAATATATATATGTTTGTTACAATAGTGCTAAGAGATGCATTTTCATTCATATAAAAATGCGTAAAATATGGCTGTCGAAATATTTGCAATAAATGTACGCTGTTACAGAAGTTCTAGTAATTGATAGGAAATGTGAGCTAATATTTCATGATTATCATAATTATATTAAATTGAAAATGTTGGAAATGAAACTGCAAAATATATTTTTCCAATAGTGCGCCAATGTTTGCAAAGTTGGAAGATTATTTCATGCCATTATAAGCAATATTTATTACGGTGATGTCAATAGGAACAATATTAGCCCAATATAGTTGGACTACTTGAATACTTATCCAAATCTAAATTTCATCTCTAAACATTTCAACATCATAAACTAAATAAATAAGTTTTTGTAATAATTTTTAGAACAATTAATAAAGAACGATATTGATTCCTGAAATAAAATGGACATTAATAAAAAAAGGAAATCAACTTTAATTTAATTTTTTTTTATTATTTCAAAATCAATTCAAAATAAATAAATTTCACAATTTCCTCTGCGAAATCTCCTTATAATCATGTTCCTCACACGTATTTTAATTACTCAAAAAAAATGTTATAATAGACATAAAAAGTTAAATAAAAATTATTACAATAATAGTACCCTTCGGAAAAAACATACTGCGTAAAATATTAAATACTTACAATAAAGAAACATAATTTATGTTATACTGAAGTGTCACAGCGGGAGTAAAAAGCATGATAGTAATGTAAATAACAGGCTGAATTCACTTTTATTATTTTTATTTTCGAAATTTACTTAGAAAAAATGACGAAACTTACTTGGAAAACTCATTCAAAGAATGTAATACTGATAAAAAGAATAAATTTACATTCAATATTTGTTTTTATTTCATGTATAATTGACTTTTTGTAAATGCATCTGTTCAGAATCAAAAGCAGACTTATAGTCCGACCACGATGAATTGGCTGAACACTTTGAAAGAGTCTGTTATGCTAGTAGTACAGGTAAAATAGGATTTTTTTAAACAACTGATGGTTTTTCCCCAAAATTTGGGAAGAAATCCGTTTTGGCACTATAATTGAAGATCCGATAAGTCCCCAAAAATAAAGTTGTTTTACCCTGTATTTTTTTTTTAGGGGGGAGTAGGGGAAAACTTTAATTCATGTAGGTTGGGGGGATAATTTTTTTTATGTAGGTCAAGTGGGATATTGTTAGTTATGCATTTTTAAATTCTGAATCGAATGACACCATCCGCAAATCTATACAATGATATAAAGTTACACCATCTTTTACAAATTCAAAGTCGATTTTAAGACGATTTTACCTCAGTGCAGTTAATGGAGGTTTTTACAGAAACAACTGGTCATTCACGGAAATTTGGTAAGAACTTCGTTTTGGCACTAGAAAACAAGATCCTACGAGTCCCTCAAAAATAAAGTTGTTTTACGTTGTTTAGGGGGGGGGGGGGGCTAAGGAGGGCATTTGAACTCAGGGGGGATAATTCAACCCTTTTTAAATATGTCAAGTGGGGTATCGTTTTTAAAATTCTGAATCCAACGACAGAACCAATGACAGTAAGTCATGCCAGGTTTTATAAATACAAAGTCGACGATTTTATTTCAATGCAGTTAATATAGGTTTTTAGAGAAACAACTGACAGGCTTTCACGAAAATTTGGGAACAACTTTGTTTTGGCAATAGAAATGAAGATTCGATGAGTACTCAAAAATTAATGTTGTTTTATCGTGTTTCGGGGGATTAGGGGGGGGGGGCATTTTAATTCAGGGGGTTTTAAAATAAATAGTCGACTTTATATTTATGAAAACTAGCATAACTTTTTAACAAATGATCGTATCGACTTGCGGATGGTTTAATTCGATTCAAAATTAAAAATACATAACAAACGATACCCCACTTGATCTATTAAAAAATGAATTAACCCCCTTAGTTAAAATGCCTCTCTTTGCCCCCCCCCCCTAGACACCGTAAAACAACTTCATTTTTTGGGAACTCATCGGATCTTATTTTCTAGTGCCAAAACGAAATTTTCCCAAATTTTCGTGAACCTGATTATTTAATTGTGCTTCCTTTTTATACTCCTTTATGTTTCAAATAAATTAAAGTTGCAAAACGCTTCAACTTTAGTGTTGTCTTTAAACTTGTCAATAAATTTAAATTTCCCTCCACTAAGTCTCCTGTTCCTCATCTTCGAAGATGGGGAATATCTATAACGTTCCTTACAATGGTTGTCATCTTTCTTATATAGGTCAAACTAAAAGAATTCTTGAAACCCACTTAAAAGAACACTCCCGTTATGTCACTAACCAGGAAATTTCTAAATCTTCTATTGCCAAGTATTCTTGGGATTCTGGTCATAGTTTTGATTTTATAAATGCTAAAATTATTTTTAATACCAATAGCCCCTCTGCATTGGACTTTCTTGAAAATTTAGATATTTATTTTAATCGAGCGGTTATAGTTAATGAAAAATCTTATTCCACCATGCTCTCTGCAGTTTGGAAAAACTTGTTCAGCTACACCGTATAATAATAATTATAATAATAATAATAATAATAATAATAATAATAATAATAATAATAATTACTATTATTATTATTATTATTTTGTATTAACTTTTATGTTTGTTCAAATTTTGTATATCTAATCCCCATTTTACTTTCATTTTTATGCATTTTTATTATTATTATTATTATTTATTTTATTATTATTTTTTTTAATTTTCTTCATAATTTTCCTTATGTTCTGCATTCTAGGTAATTCTCTTCTGTGATTGGCTGATGCCATCCGCTTTCCTATTGGCTGTTTCCTTAACTTGTCCCTCTTTCTCTCCTATTTTCTTTCAGTCTTTATTTTTATGGTGTTATTAAGAAATCTTTTATGCTTTTATAATATCCCACCAGTTTATTCAATACTTTAATGTAACAATACCCCACATGACCTATTTAAAATTTGATTACCCCCCTCCCTGAGTTAAAATATCCCTCATCCCCCATCCCCACTAAAATAAAAACAGTGTAAAGCATCTTTAATTTTTGAGAACTCATCGATCTTCATTTCTAGTGTCAAAACGAAGTTCTTCCCAAATTTTTGTGAAAGGCCACCAGTTGTTGTATTTTATTCAATCTTCGATCTATTTTACCTGTTTGACCTACTATGGAGAAAGTTGCTAACAGACCCAAATGATAAAGAAAATGCATTATTTAATAAAACAAGATTCTACTTGTTTCATTAAATAATGCATTTCCTTGATCATTTATTTAACTAGATTCTACTAGTTACCAGCAAAGATTGTCACTTTAATTAACTAATAAAGTCGTTTAAATTTATGTTAATAATTGACTTTTTGTCGTGGATGATAAGTAGTAAAAGTAGTTAGTGGCCTAAGTAGTAAATGCCAATTTTTAACAAATTACAAGAATTATTTCCTATGAGACATTTTCAGAAAATTATTAATTAAACTGTACATTTGCGTATCTAACAACTCATCAGATATTGGGAGACATGTACAAAAGTATATGAGTGGAATTAATGCAAATTAAATTACAGCATTATGGTTAACAGTATAAGGTTATCATTAAAATCGCATTCATGTTCGCATTGTCTTTCGTCTTTTCTTTCTTCCTTTGGAAATTCGAAACAAACAAGGTATCCAACCCAGGCTTCCCGAGTTACAAACCCCACTGCCCATTGTACATGCACAGAACATAGGAGAAAATCAATTGTAATTGAAAACTCAAAGCGATTTTTTACATGTAATATAATTTTTTTGGCTTGCCAACACGACAAAGATTCTTTTATATTAAAAATGTCAATTATGTATACAAATGAAATTTTGAAAATTATGAAAAAAGGTCTTTTTTAGCGCCGCGGGCCAGCTGTTAACATCCAAAGAAATCCCCAAAGATTTAATTATTTATAGCAATATATTTGATTCTGATTACTTCAGCGTGTAATTGCCACCATCATTCCTATTTTCCGAAAATACTTGGCGTGCAACCCGATTATGGACAATTAACCTGTAATAATGCAAAAAATATGACTGCCAGAAACAGAAAGTATTTTCTTTAAAGTAGAGAGCTCTAAATTTTGATAATGGCTTGCGGCAAATACGAAAGTATCTTAAAAACTAAATTTATATCTATATAAAAAAGTCTGCGTTTCAATCTTGTGTATAAAGCGTCGCGTTGACTTGCACAAACACAAGCAATTAATTGCCAAACCTGACAATTTTTCCTTAGTTCGTCATATTTATTTATGTTATTGCAAGATACATTACTGTTGAGACAGACATTTAAAAAAATATTATGCTTGGAAATTATTGTATAAACCAAAAGAAAAAACAGCAATCTGAGACTCAAGTTTCAAACAAATTGCTTTTGATAGTACATTTTATTTTCTACTTGACAGTAAAAAAACATTGAAATAGAGGCATATTTAGAAATTAATAAATGTGCGATAAAGGAAACATTGATTGCTCAGATTGTTGCCACCGTCGAAATGACGTCAGCGTTAATTAGGTCAGACGTACGTTCTGACACAAAAATGGCGGCTGTCGTAGGCGGATCTTTTAATGCATTTGTACAGTCCTTTGAATTTACACACCAATAATTTCTAAAACATTTCTTTGACTTATTTAATATTAGAAAAATAAGGCAAAGAAAACTTTAAAAAACTTAAAAAAAACTACTGGTATTCAAATTTAAGGGGCCATACTAACGCTAAAGAAAAATCCGGCTACGACAGCTGCCATTTTTGTTTTGAGCGCATATGTCTAGTATTCACGGCGCAGTACTCTCAGGGGACATGATGTCATTTATCATGATAATTTTAAAATATTAAATAAAATATTTAATAGAATGGTTTTTTATGGTAGAAAACAATTATCTTGTGACATTGTCATTGCCTGATTTCCCAATAATATGTATACAATAATAAACTAAGTGTTAGATATATCGAATTCTGTGCTTATTTATTAGGAAGTATAGAGGAAAGAAAAAATATACACAAAATATATTACAGAAAATCAATTTTACATGGACAAAAATATAAATGAAAGATTATGGTTCTATTTCATGCATATGATTTATGCATGTAGGTGACACTAGCCGAATTCGGACCACTTCACTTATTTTCAGGTGTAACTCACCTTATTTTTGGAATATCTGTAAAATATCACTACACGAGGTCAATAAATTCATCTACTAACTAAATAAATCTTTAGAAGAATTTCTTTTTGAAAATCTTAAATTTTATTTTAATTTGAAAAAATTGTCAAAAATGGTCTCAATTCAGCAACTGGTAGTCTAAGTTGGACACCTAGTCTCTTAATTTGGACCAAACAATATTAAGCTGTTTTAATGATTAGGCAATAAATTGGGGGGGGGGGTTCAATTCTGTTCAAATCAATCAATTTGAATTGAATTTTATTCCAATTTTATTCAAATCAAAGTTTTCGATTAATGAAACAATCAAACAAAACAACAGCCATGAAATATAATTAAATCAAATGTCTGAAAGTAAGAGTAAGTCTTTTAAATCAACATGTACTCAAAATATAAATCAAAGTTATAAGTAATTAAGAATAAAAATTATGGAACTAATTGCTAGTTACTGGAATATCATGTAAGAAGTTATCAAAGGCTTACACTTGAATTTCTGTTGTTCATTTTTTATTCCAGCGCACACGACAGGAAACCAATCATAATGGCAATCTGAACACAGGATCATTTCTGCTATTTTATATTTCTTACAAATTAAGCAAAACCAATCATCATGGTGTTTATTTTTCTTTTTATATTCTGAATCATTAGACTTTTTTTTTTTTTGCAACAGAAGTTTTCTTTACCTTATGTCTGTAAGAACTACAGACCCCCCACTATTTCCCTTCCACTATTTCCTTTCCAATTGAATTATGCCAATTTTTTAACGATTTGATTTAACACTTGATTTGAAAACTTGATCACAGAAGTAATTGATGTTCCAATTGCTTTTGTGCTTCGAGAGCTTCTTTTTTGTCGTTTGTTTGATTTTTCATTTCAAGGTTTACTTTATATGGCCGAGATGTTAACACAGAAGTTTTTTGGCTCACTCTGTACTTTAACTTATTTGATTTGGGCAAGGGAAATAACATTTATAATTATTCTTTGGCTTTATAGGGGGGCGGGGGTGTGGTACACTCTAAAAACGACATTTTCAAAACTGAGCAAAAAATACTCAAATCTGAGTATGTCGCATTGTCAAAATGGCTCCGAATCAAAATTGCCCAATTTTGAAACGTGTATATACTTATTTCTGAAAACATGCGCACACTCTAGAATAAAACAACATGTGTTCATATTTGAGTATGTCCATCTTTCAAAAATGAGCATGAACTGACTTATATGTTCTCATTTTTGAGCATTTCCATGTTTCAAAAATGGGTTTGAACTGATTCTAATCATTTTTGAGTATGTTCATGTTTCAAAAATCAGTATGAACTGACCTCTATGTGCTCAGTTTTGATTATGTGCATGATTCAATATTCTAAGTATTTCTGGTGTTTCGGAATTGAAAGCACTGTGTCGTCATATTTGAAACAAAATATTCATAATAATATTCATAAAAAATTCTTAGTTTTATTAGGTTTCATGATTACTGAGTCTGACTCTGAAATCTCATTAGCAGGAGAATCAACGGATATATCTGCAGAGGCTATCTCCTCGTCAGGAATAAGTGCAGAAGCAGCTGCAAAATGATAATTTTTAACGAAATGCCTGTTAGGAGGCCAAATGCCGCTTTCTTTAAAAGCTTGGACCGCGGTTTCAACGGTTGCTGCTCTGTTGTAAGCGATAGTTAAACGATATAAGATTTGTAATGTTAATAGAGGGAAACCTTTATGAGCTTGAAACCGTGATTCTTTTGACTCTATTTAATAGATATTTAAGCGTTTAAAGAAGGCAACAGGAAAAGGATGAAATCTATGGGTTGTACGTCCCAGAAATTGCAATATAATAATGTTATTTTACCGGGAGAAAATAGTCTCCCATAGAAGAAGACTTCTTCTATGTAGTCTCCAAAGCCTACAGCCCTCGAAATTAATTACTTACTTTTCAAATTTATGATCGTATATCTGGACCAATGTAAGCAACTCAAATTGATCCAACTAATACAACTGCAGATTCTTTTAAAACAGATAATCTTAAAACTAAGAAAGCCACTTGAAAAATATGCGCAGTAAACACATGAATTCAGATATGTATATAAAAATATACCAACTTACCTTAATTTTAAAGTTTTCTCTTACGTTTAGTAAGAAAAAATTAGATCAAAACAGCTAATTTTAGTTTTTTTATGTCTGAAAACAGCACGTGGAAAGTGGGTGCTTCTTCTAATCATAAAGGTTGTCATTTTAGTGAGAAGGATTTCAGCGGTAGATGGCGTCTCTTTCTTAATTAACGGCAGATTTGCGTCGGTCCATTTAAAGCAGTGGTCCAAATATGGCTACTCTCTCCTATTGCTACTTTCGCCAAACAAGAAACTCATGTAATGTCATACTGATCAGTGACAATACGTATACGTTTTTCGATAAATAAAATTTATATTCTATAACAAATAATATTTCTTTGATGAAAAAAAATCTGTATAAAAAAACAAGAACGAAAAATCATGCATAGGTAATAGATTATATTATTAAATTATTAAAAATATGTTAGAAAATTTTACTTTTTTACACAATGAAAGAGTCATAAGATATAAGATATCTAAATAAACAATGTATGTAAAAACACACATCGCAGTTAAAAATACATTTTGTGAATTTGCTCTCCAAATTTGGCAATATGTGCGAATTATTTCATGTGGCATTTTGCCTGTATATAATCTATAGAATTTACACACACTCCCTAATACATTAAATTTGAGTGAAGTATAAAAATATTTACCACAGCTAAAAACGCACTTCCAGCAATTAAATCTTATAATCAGTCCTGTAACTGACTTTTTTTTGCGTGCCTGTAAACAATCTGTAAATGCTACTTACTCATATTCTATAAAAAGCATTTTGTAATCCATCTCATTATTGCATATCAATTTCATTATGTATAAGTATTTCGGTGATTGTTGCACAACATCAAAGTGCAACAATCACCGAAATACTTTTCAATTCTATCAATTTCAATATGTGTTAAATATCGTAACATTATTAAAATGCACATAGAAATATTTTTCTTCAACGTGTTTCTTTGACTATAATGTAAAGAAATTGCGTGTCTCTATAAATGAAATATAAATGCAACATACTTCAAATTCAATTGTGAACATGCTTTAGTAAACGTCAACAATATATAACATTTACGTAGAACTCCGAGTATAGATATGAGAATTAGAGCACGGCAGATAGATGGCAAAGCAAACCGAAATCATAAACACTTTTCAATTATGTTGAAAATGTGACGTCATACATATTTGATGGAATTAGTATGCACTAAATATACATTTTTTTCGTGAAGCTGAATGAGATATAATCCAACAGAAGTACATAAATTAAAAAAAAAGTGGTTTTGTAATGAAAATATCTTTTAAGTTGTGAAAACGTATATACCTGCAATCTCTTATCAATTCCAAGCAAATAATTATAAAAGTCTTATAAAAACTCGAATAAGTAAAACAGGTAATCACTATGAGAATGAACACTGATTTCATTAAAATAAGTTGAACCATGTCTACGGGCTTTTAAATTCAATGAAACACAAATTATTTTTACTCGAAAATATGTTGTCAGGAATGAAGCAGAAAGGTCATCGAGATTATTTACTTATTGCGTAAAAATAAGTATTTAATTTAAACTAAGCAGTAAATACTTAATGAAATGTATACTCTTGCAATAAGCTGAGATAGATTTTTCAGTTCATTTTAATCCTAACATTTTCCGTTTTGATTAGCACATTTTTCCTCAAAATACCAAAAAATCACTTATCTAAGATAAAAATTACCTCAAAGCCTTCAACCTAAGCATAATTTCTGTCAAATCATATGAGTGTTTCCAACTGTGCTGCAAGCACTCTTTCTTTGCAGAAAAATAATTTATATATATGCCCTTTCCCCTTCAAATCACTTAATCTTCGCGAATCTAACTTTGAAATTTCTGGAAATGCTCCAGTTATAAGACAGAAATTTTGTCAAATCACACAAAAATATTTTCAAACCACCGGAGTGTTCCAGCAGCTGTACTGCTAGTACACTTACCTTTATTGACGAAAATATTTTTAAAGTGTACTTTATAATTTATGTTGACACAGTTAGAACATTATATGTGTGATCCAGTATTCCCAAGCCTGGTCTACATTTGCTTTCACATGAAATCTTTCGCACATGTTGTTCTTGATGACAGAATATATATCGTGATTATCAATAAAGTTTCCACATTTTGGCAGTAAACAGTCAGCGATATAAAACATAGCTAAATGGAACATTACTATAATAAAGAAAATCACATATAAAACATCGCTAAACATCTGATTAAGCTGTATAACAAGGCATAGATCAGCCTTGGACCAGTCATAGATTCAATACCCCGAAAACATTCTAAAAATTTTAAATGATAACCACAGCAAATTTTTCATCTTAACAACAGTGGATCTAAGTCCATTATTAAACATATCATCGAAGTAAGTATATGGTTGGTACCATTTTTCAACGCGAGCCCAATGAAAATTAAATTTTAAAAACTTTAGAAACAGTACACAAATACATGTCATATTTAAAATCTGTGTTGCTAATATCTGGGAAACTATCAGAAGAACAAATTTAAAAAAGAACTCATGCGTTAAGCATACATTACGAAACACTTTTCCACACTTGCAGAACACTTTAACAAAACTTTTTAATAAGACATTTAATAACATTTAATAAGAAAAAGAGACTAAGTAGTCATTTTTGAAAATGTCTCATTTGAAAACCGGATTTGAGCAATTAGCACTCATAGCCGGAAACGTACTCCAATTCTTTTGGGCAGCGGCGTATATGATCTATAGATTTGTATATAAGGTAAAGCCGGGAGAGATGGCGTGGTCGCAGAAATTGCGCACATTGAGGATTGGGGGGAAGGAGTAGTGAGACCGCGCAGCGACTCCAGGTAGATGTACAACAGCAGTAGTGAAGTGTCTACTTGAAAGTGCACGTTGATTATTTTGACCATCTAAGATAAAGATTGCTATTTTGTTTTGTTTTCCCAAAGTAAGTGCATGAATTTTCATAGCTATTCATTAGAATTTCTATACAATGTCAGTGGTACAAAATAATTTAAACATAAGCCATTTCTCATAAGCTACGAATCTAGACTGACAATGTGAACATCAGCGGTTCGTTTTAGTAGCGGCCATGTTTAAATATAAGGCCGCGCAACCTCTCCTACCTAAAATGGAGAGTTTGCGCATCTGCTACTTAGGAGAGATTGCGCATTGTTCTCATTAATTTCTAGAAAATATTACGCAGCTTATTGGTAAATTTGCATAAACAATAAAAAATGAAAATGGACTAATTTTAAGTTAAACGTGTTATCAAGTAACTTAATGTAATATTATCTGGACTTGCTTTTTCTGATTGTTTAATTTTTCTCCCTTTAATTAAAAATTTTTAATCGTTTTGAAAATTATTTTCTTTTCTGATTCTTTAATCATTAGGTTGAAATATCCACTCCTAATACAATAATATTGGTTCACAAAAACCTTACAACAATGTCATTGAAGTGTAATTATTATTGTTAACAATTGAATTGTAGTTATTATTAGTAACAATCTCTCCTACCCATGTGCGCAATCACACCAACCCTGTAAGGACAGATTGCGAAAAATAACTTTTTTGGTTTATTACAACTGTTCTATTAAATTGCAACATAAGAACAAAATACCAATTTTAAAATGCATAAAAAAGAAATGAAGTAAAAATTATTCATGAATAGTTAGCAAAAAATTAATATTTAGATTTTTTATTGTTATTCTTTTGAATTGTGTGCAGACTCTCCTAGCTTTACCTTATTCTACCAAGAATGCAAGAATTAACTTTAGCATAAAAACGTATAACCAAATGAAAAATTCCCTCTTCAGAAATTTCTACCAACAGACGGAAACGTATTTCAATTATTTTGTACAGCCTTGTATATTATATACAAATTTTCATACACGCCACATATTAAGTTAAAACTTAATTTAGGTAAAAATATGCCGAAAACTACAAAAGTCACACTTCCAGGGAATAAGGTAAAGCTAGGAGAGTGTGCGCACAATTCAAAAGAATAACCATAAAAAATCTAAATATTAATTTTTTGCTAAACTATCCATGAATAACTTTTACTTCATTTGTTTTTTTATGCATTTCTATTGCTGTTTTGTTCTTATGTTGTAATTTAATAGAACAATTGTAATAAAACCAAAAAAGTTATTTTGCGCAATCTGTCCTTACAGAGTTGGTGTGATTGCGCACATGGGTAGGAGAGATTGTTACATATAATAACTGCAATTAAATTATTAACAATAATAATTACACTTAAATGAAATTGTTGTAAGGTTTTTGTGAACAAATAATATTGTATTAGGAGTGAATATTTCAATCTAATGATTAAAGAATCAGAAAAATGAAATACTTTTAAAAACGATTAAAAAATTTTAATTAAAGGAAATAAAATTAAATAATCAGAAAAAGCAAGTCCAGATAAGATTACAAAATAATATTAAGTTACTTGATAACACGTTTAACTTAAAATTAGTCCATTTTCATTTTTCATTTTTTAATGCAAATTAACCAATAAGCTCCGTAATCTCTCCTAGCATGGAAAGTAATGGGAACAATGCGCCATCTCTTTTAAGTAGCAGATGCGCAAACTCTCCAATTTCGGTAGGAGAGATTGCGTAGCCTTTTATTTAAACATGGCCGCTACTAAAACGAACTGTTGATGTTCACATTGTTAGTCTTATGAGTAATCGTTTAAATTAAAAATATTTTGTACTACTGACATTGTATAAAAATTCTGATGAATAGCTATGAAAATTCAAGCACTTACTTTTGGAAAACAAAACAAAATAGCAATGCTTTATCTTAGACGGTCCAAACAATCAACGTGCACTTCCAAGTAGACACTCCACTACTGCTGTTGTACATCTACCTGGAGTTGCTGGTCGCTCACTCTACTCCTTCCCCCCCTAAGCTCTATGTGCGCAATCTCTCCGACTGCGCCAACTCTCCTGGCTTTACCTTACTATTCATAGTTGGCCATGTACAAAATTCTTTGCATAGCCCTGTATATGATTTTTTTTGTATTCTACAAATATCTCTTTGTATACTAAATATAAAAAAGGTTGAAATGCAAAATCAAATTAAAAACACTTTTAATCAATTCACCCTCATGCTCAGTATGGCTTACGAATACTTTTGTGTAGTCCTGTATATGATATATAGAATCCATACACAGAGCGTAGAATGCAAAGTGTACTTAAACTTTATAAACGCATAACATAACTGAAAACGCACTTCAAGCAATTATCATTAACAAGCAATATTTCGGATACAGTACTGTAAGGCACATAATCCTTTTCATCATCGTGCTCAATCACAGTTTCTTCTTGTTCTGATGTTGAACATTGGGTTTTATTTAGATATTTTCATTGCCGGATGTTTATTTATTTTACGACAATTTTGAGTGTCAAAGAATATACAAACCTCAGTATTTGTGTTCACATTTGAAGTTTTTTCAAGGTCATGTTGGCAAAATAAAACGCATTTGGAAAAAACTTACAGTAACTAAAAAAACTTACTGTTTAAAAACTGTAGTTTTTGAAATCCCCGATCCAATCGCGCCACGTTGCCGTCATTCTTTAATCCTCTCATCCCGCTGGATATTAAATGAAAATTTTCCATAAAATTCTTAAAGACGCTTTTCTAAGTAGACTTACTAAAAACATTCATTGTAATGCAAAGTTGCTTTAACTCACGCTTTTAGTTCAAATTTATAAAAAGTGCTATTACAAATACATTTGCAAGCTGGCCGTTGGCAACAACTGTTTTATTGAATAACATATATCAGTTGTAACATGTGGAAATCCGTCCAATGTTTTCTACCTGAATATAAACTTTCAAATTTACCCATCGAAAGTTAGGCAGCCAAAAGATACACAATAAAAAAATTATTTGCCATTTAATAATGAAAAAAAAATAGTTTTGGAACTAATGTTAACTTTGGCACTCCCGAATTATGAAAACATAATGAAAAAAATCTTTATGTTTATTGGTACACTTAAAATGCTATTAGAAAATGTGCAGAAAAATAATAACTTGTTTTACATGATTCTATCAACCCTTCAAACTTCGATGATACTTTCATGTACTACCTTAAAACATAACTCGCTATAAAGTACATTTAATACATTGATTGGCGGTAAAACAGTTTTGGATGAATTCTATATACCTTTGGATCTTTTATAACCATGTTTAAAAAGTTACCATATTCCAAAAGCATTATTTTTTGCGTGAAGTAAAAATATTTGTAAATGGGTCTTTCCAATTATAACTGTTAGCTTTCCTTATGTTGAAAGAGATGATGTGTGAAGTTTCATTTCCGAAATAAAATTTGTGTTGTCATATGGTAGAAAATGTAAAACAAATTTGAAGCCACAGATGAAATGTGAAAGCTTTAGAAACGTTAGTCAAAGTGAGTCGGCAGACGTTTTCAAACTACTGACTCTATGATTTAATACCACATTTACTTATAATTTCCTGAAAATAACACGAATTTTAGTATTTGTTTTGAGACAATAGAGAATATTTATAAACATTCTGTTTTTCGTAAATGATTATTGTATTTTTAAAAATTGAATTATATTTTTATTTATCAAAATATATATACAGGGTGTTGCCGAATTCGACCGACAAATTCAGAGGTGTTATACAATGCATCAAGAGGATGAAAAATTGCCATAGTACATGGGGTCGCAAACGATATTTAGCGGGAGAAAATCGCAAAAACAGTTCTGAAGAGTGTGGCGTCGAGTGGAACAAAAAGGAGCAATAATAAGTAGAAAAGCATTTATTTGAAGCAAAGCAGGATTACAATACATTACAATTCAATGTGATAAATGAGACGACGAGATATTTTTACAGGAATTGTAAGATGACGTGTATGGATTCGACGCGGCGGACCTGTTGCTTGGCATCCACGTTTCCCGGACCTCAATCCCTTAGATTTCTTCTTCTGGTGCCATATGAATTCGGTTGTTTATGAGACGCCTGTGGATAAACTGGAGGAACTGACAACACAGATCGTCGTCGCTTCAGCAGACATCGCCAGCATACCGGGTATGTTTGATCACGACCGGCAATCCTTCGACCGTCGGTGTCGGCTTTGCAATGATGTACGCGGCAGCAACTTCGAACAATTCTTATAAAAATGTTTCGCCGTCTCCTTTCTGACGTTGAACTGCAATGCATTGTAATCCTACTTTACGTCATACAAATATTTTTCTACGTATTATTGGCCGTGTGTTTTTCTCTCGACGTCACACACTTCATAAGTATTTTTGCGATTTTCTCCCATTACACGTGGTTTGCGACCCTATGGTCTATGGCAATTTTTCATCTTCTTGATGCTTTCTATCACCTCTCTGAATTTGTCGGTCAAATTTTACAACACCCTGTATATATATATATATATATATATATATATATATATATATATATCAAGTTGGCGTCGAATATGGCGGTCTGAAGAATCTAAGTTTGAAAAACTCGTCCGTTCTGCGTAGGTTCAGGCTTATTTAAAACATGGTCTGGAATCAGAAACATCTGGTAAATAATTTGTTACGGAATGAACCTACAAAAATCCTTCCGGCATTTCCGGGAGGAAAAGGTAACTTTCATAGGACATGTTTTTAAAAATTCAACTCATTTTATTCAAATACCCGAAGCTAAAATGCTTGGAACCTGATTATAGAAGATTCAATCCTAGTTTTCGTTAATACTGAATTTGAATACAAATTTCAGCATGAGAGCTACAAAATAACAAAAGTCCTTCCGGCCTGTACCGGGAGGAAAATGTAGCTTTCATAGTCCTTGTTTTAAAAATTCAACTCATTTTACACAAACACCCAAAGCTAAATTGCTTCAAACATGATTATAGAAGATTCAATCTCGGTTTTCGTTAATACTTAATTTGAATGCGAATTTCAACATGAGAGTTATAGCATAACAAATATCAGATTGTTTCAAAATGTCAGCCACCCTAGAATGTCAAATTGCCATATCCCTGCCATTTTGTAAAATATAGCCAAAACAAAAATTGTTCTGGAATCCTTGTATTACGTTCTAACACTTAACAAAAACATTTTTTTTGAATTTGTAATTTTTTATACATATTTTTGATTTTTTTTTCAAATAAAAAATTTTACTTGCCACCATTTTGAAACAAATTGGCGCCTGAACACGGCCAACGAACTCGGTCGAGACCTTGGTATGTTCTGTACACATGCTCAGTCACATTCATATCGGTTCATAGTATACTTAGAGCATAACAAATATCAGATTATTTACAAATGTCAGTCACCCTAGAATTTCAAACTGCCATATTTCAGCCATTTTTTAAGATATAGCAAAAACAAAAAATCTTCCAGAATCTGTATATTACGTTCTAACATTTAACAGAAATATATTTTTTTCAATTTATAATTATTTTGTACATCTTTTTGAGTTTTTAAAATTTAAATATTTTTAACTGGACGCTATTTTTAAACAAGATGGCGGATGAAGCTGGGCAACAAACTCGGTCGAGACGTTGGTATGTCCTATACACATGCTCAGTCACATTCAAATCGGTTCATAAATGAGAGAGTTACAGCGTGACATATGTCAGATATATATATATATATATATATATATATATAAATCAACATTTAAACGGAGGATGGTTTGAGAGTCTGGGGTCATGATCGGTGAAAATATACCAAAAATTTTTGGAATTGCTTTCCTCCGAATGGCTGCAATAGGTAGCTCTTCGTATTGAAAACTACCTAAAACATTGAGAAATTTTAAAAAATGACAAATTTGCCAGCACGTGAAATTAATGTTGATTTGCTTACCCATTTGTTTGGCCTCTGCCTTGCTGTAAAAATATTTAATATCAATATTTTATTACATATGATAGGTTCATTCCGTGGTCAAAAGTGTTTATTCTGCCGTAGAAAAAATCAATATAAGTAGGTCAATGGTTGAGTCACTAGAATAGAAGCAAATTTAAAAAATCTTCTTTCGTAAACAACACGTTTAAAGGTTTCACAACTCTTTGACCCATGAAATATTCGACATTAATTCAGTTTGTACAAAATAATTTTGGGGGTGGGTAGAAGGGGGGGGGGGTTTCCTAACAGGAATTTCAGGTCGGATTTTCAAAATTTAACAGACGCAAAGGATTAAAAATAATAATTATAAGAATGTGTTAACTTACACTTAGTCGGCTATTCCTAGGCCATACAAAAGTCCTTCGTTTGCCTCATAATTTTGCATATCAATAACTTCTGGTTCTCATATAGCAATTAGACTGATTCTCGTAGCGCTGTGTGTACCGCGTTCCGTATTCTGGACACGAAATTCATTTGCATTGACGGCGTAATTCCTGGCTTGCAGACAAACAGAAATTTCCAAAACGTTCATCATTCTTAAAAAAAATACATTCTAGATTCATTAAATACATTTTCAGCTATATATATGTAGCAATTTGCACAGTTTTCTAATCTGGTCACTCATTATCGGCCGGCTGGAATGCCGGAACATTCGACAGGCTGTATAAACGTAAATAATAAATAGATCCAAAAAGCCTTTTAGCAGTACATTCTACACACTTATACCTTTCAAAAATGCAAAAAAAAATCGATATTTTTCAAACAATTATAAAAAAACGCCTTAAATTAAGAACTTAATATGACGCGTAGGTGTGCGAAAGAGTTAAGGAACAATTCAGAAAACAAAATATTTTTCAAAATTATTTGTGAAAAAAGCAACGCAATAAACAACAGAAAATTATTAAATGAATGATACTGCTGATACTCGTAGGCAATTTGAAATACTTACAGAATACCATTTTGGTAAAAGGTGTATGTATTATGAATTCACGAAGCTTGTTTAACGAGAACCACAAATACTTAGTAGAAAAAACTAAAGCGAAAATTTAATTTTTTCTTTCTCAATTGTGAAGATGGATAACTATGTGCTAGCGTAGTGTGCATTTTATCACTTTCTGATCACACTTTTCTACATAAATAAGGTTCATATCGATGCTATGTAGAAGGCAGTAGTAGACGGCATTCTGAAAAACCTTGTTTACGGGAATAAATTAAATATATCCGTAAATATTGTCACAGTACATTTATGTAGAAAAGCGATTTTGCAAAAAACAAACAAATATGTCAACTTTAATTTTACTTTTGATAAATATTATACTTATAAATTGGTCAAATTATTTTTCGCCTATTTTTGTGTACAGTGTCAATGCATTAAAATATTTTTTGAGAAATAAATTTAGTTAAAAAAAAATAAATGTATAGTAAATTATTCAATTATTTCTTCAAATCTACTTTTACTAAGCTACTCTGCGAAGATAACTCAGAATTAATAACGAAAACTATTTAGGAGTAAAGAAACACGTCAACTCACGAAAAATAGATTTACTACAAATTATTTGGAAATATATTTTGTAATCTTTTAATAGGTTGTCCTAGTCATGCTCTCATCAAATATATTTCAATCTTCTGCTGCACGCACATGTGCTTTTGTCTTTCGTAATTGCGTTTTAACACGAATCGTTTTCTCAGTATATACTGTAACATTAAATTGCGTTTAAGAAATACAAATATTTTGGAGAAAAGTCTTTATAGATGTTATTTAAATGTTTCCAATTTATTTTAAACATTAATATGTAATTTGTGTTTTTGTTGTAAATGATGTTCCTTCTTTCTGTTTTTATTTCGAAGTTAAAAGTAGTGAGACCAAATTAAATCTAACATCTGCAAATGAGTTAGAAAAGTATTTCATTTACATTAATTACACTCTAAAAACGTTTTGGACGTGCACTTTAATTAAAATTCAAACTGTAGTTCGCTCTCTTTAAATAACATCAGAGGCAATCATTACATTGATATTGAAGGTAATTCGAAATAGATGTTATTTAAATATTTGTAATTTTGGTTGAATAAAATTATAAGATTCCTGTTTTCTTTTAGTTTATTTTTCCAAATTATCATTTTAATTTTAAAAGTTTCAACCAATTTATATGATTCACCTTTAAATCGTTGCAATGAGTTATATAGGTATTAATAGCGCTTAAAAAATTATTTAGATGTACGGTTTAAACATTGTTAGAATTCAGTGGCAGTCATCTATGATATGTACAATTTTTTTATTATTCTTAGAAAGGTGACTGAATCAGTAAATGAGAGAAAAAAACTATAGAAAACAAAAATTAATGCATCATAAAATATTAATTTTGATTGGTAGAAAATGTATATAACGTCCAATAAAATTCTTTGTGAAAAGTAATAGTTACATCCAAAGATGTGATGGATATTACAACGGATCAACTATAAAGTTTTCCACAAATCTAAAAAAATACACTGTTAACCCGTCAGCACACACGCTGGGATAAAATCTACCCCAGCTCACAACTATTACTTAAAAATGTGCGAAAATCGTTCGTGATCCTTCTGAGCTTTATAGTACCTTTCAAGCTGAAAGATATCAAGATGTGGCCAAAAAGAATTTACCTCCGGTTGTGGATTTTCCATTCTTTTGTTATAAAAATGTCACGTGGGAGGAAATTTACCCCACGCGTGTCATAACGTAACCCATAATGATAGGAAAATGTGAATACAAATGTTTTATGCAATGCAATTAATAATATAATTGTTCTTTTAAATGTTAACAACTCTTGCACATACAGTTTCTATATATCAGTTTTATATATATTTTTTGGATTTTCATGTCTGAATTTGGATTGTAAGAGCTGTATGTAATGATATGCAGAAAAAAAATCTTAGTGCTAGATTTTATGATTTTTTTTTGCTTTAAATATAAAAGAAATTCTTACTTTAAGTTAAATTATGTTTTTTATTGATTTACAGTTTATTTCAAAATTTAAATTTTTGTTTATAATCCAACCGAGGGGAAATTGACACAAGAAAACCCATTGGGGTAAAATTTATCCCGCGCGTGTAGTAACGTAATGGAAAGGGGCGCGTGTGCTGACAGGTTAAGTAAAATATCATGATATGTTGGTATTTTTTATATCAAGTTCAATTTAATTTCGCTGGCTCATTAATGTAGTCATGTAGTTTATTTATGTTTGTTCTACGTAAACAAATTTATTTTTCGTTAACCGTTACTTGGGCAAATCAATTCCGTTGCTGAAACGTTAAGAAACCTATGAACTACCAGAATTTGCAAACAAATTGATCTGAAAATTTAAAAGAAATGCTTTTCTTCACATGAATTATAAAAGAAAATCATTTTCTCACAACTTCTGATACAATTACGGCAGTTGGGAATAGAAAATGAGTGGAAAGTATATTCCTACAACGTGTGTATGGATTCAAAAACAAGGATTTACATAGTCATTAGGAACAAGTCAACTACTAGTTCGCTAAAATGTCAATTGCACTAGTAATTATTCAGATAGGAAAATACAGATTTTCTGTTTCTTTTTCATGCTTACCTTTGAGGACAAAAATGAGCAGTAAAGTTATTAGATATATTGCAATATTCGGTGCATTTTAGTCAGGAAGTTTCTTCAATAGTTAGACAGTATGATAATTTACTAAAGTTTCTTGGTCAGTTACTGCCTAAATGCATTTTACAGTAGTGTAAGTTTTTCACATAAGCTATAAGCATTTGTAACTTCAAATATAGATAGGTTATCTTGAACATATAGGCATAGATAATAGTCACTGTTTTCTATAGTCGGATGTGCCAATCCCAAAACTTTCTTCTGTCTCATACATATTAATACTTTAAAATTTACTATCACAGCGCTACCTTCATGCCGAATTCTCTAAAATTTTACCCAATTTTAGAGCTACGATATTATATCCAAATATAAAAAACAATCGAAAAATATTCAGAACTTGTTGAATTAAACTGCACAAAAGTCGCGAAAATCACACAAAACTTGCTATCAGAATGCCTCCTTACTGTGGAATAATCCGAACCTAAACTGGGCGCAGCCTTGATTTAGCAAAATATATATATATATGAAATTTGCTTAAATTCTATGTATAACTTCTTACATTTTCCGATGACACAATAAGAAAAATGGCACAAAACTCGCTATCACAGCGCCCCCTTCCGGGATCATATGCCCATTTCCAACTGGGACTTGACGGCCATACTCAAAAACATATATATATGAAGTTTGATTGAATTTTATGCATAACTTCGTGCACTTCCCGTTTATAAAATAATGAAAATGGCAAAAAAGTCATCACAGCGTCCCCTTCCGGCGGAATATCCCCAAATTAAACTGGGACATGCTCGTCATTACCAATGACATATACCATATGAAATTAGGTTCAATTATATGCATAAATTCATACACTTTTCGATGATACAATAATGAATACGGCGCAAAAATTGTTATCACAGCTCCCCCTTCTGGCGGATTACCCCCAAATTCAACTAGGGCTTGCTGGCCATACCCAAAAACATATATATATTTCGTTTGGTGCAATTCTATGCACAACATCATACACTTTTCGATGATACAAAGAGGAAACACACACGCTCACACACACGCACACACACACACGCACGCACGCACACACACGGACAGACAGGCATTTTGTATAAAAATGGTTTTTCGGAATATCTGACTCATAAAACGTGTAAATCCGTAGAAAACAAGGACTCGAAAAAATGTCGATTTCAATACTTTCTTCTATTATAGGTAGAAGAAAGTAAAAAAATAAAAGTAAAAAGATTCGGAACTTCGATTTTTGTAAAAGGATTCTCATAGGTAAAATTAAAAATCAAGTTTATATAAATTTATAAAAATGTTTTGTTCATTTAACAACATATAAAATGTGAATGCTTCTATAGAAGAGTTAGCGAAAATATTTTAAGTATTCTGCAGAAAACATGAAATATCTAATTATTGAAATAAGAAAGTATACAACAAAAATCGGAAACGTTCCCCAATGCACAATATTCGTGATTATAATTTAATTTATATAATAATAAAGAAAAATCCTAAGATATGAAAAACTGGACCTTATTCATTCCTTACACCTGTAGTAAGAACACTTTCTATGAAACTAATAAAATTAAATTAAAAACAAGATTTGAAGTACAAAATAAATGCTTTTTGAAACGCTTAAAAAAAATAATACGCTAATGACTATTCCATTTTATGAAAATAAAATTTGTGATGCGTGGTCAAATATTTACTTAAATTACATCTACAAATTAAAACAAGAACGAAAAATCATGCGTCAAGCATAGATTATGTAACACTTTCCAAAGCTTCCAAAATAATTTTACGAATCATACTCTTTAATAAGCTAAGAGATAACATCTAAGTAATCCGAATACTTTTATTCAGCCCTGTATAGGATCTATAGATTTGTATATATACTACATAGGATGCTAAATTTTAGTTCAGTTAGGAAACACGTAGCACAGTTTAAAATTCTCCGTCTGGAGTTAAATAATACGGAAATGTGTTCCCGAACTTTTGTGCTTTCCTGTATAGGATCTACAGAATTTATACACACCACGTAATATACAAAAAGCGATTTAAAATTAAAATCGCATTCAGTAACTTAAAACGCACTTCCAGGAATTATTGTTAACATACAGTAGAGAATTCTTTTGTGTGTCCCTGTAAATGAACGATGACTGCTATACACACAATATTCTGTAGTAAGTCTCTTGTAATGAACCTTATATAAATTTCAATGCGTTTAAAATAGTGAAACATTATTTAAATAAACCGCAGACGATTTTTCTCCATAGACGTAATGTAACGGAATTATTTTGACTGTCCCTGTAAAGTAAGTATAAGTGCTATGCACACCCTATTCCATATTAAGCTTCTTCTAATGCACCTTAGTGATATATATAAATTTCAACGCGTTTAAAATAGTGAAACATTATTTAAATAAACCGCAAATGATTTTTCCCCATAGACCGCAATGTAACGGAATTCTTTTGAGTGTCCCTGTAAAAAAACTATAAGTGCTACACACTTCCGTTGAAATAGGGAACATGCTATAGATAACGATTATAACATATAAAAATTGCAGGGCAATCCGAGCATATTTACGGGAGTTAGAGCACGGACAGACGGCAGACGGCCAGACGGCAGACGGCCAGACGGCCAGACGGCCAGACGGCCAGACGGCCAGACGGCCAGACGGCAGACGGCCAGACAAACCGAAGTCATAAACACTTTTCAACTAGGTTGGAAAGTGTTAAAAATTAGATGCAGAAAGTATTAATTTAGAGATAACACATATTAATGAGACATTAATTCTTAAATGGCGCAGTGATTTGCTGTTTTCCTTAATGTGTATCTTCTTTACGTGAACCAGATGATTACTGAATTGGATTTGATATTATTTTACATAACAATGCAATACTAAAAATAAAAATGAATTTAAAATAATTATTCTATGATGTTTTATATATTCTCTTTCTCATCATTATACTGATATTTTTGTATTTTTATTAAAATTTATTATATTTGGGTTTTAGTAAAGTCCTTCCTTATCCTCTTGACTTCGAAACGTCAATAGGTACAGTAATCAAAAATAATGTATAGTTGTAGTAAAGTGGCCATGAGCATATCGATGAGATTCCTTACAGCATCTCCTAGCGACAAATTTAGGAATTAATCTATGTATCTCGAAAACTACATGAGACTCAAGAAAACAGTTGATTACGAAGTTGTGTAGCAGCACCAATGCATTACGAAAAGACACCTTGTGCACACGAATGGTAAGAAAAGTACCCCTAGAAGGATCCTATTATCATTGCGAATAACCCCCCGGGTACGGATAGGGGCACCTTTGTAGGTGCCCTGGATAGCCCCGGGGGAATAGCAATATTCGTGGGAGTTGATTCTGGCTAGTTGTGGGTCTCAGGTTGCTCCTATGAGCTCCAGAGTAAGCCCATAGCGAGGATGCCACGATCGATTTTCACGTTCCGAACCTGCCTATCCTCTCTGTGCGCCATTTTTGGTCATCGCGATGGCCAGGGTTGCTGTCGCAAAGGCGGGTTCATCCAAGGAAAACCCCCTGCGATGGCCTGCATAGACTGAAAGCAATACCTATTAGCTTTATCATTGCGAATACCCCCCGGGTACGGATAGGGGCACCTTTGTAGGTGCCCTGGATAGCCCTGGGGGAATAGCAATATTCGTCGGAGTTGATTCTGACTAGTTGTGGGTCTCAGGTTGCTCTTGTGGTCTCCAGAGGAAGCCCACAGCGAGGATATCACGATCAGTTTTCATGGACCGAACTTGCCTATCCTCTCAGTGCGCCATTTTTGGTAAAGCGGCGGCCAGGATTGCTTTCGCAGCGGCGGGTTCATTCAGGAAAAACCACCTGCGATGATCTGCATAGATTGAAAGCAATACTTATCATTGTGAATTCCAACATTTTTCTATCATGAAACGCGTCAGGAAGTAAATAACATCACATTTACTAAACAAAACTATGAAACACTATTAATTGAACACAAAAAAATGAGTCACTACGCTAAATGCACACAGTGACAATTAGTTTCTTATTTATAGCGAGTTTCGTTACGTAAACGTTTTGAAACGAACAAACAAAGGAGCGATGTACGTGTACTATTCTCGCACACTGTAAAAAAAATCCGTCAAATTTACAGCAAAAACTGCTGGCAGCAATGTTGCCAGCAATTTTTACGCAAAACTCTCAGTAAAATTCGATGTAAATTTTATCGCATATATTCCGTCATTTCAACGGTTATAAGTGTAGTAAATTTCACAGACATTTTTCCGTACAAATTACCACAAAATGTTCTGTAATTTTAACAGTCATATTTCAGTACAAGTGATCACAATAACTGTTAAAATTTTAAAAGCCATATATTTTTTAAATCATTGAATTTAATCAGCTTTCATTTTTAGATGATTATTAGAATAATCATAAAGTTCGTCGTTTGTTTGACAAACAACATTAGAACTCATTATTTTATGTATAGAATTTCAATCCAACAATTAAACATTTCTTTATTGCTTTGTATATGATATATATAAGAATTCAGAATTTATTAATAGAAATTTTTTTAATGTGGCAAAACTGAGACATCAAATATTCATTATAATACTTACTATGTATAAATACATATATAGAAAGAGAATACATTTGTAGTACTAAAAACAGAAGCATTTCAATTCTGAAGGGCGAGAAGAATTTAGATAATATATGTATATATATATAGATATATATATTTAGATATTTAGACTAGAATTACAAACTTACTTTAGAATTACGTTTATCTAATACAAATATAAAAACTATTTGTAATTAAACGCTGATATATTAACAATGCAGGCACGTAGCGTTAACACACCATTTGCTCGCTTTCGCTGTCGCGGGAGAAAAATCTCGTAGACGGAAGTAGAACTTTTTTGCGCAGATCATGCTAGTAATATGTCTTTGCTTACGCAGACACCGGTTACGATGTGATCTAATTGGTTGTTCGTATGAAAGGATGTTGAAATCTTAAACACTGGTTAAATCTACTGTTATATTTGCGGTAATTTTACCTACGGAAATATTACGTTGCGATATACTGCAATAAATGCAGTGAATTTCACAATCATTTTTGACAGTGCAGTTATGTGTATAAAATAACTTTTCATACTAAATCAACATTTGCTGTACGACGTTAAAATTCCCTATTTTCCCGCATCTCATATGGTTTTCAAAATTCTAGGAAGAACAGACTAACAGTGTAAATGTAGTAAAGTAGACATGAGTTTTTCAATGAGATTTCTTACAGCATCTCCAAGAGGCAAATTTGTTGTGATCGGATGCCAAAGAATCTAAATAGTTATTTGAACACGAAATCACACCAATAATGTGATTATATTTACTGCAGAGTTGGAGTTCTTTTAATTAATCAACGGTGGCTTGGCTATGACGCTACACCTTCAGGACAACGGTTCCATTGCTTGCAATCTCTTTGTTAAGATTCCGTACTGTTTCAAAAGAGCATTAGAAAAACATTTTTTTAGTAATGATGTTTAAAGTTATTTCATATGTGTTCTGTAGTGATAGAATGTTATTTAGCAGTTAGATTGGTCTGCGGAATTATCAGACTTTAATCCAATTAAGCACCTGTGAAATGTTCTAAAAATGTTTTTGGCTACTTATTTTAAATTAGGTAAGATGATTCATTAATTGTAGCGTACATAATAAAGTGTTGACACAGGAATAAAACATTATTCACCAAGAGTTTCTCGACAACCTTTTATATAGGTGCCAGTCATATTTCATGAGAGTAATTATTTCTTGTGCTAAGTATGTGTTTTGATTGCGTCTCACACGCACACAAAAACATTTTAGTTTCACGATTTTCATTTGACAGTTTTGTTGCCACCCTTTTGTTTGTTTGTTTTTTTATTGTCAATGTTGTTCATCTACTTCATATTCATATATATCAAGCATCTTTTAAAAGTTTTTGGGCTGCTTCTGTGGAATTATACATATTATAATATGTTTCGTCGGATAACTTTTGCACATTAGCCTATTTCAATTACTCCATAATACATTTTAAATATAATATTTTGTTAATATAATTAAAATAATTTCTGATCCAATTTAAAATAGTTTTCTAGTATCTGCAATGAAGTATAATTTTAGCATAGTTCTTAATAAATATAGGTTAGTTTTAATGCATTTTAATATATGTTTGTTTTCTATCTGATGTCACGAAGGAAAAATTTTAAAAAATAAATACAACAATTATGCGTAAAACAATGTTTGCAATTTTTTGTGCTTCGCAATGGGAATATGTCTTACTGATATTTGTAATGCTACATAACTGAACGTGTTAACGCCATTCACTAATATGAAATATATCTAGTTCTGATGTATCTGTATCATAAAGTTATTTTTTTTATAATCTCTATATCACAAGCTTTCGAAACGCTTTAAAAAAATATATAACAGATGTATGTCTTTCAAAAAATTTCTGATTTTCAGATAAAACATTTTGCATGATTTTAGTAAATTAATTTTGAACCTAATGTCATTAATTTATTTCCAACTCAATTATTCAAAAAATACAATGTGTATTTTAGATAAAGTTTTCATAAAAACCTTTTAAATGTATTTTCTTTAAAAAAAATGCATCTATCTATCAATCAGTATCTTTTTTCTCTAAACAGTACATATAAAGCATATATTCTCGTGCTTTTTACTTTCATATGTCTACGATGAAAAGGAAAAAAGAAAATTGCAAAAGGAATGTTTCCTTCAATTCATATTTTGGCAGTTGAAAAAAGGCAGAACTATACTTCCTTCAAAACTACCATTCTTTAAAAGAAACTTTCTGTATAAGAATTTCTAGAAAGGATATCGTGAGCAATACAGTGTTACTAAAAATGTCGTGCTTCATCAATCAAACTACAAGAATCTAAGTTTGAAAGTATTCAGAATGTATCATGAATAGCCGTAAAAAAAATTAGTTATAAAAAGAAAAAAAAAACTTTACAGGTTTGATGTAAAATTAATATTTTTATTGATGCTGCTGTTCAAGGAAATAGCTAACTATTTTAACTGGACTGGATATATATATACATATAGTACACATATATCTTCTATGGAAAATATATGTGTAGTATAGGGAAACAAAATAAGCATTTTTTGTCATAGAATATGTCTCCGAAAATGACGCGTTCATCTATTGGTGTTTACATGTTGTCTTTTACTGTACCTTTCATATTTTTCTTGTTTCACCAGCGCTTAAACGCACCATTTCCGGGCACATATTCTATGACGAAAAGTGCTTCATTAGGCTTCCTCTACCACCCTTTAAAAGTTTTCCAGTTAGTTTCCGATCATCCTATATATATATATATATATATATATATATATATATATACAGAACTTTGTGTTGTTGTATATTGTATATGCTGATTCAATTGTCAAAGATTTTGTTAAACAAATACATATTACTTTAACCATGCCCCTTGCTTTATGTTAGTTTGTAATTTAAGACTAGAGATTGGTTTCAGAACATAGACTCATTCTTACAAATTTGCTGATCACTAGAGGCACAAACACCTCACAAATAAAATTTACTTGACTACTATCAATTATGAAAGAAGTTGAATTAATTCTGTGTAGATTTATTCATATAGTAGTATTATATTTTATTTGAATTTTAAGTAAAACTACAAGTTAGTATTGTTTTTTAAAGTTTATTTATATAAATAAATCTAATGAAGTGAGTATGTAACTAATAAAGTGGATATTTAACTAAATATTAATTATGAACTATTATAATACCAATAGATGGCGACACTTTACCTTTCAGGTAGTTGTAGATAATATTGTTAATATTATATTTAATTTAACTATAGAGGGAGCTATTGATTGTATATTAATTTTACTTTCAGGAATTAAAATTGGATGGAGTAATATATATTCACGGATATAAATTTGTTATAAGTGTATTAAAACCAGAATTATTTTGAGTGTTTTTGAATCATTTTGTGATTGGGTGTCATTTATGGGGTTGTGTTTTAAAAAAAAGTGTGCTCTCAACTTGTCTTACAAATCATTTCTCTCAACTCGACTTAGTTAACATGTATGATGCATTGCCATGTGGATGTGAATATTATGTAGACGTTGTGACATTTTAAGGATTCTGTATAATTATTGTGAGTAAAATATTTTATCTACACTTTACGCGTTCATATTTCCAATTTTATTATTTCAAAACTGTTATCTCGTGGTAATTTAGTGAGGTGTTAATTACAGTTTTTTGGATAATCGATGTGAGTGAAATATATTGTATTTTCTTAATGGTTTTTTATTTCCTATTTAAATATTTCCAAATTTTAATATTTCCAATTGTTGTCTGGTAATAATTCAGTGTACCTGGATGATTCTACTGATCTTAGCATTATGCCAGTAGAATTATGAAACACTGAATTATTATTTAAAACACATGTGGGTGCATCCAGGCTGATGAGTACATGTGCATGTGTTTTTCCATGTCCAATTCATATTTAATTCTCATGTGGTCCAATTTTCCATTGTGTATGGTTCATATTTAATTTGTTAATCCATTTGTGTTTACTTAATTGCAACTCCAATTTATAATTTTTTTTTTCCCCTTTCTCTCTATTTCTTTTTTCAATATTCTTTTGGTATGAGTAAAATTTGGCCAATTACCATTGAAGCATCAGCTATGGTAATATTATGTTTGCACATGTTAATTATTAGCTATGTGGTATTCTGTATACACAGTATCATTGATTATCTCTTTGGAGATTTAAGTAGAATAGAACTTGATATGTTTTTTGAAATTCATAGATATTATAATTATTTAACATTCTATAAAATTATGCTGCATTGCGCAAATTGGTATGGAATGGTTTTTACATATTCTTTTCAATATTCTTTTCAACAATTAGCTAGTTAAAATATTGATTTTTATATGATACCATAATTTAGCCTAATTGGCTCACAAATCACTTTGATTAACTTCTGTTTGAAATACATAGTTATTATAGCTGCATTGCGCTTTTAATGGTGTATTTAATAATAATTTAATAATAATAATATTTTAGTATTACTATTATTTCCTGGTATCATTTGTTTATCTATTGAATTTTCAAGGGCATCTTTATAAAATCTTATTCAGGTTCTAATGATTTTTTTTTTTTTTTTTTTTTTTTTTTACCAACATTAATTGTGTACTGACTTATGACTGCTAGGGGTTTTTATATTGTTGTCTTTTGATGTTAGTTTGCTTAATGGGACTTTATGTATATATGTAAATAGTTTTATTATATAGCTTTATTATATTTAATCAAGTATTAAACAGTCAATCTTAATATTTTTTTTTATTTTATTTTTTTATTTTTTTTTTTATGGATATTCAAGTAATATTAAGATTGATTCATAACAATTTTTTTTTTTAAATATGTTATAGATATATTTAATATGTATTTCTTGCAATTTTTATTGCTATCAAACAAATATGGCAGTTATTAGTAAAATGTTAGATACTGGCAATTTAGGCCTTGGTGGATCCAGGACTAATGCTCGGTACAGGAAGATTATTAGGGATCTTCCTGGATCGTTATCAGATAACCTATTCTATTGTCCCAAGCCTGTACTATGTTTTCGAGAGTGTGAATCTAAGCGTTGTCTTACATGTCCATTAGCTGATAAGTCACAGATTTCAAAAAATAACAATCTTAATTTGGTAAAATTTTGCAAAGCATACAATGTAATCTATTCATTGAAATGCAATTCGTGTAACATGGAATATATTGGACAGACTTGTCAAAAATTACATAAGCGGCTAAATTTACATCGTTCTCATATTGATAAATATAAAAATTCTAAATTTCAAACAACTCATAATATTGAATATACTCATTTCAAAAATCATGATTTTAAAAATATTACTATTAAAATACTTAAAATACAAAAAAATTTTACTGAACGACTTTTTCTAGAATCTAAATATATAAGACATTTTAATACTACATATCCTTATGGATTAAATCAATTAGTATACAAAAAATCACATCCTGTATTTTCAGATTTAACTAAATATGAAAATTATAAAAATCTTTATTCCGGATTCAATTTTTCAAACTTAAAAAAAACTTCTAGATCTGGTAGAGGTAAACATAATAACAAAAAATTCACTGATGATATTGTGATTCAACAGGAGCTTGATAATCTTGAGGCACAATTTTGTAATGATTATTGTTGGCTTGCTATAAGAAAACATGTTTTTAGTATAAAAAAGAAATATATAAACCAATATTTCAAGGTATTTAAAAAGAATCAATATTCTCCACATTTTTGTGATATCTTTTATGATATTCTACATTATAGAGCAAACCTATTAAATACAAGTCTTTCTAATAAACCTAAATATAAAACTAATAATACACAATTAATTATAAATTTTTCCAATCATGTATTTAATAATATAAATTTACACAATATAATAAACAACATTAATAATAATTTTCCAATAAAAAATTTTACCATTCACAAGACATATAAATATAATCGCACACTTGGACGTAAAATTTTTAATTACAATTCTTTTGCAAAAAATTTGGTCTCTTCAAAGAATTACCCATGTTATTGTAATGACCCAAAATATCAAAAGTATATAAATACAACACATGGCCATATCATTACTGGTGATCTTAATATTGTAGAACAACCTATTTTACAAAACTTAATGCATAATGGCACAAAATTTCGTCTTCCATATAAGTGTAATATCAAATCCATAATATTGCAGTTTATTCAAGATATTGATTTGTTTATATATAAAATTGCTGTTGATTACAATAAACCAATCGAATATTTCAGTGAATGGAGATTTTCTGTAATTGATAAATTAAAAAATGAAATTATAAAAAATTATCATCATATTACACATGCAGCTTTTAAAAACATAAATAAACATATATCAGAATTACAAAACAAATTTATAATTACTTATGTAGATAAATCTCCAAATAATTATGCTATCATTTGTAAAGAATACTATAAAGTGTTAATTCACAATGCAATCAACACAAGTAATATTTTTAATAAAACTAAATTAAATAATGAAATAAATAACAGAAAATTATTAAATTATCACAAATTACTAAAAATCAAATGTAATAATTTTAATTATCCTTATCTTGTTATAATTCCAAAATTTCATAAAAATCCTATTAAATTTCGCACTGTTACCATCGGTTGTAACACATATAATAAAAATGCAAGCAATTTACTACTTAATATTTTAAAGCAGATATATGATATAACGCTAAAACATAATAACCAACATTGCCTAAAAAATAGTTTTCAACTCATTAATAAAATACATAATATCAATCCGGTAAAATTCATAAAAACATTGGATTTTAATGATTTATTTAATAACATTGATATAAAAGACTTACATAAAACAATGTGTATATTATTTAAAGAATTTAAATCTCAATTAAAATTAAAAGAACATATTTCAGTAAATTTTTTTAAAACTTTACTAAATTTTACATTGCATAATAATTACATTATATATGACAATATTATCTATAAACAATGCCAGGGAATTCCGCAGGGCGGAACCGCATCTAGTATTCTCTCTGACCTTTACTTATATTATTATGAAAGAAATATAAGTCCGAACAATGATTATGTATTTTATCGCTATATTGATGACATTATCATATTTTATTTCAATGAAAAAAATTGCACATCACCACTCAATTTTTATCCTACTCAGCTTAAATTAAGCGAAAATGAATTAATTAATAATAATATAAACTTTCTTGACTTAAAAATTAATATTACTAATAATTATAAATTAATTTTTGATATTTATGATAAGAGATTTGATTTCCCATTTAAAGTAAATATTTTTACCAATTATGCTTCATGTTTACATAAATCTGTTTATAAAAATATAATTATCAATTATCTACATCGTATAAAATACTTATGCTCAGATATAAATAAAAACAAAAATATTAGATATATTCGAGATCAAGCAAAAATATATGGATATCCTATTTTTATGATAAATTCAATCATCAACTCTTTTAAATAACATTTATTATATAATTTAAATATAAACATGGTATGTAATAAATTATTGTTTTAGTGTGCGATAACATATAACAAGAGATATAGAAAATAATAATTATAACATACATTATTACAATTATAACATATTAGGAAATTTAATATTTAATATTTGTTTGAACATTATATACACTTTATGTAGAAAATTACAAATATAACATACATAATTACAATTATAACATATTAGGAAATTTAATATTTGATTGAACATTATTTATACTTTGTATAGTTGTGATTGTGCGTTGCCGATCACCTCTGTTTAAGGTATTATTGATGTGCAGTTTTCATACATTTATAAATTAACTTATACAATAACAAATTAAATTATACAATGATAACATTGGTGATTATAACTCATATATATATATCTATTTGCAATATATATAAAAATAAATATATATAGTTTTTATTTTTGTCTATGAATAATTAAAATTAACAAGTATTTTAATTACTGCATTGCATTAATTTGATTGAAAAACAGTAGTAATACTATTAATTATCAACATTATAAATTTTGAGATATTTTGAATTGTTTATGAATTATTTAATTAGATATTTAAATTAATCTATAAATATAAAATATATTTACAATGTAGTATAAATTAAACATTAATTATTTAAAAACAAGTCTAATATATATTTAAGTAGTAGTAAAAATAAAACATTAATTATTTAATAAATGTCTATAATATCAGTGGATTAACACAGCTGGCAGCAAAAATAATTTGAATTAAAATAATATCTCTTTTACATAATATATTCTTGTTAAGAATATCTGAAATGCTGTGCAAGTTGAATTAATTCTGTGTAGATTTATTCATATAGTAGTATTATATTTTATTTGAATTTTAAGTAAAACTACAAGTTAGTATTGTTTTTTAAAGTTTATTTATATAAATAAATCTAATGAAGTGAGTATGTAACTAATAAAGTGGATATTTAACTAAATATTAATTATGAACTATTATAATACCAATAGATGGCGACACTTTACCTTTCAGGTAGTTGTAGATAATATTGTTAATATTATATTTAATTTAACTATAGAGGGAGCTATTGATTGTATATTAATTTTACTTTCAGGAATTAAAATTGGATGGAGTAATATATATTCACGGATATAAATTTGTTATAAGTGTATTAAAACCAGAATTATTTTGAGTGTTTTTGAATCATTTTGTGATTGGGTGTCATTTATGGGGTTGTGTTTTAAAAAAAAGTGTGCTCTCAACTTGTCTTACAAATCATTTCTCTCAACTCGACTTAGTTAACATGTATGATGCATTGCCATGTGGATGTGAATATTATGTAGACGTTGTGACATTTTAAGGATTCTGTATAATTATTGTGAGTAAAATATTTTATCTACACTTTACGCGTTCATATTTCCAATTTTATTATTTCAAAACTGTTATCTCGTGGTAATTTAGTGAGGTGTTAATTACAGTTTTTTGGATAATCGATGTGAGTGAAATATATTGTATTTTCTTAATGGTTTTTTATTTCCTATTTAAATATTTCCAAATTTTAATATTTCCAATTGTTGTCTGGTAATAATTCAGTGTACCTGGATGATTCTACTGATCTTAGCATTATGCCAGTAGAATTATGAAACACTGAATTATTATTTAAAACACATGTGGGTGCATCCAGGCTGATGAGTACATGTGCATGTGTTTTTCCATGTCCAATTCATATTTAATTCTCATGTGGTCCAATTTTCCATTGTGTATGGTTCATATTTAATTTGTTAATCCATTTGTGTTTACTTAATTGCAACTCCAATTTATAATTTTTTTCCCCTTTCTCTCTATTTCTTTTTTCAATATTATTTTGGTATGAGTAAAATTTGGCCAATTACCATTGAAGCATCAGCTATGGTAATATTATGTTTGCACATGTTAATTATTAGCTATGTGGTATTCTGTATACACAGTATCATTGATTATCTCTTTGGAGATTTAAGTAGAATAGAACTTGATATGTTTTTTGAAATTCATAGATATTATAATTATATATATATATATATATATAATATATATATATATATTTAACATTATAAATTTCAAATAGAGTATAATAAATCTAACCATACATCAATTAAATATGGCATGGACTATATACCGGCCCGTATTTAGGATGTATGGCGCCCTCATTTATTTTACACTCTTTGTACCATCACTTAAACGTCATTACCACTGTTCATTAACAGACTACTAAAAGTAAGTTGCGGGAATATTTACTTCAGTTTCAAGCTATATTAAAAAAAATAAAAATTTACCGAGAACGCAATACATAAAACAAATCTGTAATAAAAAAAAATAAATAATTCTGAAGGTGAATGTGTATGATAAATGTTGGGTTGTTCGGACAGTTCCTTCCGTTTCTTAAAACCAATTCGTACTGGAAAATTCTGCCCGTCAATTATTAGAAATTAGATATCGGAATTAATGTCCAATAATTAAATGATATATTTTTCTGGTACGAACCAGCTTTCCCATACGGAAGGAATTTTCCGAACAACCTATTAAACAGAAAAGTAGTCACGACTGCTCAATTGACCCTTCAAAGAATATCACAGAAACCTTCAATCTAGTCAGATAAAATATGTGGCAGAAGTACAAAGAAACAAATCAGACATATGTCACATATCAAATCACACATATGTCATAAGTAATAAATAATAGAACATATAAAAGTCATATCACTGAAACCTACAATTTAGAAAGTCAAAAATGTATTGTACAAAGTTGTGCAAAACTAATGAAAATTAGAATAATTACTCTCTTCTCGAATTTCGTTTTGCGTATGAATTTATCATCTCCTCGAAATAGAGGTTGACATTGATGTCTGACTGATTCTACGGTGCGTATTCGAAGATAGATCCATTGTGCCCCAATCTGTGGCTACGCGCAGATATTTTAATCCGTTTTAAGGATGGAAATAACTTTTCAGCAGAACAGTTTATTCTCTCAGTTTAGTCTAGTTATTTTTATGCAGTATGCGTTAGATATTTCGATGGTTAATATCAATAATTTTCTTTCAAGCGAGCGTCGTACTGAAAAAAGGAAGAGGGGTGGGGCAATATATTTATTATTATTAATAGATAGCAAATATATTTTTTTTTCAAATGTATACATATAATTCACAAAAGCATCTCTCTATGACAGGATATTTTTGCTCAAAATTTCTCATCAACATCGCGAGTAATTGATAATTTTTGTTTAGTAAGCTTGTTGGATTTGGGAAGACAAAAAATCCGACTCATATGATTCAGCAAAAAATCTCTTGTGAATCAGTTTTCTGAAGAAGATGGAACTGAATCTGCACACTTGACCTAAACAAGTTTCTTTTCAGAGGCATCGAGAAATGTATAAGAAGATAAAAATCAAAGCTTATTAAATAAAACACTAATAGCAACGCATGCCTTTCATATACCAGCACGGAAACTCTTGGTCATTAGGTCATAATGACCTAATTACATGCTATACAGGAGTTTCCGTGCTGTTTCAAGATTCATCATGTAAATGCTATAGATGAATGAAATTAGCGCTGCAGTTCGCAGCCTTGTCCAACAAAATAAGAGTGAAATATGCCAGTCCCGGATATCGACGGGATAGCTCAGTAGGGAGAGCGTTGGTACGGCAAACCAAAGTACCCAGTTTCGAGTCCTGGTCCCGGCATATTTTCGATCTGTTGGAAAAAATCTCAACTATTATACTCCAACCATTGGATATAATTTACCTAGTTGAATATACTTTCTTCTATTCATTATTTATCATTGATTTACAGACTCGCATAAAATAATTCGGTTATAGTATTCTCTATGAGCGAAAGCTTGAATTGTATAAAACTCCCATTCGCTCAAACGAAAGCACCCACTCCCTGATGTTATTCCTATGAGACAGTTATTTTATAATATCTTGTTTGCATTTCAAAATTTTTAAATATTTTTTTTTTGCTTTGGATAGCTTAGACCAGCGCTTCCCAACCTTTTTTCTTCCGCGTTCCCCTTGCTTAGGCTTTCCATTTCCGAGTACCCCCAATTTATAATTAACATCCACCACCCCCCTCTCTCTTCCCCCATATATTATTAAAATTTTCATCTACTGTGAATGAAAATCCATATTTCAAGAATTGATCATTATTGTATTTTCTAGTCATTAAGGAAGCACTAATGTTTTAAATTTTATTTCAAGTATTAGGTTTATCAGTCATCAGAACAACCCATTCGCTGCCAACCACGAGTATACTCGTGGTTGTCAACATTAAAAATAAAAGTGTATGATAAAAAAAAAGCTGCCTAGCCACCACTATTTTAATATTTAAAAAATACTTTATTTAATGACAAAAACTTTGTTATCAAAGTTACCAAATATTATCTTTCAGTATTTTTGGTGGGAAGCGAATTTCAGTTAAAATATCGAAGACCCCACAAAGTTTTTGAAGTTAATGGGTTAACAGCTAAGCTCAGGTTCTCTTGCAATTCTAAATAATCAGATTGTTTCGAAGTACTTTTAGTTCTCAAATCATCAGGTTGAATTTCAATCGCAGTTGCAGTACTCTTATGAATTCTGGATTTCAACGAGTTATCCATTTAAAAAATAAAACGAAATTATACAAATAATAAGTAAACACTTCAAATTAAATATTCATTAAAGGGGAGGAAGCTTTCCAATTAATATACGTTAATGATAAAACTCCACCTATTCAAAAACAATAATAAGGGCTTGCTATTCAACACGTTTTAAAATAAAACATTAAAAACCAACAGCACTGGCTTAATTTAGGAGTTTTGCAATTAGTATTAAAAAGGAACAATAAGAAAAAACAGGTGGGAATAGAACATTGTATAATGACCAATGGAAGTTTTCGCAAAGATTGGAGAAAATATATAAGTACTCTTGAAACATGATTAGCAGCGGGCGGAGCTGTTGACATTGAATTATTAATGAATTATTAGGTCTAGTGGGCCTTTTTGAGTGTAACATATTGGAGTTACACATTAGACTAACTTTGTAATCCAAAAGTATTAACTTTCTTCATATGTTTTCATTTAAACTATTTTTGTGATTTCCGCCATTACCGATATTATTTTTACGTACCCCCAGCAGACCAGCCACGTACCCCCAGGGGTACGCGTACCCCAGGTTGGGAACTGCTGGCTTAGACCAATCTCTCTACAACCGCCGTTTTTTACTTTTTCGATTTGGTCAGCATGTCTTTTTTTTTTTTTTTTTTTCACTTTCAGAACCGATTTGGTAGGAAAAGTATCTTCATAAAAAAACTTGCACACAAATTTAAAAAAAGTAACAATAACAAAAAATCATGCGTCAAGCATAGATTATGTAATACTTTCCAACACTTCCCAAATAATTTTACAAATCTTTACCGTTTAATAAGGTGAAAGATGATATCTTTGTAAAAAGTTTGGAAAACGTATAACATATTTACAAACCCAATTACAACAATAACAAACAATATTCGGACAAATATCCGAATTCTTTTGTGCAGCCCTGTATATAATCTATAGATTTGTATCATGAGAGACGGTAGTTTCTCGAGTGACGCAGCAAAAACCGAAAACCGAAAGCCCAAAACCGAATATTTCCGTCACTCTATATATACGCCTAGTTTGAGTTCAAAGGAAAAGCGAAAAGACGACATTTATATCTCAGCAAATATGAGGCACATCGTTTTGATTTTTTGACAGCTGTCTTATATCTCCGGTCTAACTCTATCCTGAAATTTATAGATTTCTACATGCAGTAGATTTTAAGATCTGGAAATCTATTTTTAAGTAAAATGGGAAGTTTTTCGCTTTGCATGTAATGGTGTCATGGTGTAAAAGGCTTATCTCGAAATCCGCCCGAAGGATTTTTTTTTAATTTAATATATGATACTAATCGGTTTTAGATGAAGCGAATCCCCCTATCCGCTTAAATAGGAAAACTCTAGTTTTTTATATAATCCGATTTAAAAATGGGACTATTTTCTTAAGCCAAGCTGTACAAATGCATAGGAGTGTTCACTCCCTTCTTCCGCGGGGCATTACAGTTAAAAATGGATGTATGGTTGCCGTTAAAGCTTCTCATATCAAAAAAGCTTTTGACCGGGCTAATTATTTAGATTTTTTTAAATGCAAAAACAATGAATTATATACTCTAAACATGTAAAACATATGTATTAAATTCAATTGGGGTTTATATGTTTTCTCTTTTTGTTACAAAGAAATAATTTCAGATTTTAAACATGCATGTATTCGAAAAATTATTTCGATTTCTTTTTCAAAATGAGGAAATATTTTTTAATTACATGCATTCAATTTTACTGCTAAATATAATAAATCTTTCATTTTCTAATGATAAAATATTTTTCATTTCTTTGTTTCTTTCGCAACGAAGACAACCAACCATTATCGTATCAATGCGCGAAGCACAAATTAGCGAGAGTATACAACATTGAGATTGAGCAATTGGGGAAAAGATAGGCACAGAAAATCAAAGATATTATACTTACTATTAGGTATTTCGTTTATTTATTCATTGTTTTTTATTTTATATGACTTGATGGTTCTTTTAAAAATTTTCGTTTTGGTAAGGTGCTTAGTTAGTCTTTGTCAGAGCAACTGCCAGTTACATGTTTTTATGGCTTTAAAATATTACTTTTATGTTATTTTGTAAAAGAAAATGCAGAAAGTTAGTTCTGAATTAAGTGTTTTATGTTATACAATGGATAAATAAGTTCTTAATTACTTTTAAATCCAGAGTTTGAAAAGTAAACAAATAGCTTTTTTTTTCTCATTGCATTACCTTATTGTATTCATATTGCCAGTATTATTACATTGTTATAATTTTTTTTCTCATTGCATTTACAAACAGCTGTGTGACAAACTTCTATCTTCATGAATGTTTTGCATTTACTTTATATTAATTTTTCACATTCATTTTTTAATAAGCTTGTTAAATAGTTTTCGAGCACTATATTGTTTTAATGTCAAAAGTTACATTAAAAATTATTAAAAAATACAGTAAAAAAATTGCTATTTGCTTGCGGAACTTAAGAATATAATCATTTTAACCCACATAGGTTTTTTTAGCTCTAAAATATTACTATACAATGAACAAATAAGTTCTTATTTACTTTAAATTCAGAGTTTGAAAAGTAATCAAATAGCTATTTTATTTTTCAATTTTTCTATCATTTACCTGTGACTTTAAAAATCATTTAAAATTACTAATTTAGAGGTATGAAATACCTTATATGTGCTTAAATCACAGAAAAATACAACTTTAGTAAGTATATTACATGGCTCTGTTTAAGAAGAGCTTTAAAGGATCCTTCACAATTTTTTTTTTTTATCTTAAAGCAGTATCCTTCACAATTTTTTTCATTTTAAAACAGGTTATTTCATATTTCTTTTCATATTAAAACAGGACCCTTCACAAAAGTTTTTCCTACCAAAAATTAACTCTTCACAAATTTAATCATCTTAAACTTTTCCCAATTTTTGTATAAAATACTGTTTACTGTTGACTGTAATAAGTGTTTGTTCTTCAAAGTAAATTCTGAAAATTTATTAAATTTCAACTGCTGCTAATACATTTAATTTTTTGATTACAACTTACATAAATATCAATATTTTACATAGGGATTGTTTTTATACAATTTTGACACAATTGAAATTTTACTGCAGCCAAGCAGGGTTTCTTGTACAGCGGTGTATTTTGAGAACATATAGAAGAAAAAAAAAATTTTTTTAGAGAAAACCACTGTTAATTATTTCGCAATGTTTTTTAATAGTCAGATCTTATAAATTAAGTGTTAGTGAGTGAAAAGTTTGAAATTGTCTGAATATGTTGAAAACAACATAGGGCTCTAAAACTATTTACTTGCATATGTTTATTAAAAATGAATTTGAAAAATTAATATACAGTAACAGCAAAACATGCATGAAGCTTCACAATATATACTATATATATTGTGTACACAATACATAGTAGTAGTATACACAATATACTATAGACCATCAAAGTATCAAATTAAATGAAAATTTTGAAATGGAGAACCATCAATTCAAAATAAATAAAAAACAATAAATAAATAAACAAAATACCTGGGGGAGAGAGTATTTTATCTACACTGCAAATCCCGGCAACACAATACAGAACGCAAAACTAACACAAAAACGGGCCGACTTTTGTACGCATAAAATGCGTTCATAATGTGTTTCCAAGTGTTCTCGTGTGGTGAAATATGTTTTATTCCTGGTGCTAAATAATGTGTTCGTGAGGTGTAGTTTTAAACACTTTTTACACGCATCGCTTTTTTAAACGCATTCACAACACATGTTTTTAAACACTTTAAAACACAATGTTATGCATTTTGGAATGCATTTGAAGCAGATAGCGTGATGAGTATGCATCGGGAGGCATATTTTCTTTCTTTTCTCCCCAATTTCTTCTGGTTTTATTACCTTGGGTCGCTGCCCACAGTAAATTTATCCTTACAATTGACAATTGTAGGCATATGCAGTCTGTAGGTACCCCCTCTTTTCTGCGTTTGCTCCGTTTCTTCCAGCAGATCCCCCCCCCTCTCCTTCTATAGATATTCTTTTCATCTCACTCCACTTTTCTTCCGTTTCCTTTTTTTTCCGTTGTCACAACCTTGAGAGCTTAGACCCTCCTTACCCTTCCCTTATATATATTTTTAACATTATCTTTACCCTTCATTCCATTGTGTTTCTGGGATATCCCAAACAAGTAACCGTTTGGTTGTTCTCCTTAAATATGCCTTTATTTTTTCGATAGGGGTCTTAGTTTCTGAGATAGTAAGGGCTTTTGCCCCTTATTTTCAAATTTACCCCTTGACTCCTTTATATTTTTTCTTTGCTGTGTTTTTACCTTTTTAGTCTCATGGGCCTATGCCCTCTCTTTCCCTAAATTTCAGTTTCATTTGGACATCGTTTGTAAGCTTTAGCAGATTTTTGCTCCCACCACCATGTGGCACTTTTGTTATTTGTATGTTTGTACACATAGTATTTCTTGTTTTCTATTTATGCAACTTTCATCTTTGTACCTGTAATCTTTTCCTCCTTCACGTCACTTTACATCTTTTGCAGTAGCGGAAACTCATTCTTTCCTTTTTATTATCTTACCAGTATCTCGCCTTTTTTTGCTAGTTCTATTAGCATCTTGCATATTCCCCAGCAGAGGGCGCCCTCTTGCGCATTTTTAAAAAAACATTTAAGATCACATTTGTTTCTTACTTATTTTAATGATGTTTATTACTGTATGTTCTAAGAACCAACTGTGATCTTTTTTTTAAGCGCAAGAAAGAGAGCGCCCTCTAGGGGACAGAATGATAACTAAAATAAAGATGGTGAGGGGAGGGGAGGGGGGTGGGGAAATATGCAAAGTCAATAATGCCAGACGCAAGTAGAACTAGCCGGACAGATACTGGTAAGATAATAAAAAGGGAATGCTGATAACAAAACCGCCACATGGTGGTGGGGGCAAAAATCTGCTAAAGCTTACAAATGTTGTCCAAATAAAACAGAAAATTAGGGAAAGATAGGGCATAGGACCATGAACCTGAAAAGGTAAAAACCCAGCATAGAAAAAATATAAAGGAGGGAAAGGAGTAAATTTGAAAATAAGGAACAAAAGCCCTTCATATTTCAGAAACTAAGGCCCCCTATCCAAAAATAAAGGTACATTTAAGGAGGACAACCTAATGGTACTCGTTCCGAATACCCCAGAAACAGAGTGGAGTGAAGAGTAAAGATAATGTGTATATCAGGGTAAGGAGGAGCTAAGCTGTCAGCGTCTTGATAACGGAGAAAAGGAAAGAGGAGTGAGATGAAAAATAAATTCTATAGAAGTAAGGAGGGGGCTGCTGGAAGAAACGAAGCAAACGCTGAAAAAAGGGGGTACCTATAGAAAATGCATAAGCCTACAATATTGTCAATTGTACGATAAATTTACTGTGGGTAGCGACCCAAGGTCATAAAACCAGAAGAAATTAGAGATAAAAGAAAAATAAAACCCATAAAGCTATAACTGTATTCAGAGACTATGCTTCCCGGTGCATATGCATCAGATTATCTGCTCTAAATGCAATCCAAAATGTATAACATTATGTGTTAAAGTGTATATAAACAGGAGAAGGATGATAAACTGGAAAACTGCTGGAAGAAACTGTGCAAATGCTGATAAGAAAGGTATCTATAGAAAATGCATATGTCTACAACTATAGGATAAATTCATTGTGGGCAGCCAATCCAGGGTGATAAAACCAGAGAAAGTTAGAGATTAAAGGGAAAACCCACCAAAGCTAGAACTGTATCTCGAAAGCCCCTTTATCCTGAATAATAAACACTCTGCTTCCTCATATTTTAGTTAATAACAAAAAAGATGGGAAAAGCCATTTCAATGAGAAATTATGACTTAAAATTAGAGAGAGAATCAGATAGAAATAACAATTTATAGACTGGTATCATTGAGAAACAGATAACACACTCGAGATTCCATACAATTGAGAGAAATGATGCTTCTTGAAAAGCATTCTTGTCATCGCCCAACACTAAAGTGCATCATCTGTGTTGCAGACAAATTTTTAAAATAGCCTGTACAATGTCATCAATTATCTATGCTTTCGCGTATCCTTTTAGTACTTACCTTATAAACTTTCAGCATTTTTGCTTTAAAGAAAATAATTCTAGCTGTAAAAAAAAAATCCTCAAAATGGCAAAAATCAGTAATATTTTCTAGAAACTAAATAAAATGCTGAATTTGGTATTTAAAATATTTACGTGTGCTACTAAATTAATTATAAATATATGAAATGTTTGAAAATATTCACACTTACTGCCAACAGAGGCATTTTTTCAAAGATTTTATTATGTATGTTTTCAAAATTTTGATAAAAATATATTTTATTAATAAAGCTCAATTATTACTACTAACACTTAATATATAAAATCCCATTAAATTTTCAAAAATGTGCTTGTCTTATCAAGATTTTAAAAATATACCTTATTTAATTTTCCATGTATACTGTTATATAGAACCTAGGAATATTATTGGAAATTTTTGCTAAGCCACAAATTTTAACTTCTGTTACATATATTCTCAAAATAAAAATGACAGAAACACTCAGAAATTTAACTTTTATTCGATTTAATTTAATTCAATATATATCGCTCATTTTTTATTTTTTAAGAAACAACTTTGATTGGAAATTTCTCCATTCACAAAAGTTTTTACAATTAATCCTTTCAGACCTATTGTGCATTCTAATAACCTACTCTTTAATGTATTATACTACAGAGGAACATTTCTCTTTTATAAACAGTAATACTGAAGAATTTGAATATTTTCATGCATAGTGTGAAACCAATAGATATGCAAAATTTAGTGAAAAAAGGTCAGGGATCAAACAATTAATTGTTACCGTTCATTAAAACAATTCATTCATTCAAATTTTTTAAATAGCACACGTTTGAAGTTTGTTATCAATAGTTTATTTTCCAAATTTTTCTATAAATAAACTGCATTGGAAATCGAACAATTTGTTATTTACATGTTAATAATAACTAAATAAATTGTAATGAAAATTTTAGATAAAAATAAATAAAAATTCTTTGGAAAGGTCTATACTTTCTCTGAAGTTTTCTATACCTTTGCAAAAAATCTCCATGTTTTTGTATTAATTCTAAAATTCCCAAAAGACTTAAATATTTTCTAATAGGTAAATACTTATGGTAATCTGTTAAGATTTTAATTTAAATTAAATTACAAAAGCATCGACTTTGGGTTTTTGGTCTCTCACATTCCTAAATTTTCCAATGCATTTTAGGCAAAACATAACATTTATTACAAAATACCTTGATAATTTTTAAAAGTTAAGTGAAAGCAATGTTTTATTCTTTTTCTTTTTTTTTTTAAATATGTGGTTGATTTAAATCATGATTAAGATCAAGCTGATTCAAAAAACCCTTGCACTAAACAATGTTTCTAAAGCCTTTTTGTCTTAAAAAACACAAATCAAAATAACTAGTATTCTTTCAATTCAACTTGATTACATAAAATTTTACTGAAAGTACAAAAACATTGAACACCAATACAAATTGGTGTGTTTGTATGGTAAATTTTTGGTGTACAAAATGTAAAACCAGATTATAAAAGCATAGAAGTTTTAAATAAAAATTTACTTCAGATAGACATCGTTGTATTTAACTTCACAAACTTTGCTGATTTTTCCACAGAAGGTGTATTTCTAAATTTTTTATGCATAAATGAAGATTTAGAAAATATTTACATTTGCTACCAACAAACACATTTTTCAAAGCTTTTATTAGTAAATATGTATTTTCGCTATATTTTGATAAAAATAATTTTACCCTCTGTAACATATAATTCTTATCAAAAAGATCTTTCATCATGGTAAATTCACATGGTGGAAGCCTAAAAAGTAATACAAATGACAAGTAACGTCACATAGTGTTAAGCTTATAAAACAAGTAATAATGTTATCAGTAATATATTTTTAATATAACCTTATAAATGAAATTAACTTTATTTTCGCATTCTTATCTAAGAGTCTTCTTTTTTGTTTCTTATATTTACCTTAGTGTGAAACCAAAGTAGTATTTCATGGTCTGTACTTTTATCTTGACAAAATTTCTTGAAGAGACTCTCGCATTTGGAATTAAATGTGATAGCAATGATATATTTTGTGGTTAATTTTAGCACCTCGTTTATACATGTGAAAAGTTTTTGGGTGCTAATATCTCTATTTGCATAATACAATCATAGCTGCCAACTGCTAAGATTTTTTTAGCATCACTTTTTTATTTAAAATATTCTTCATCTTATTGTATCACAGAATTCTACGATATGAAAAGGGATAAATTTCTGACCTTAATTATTAGTGCCAAAGAATCAGAGCAGTTGGCAGCTAAGCAATAAACAAGAATCATTTCTGGATAACTTTATTAATTTTAAGCAGTATTTTAAATATTATTATATTGTATTTTCTTCATTTCGAAGAAATATGTCTATTGTCTACCTCCACCGTATGCACTGTTTGCAATTGTTTCCTATGCAGCAAAAGGTCGTGTCTGCTATAATGTATATTAGTGTCTGCCGTACACTAAATTTATAACTTTTCATTCGAAAATCCTAATGTTCTTAGCACTAAATTTGTAATTGAGGAATCAAACAGAAATCCATGATCTGTGTCGAAACTGCATTTAATAGAATTTTTTGAGTATTTTGCCAAACATTATCATAAAAAATCTGTACGAAAAACTTTATTTGAAAGAAATACAAATCATCTTAGGCTATGTTAAATTCTGATATACCTGAGCTACAAGTATACATGTTAACAAATGCTTCTTTCTTCTTAATACTGGTACTTATAAATACCACTTTATAAAACATTTTAAAAATAAAGTAAAAAAAAAACATATACTTAGAGAAATAATATTATTTCCCAGACCTTGAAATGTAAGTAAAAAAATTACAAATTGTTGAGATGTTTCACAGCAGAAACTTAGCATTGCATATCACGCAGGAAAATGGAAACTAGAATGAGACATAGGCGAGAAAATCTCATTTTTTGATTCACAGGACTATTTTTGTTATATATCTATCGATAATAGAGTAAAGTATTTAAAATTGATTCTGAAACATACTGTAGGTAATGGATGAATCAAATAGTTTTTATAACATTATGATTCAATTTAAAAGGACTCTGAGCATAAAGGATTAAAACAGTCAGTTTTAACCACCTGCATATATGTGACACACACAGCACTCAGAATCCTGAAAACTTTTCTTATTTAATCACAGAATAGTGAATAAATTAGACTTAGTGATTATATTTGTAATTACGTTAGGCAAAATTTTCTTACCAAAATTACTGGTAATAAAAAATTCAAAATTCTGTAAAGGACACTTGTCGCAAACATGTTAAATATACACTTGAATAGTTTCATTTGTAAAAGTTTCTTTATCTAATATATTGCAGAATGAAAAAACATACAAGACTCATTAAATGCAAAGTCAAAAAAGTTGTCTAAGATCATTAAAATTACAAAGTAATTTTAAATATACAAGTGTCTAAATGTTTTCATATAATTATTCTGGTAGTGATTGTATTTTGAACTTTTGAAGGTATACTTTCCAAAAATTGGATAAAAAAACTTTTTTTTTTCATTTTATTTTTGAAATTTGAATGTGTAACATTTATTTTTAGTCTACAACATTACTTTTACAAAATAACTACTAAGAGAATGGGAGTATAGCAAATATGGAATTGCCACCCTAAAAATTCAAATTGGGGGATGCCCCACATTAGGAACCACTGTTTTAGAGTGAAAATGGAGAATAAATTAAATAATTTCCAATATTTATGTTTTACTGTTTACACTCACAAAAGAAAAGAAAAAAAATCCAAATATAAGTTTCAAATATAGTTATAAACAGTATCTGATTTACGGCAAGGCATTCGGGACATGGGCCCCAGATTTTCAGGGGCCCCCAAATGCTACTGAAGATTTTTCAATTATTGGCCATAACAGTTTTAATGGTTAAAAAACAAAATATGGAAAAATGTGTTTGTCAAAGATTATCTATGATTTGTCAAAGTAACTTTATTTTTTCCTGATTTTTTAACAATTTATGTGCAAGAATGTACAGAACTCTGTTTGTGGAATCGCCATATTATTTCATTTTTATTTCTTTTACCTGTTATGCCTTATGGTTAACATGGACAAAGGCATGTGGTTCTGCTAGTTACTTTTATATTTTTTTTTTCAGTGAAATCTTGTATTTGAAAGAAAAAGTTATTTGATTAATAGGATATGCTAATATTTTCAATAATTATAGCTTGGTACTGCAGTAAATTTATTATTAGTTGCTGCATACTTTATCATTCCAGATATGTGGACTTGCATAGAGAAAGGTAATCAGCACCACACAATTCATAATAAAATTCAATTGAAATTTCATAATTATGAAATAACTTTTTAAAAGTAAATTAATGATTATCAAATTAATTTTTTTAAACTGATATTTTAAAGAAATTATTAAAGTTAATAGCGGTTATCTTAATAAGTACTGCTTTCAATATTATATATATATATTACTCAAGGCTGCTGTAAGCATCGGTGCAAGGAGGCCCCCATACGCATCTGTGCCCAGGGCCTCCAAATTTGTAAATCGGTCCCTGGTTATAAAGAATAAACATACATTGCTTAAGTACAAATTAATGACAAAAAAAAAATTGTAACATTTTATGATAATATTAGTTGTCTAGAAAAGAGAAAAATAAAAACCTGTAGTTTATTAGGAAACTTATTCAAGATATTGGCCATTTTAATATTTATTTTTTTGTTTGTTTATTTGTATCCTTCAATAGTACAAAAAAAGTCTCTAAGAATGGTTATTACTATTACTCAATATTTAAATAAATTTACACAATATTTTAAAATGTATTCATAAATTCAAAAAGGTATATAAAGAACAAATTATAAAAACATGATTTGAGTGCAAGAACAGTTCTTAATTTTTTCAAATCTTAAAAAAAAGATATGCATTACACAATAAAATGCTAATCACTTAAAATAATAGATATGTATATAAATCTTAAATGCAATATATACATATACAATATCAAGATTCGCATACTCCATAAAAAAAAAAAATCCAAATACAAGTTTTAAATACATCAAATCGTAACGGCCTTGTTTATTCACAGAATTTACAACATTTTTCTACAGTTAAAAAATTGTGGTTTAACTGCGCGAACCCTGCATTATATAAAATAATGAATGTAAATTCAATTAATGAATGCAAAAACAGACTTTTTTTATTCAATAAATCAGATAAATTTCATAGATTACTGAAACGAAACATTTTATTAAATCCAAAATTCTACAATAAGAATGAATTATATAACAAAATATTTAAAATAATAGTGATACAAACAAATCCTAAGGTAATCTAGTGAAATCCTAAGGTGCTTCAAAGGCCAATTTGTAGGATACTTCATTATATTCTGCAAATAGTCATTGCTATCTGAAATTAAAACCATAAGTAATCAATTAAATTGAAAACTCTCTACATGATAAAAAACATGCAAATACTTTACATCGTAAAAAAAGGGTATTTTTTTAAACATCAATTAAACAAAAACTACTACATTTAATTTTTTAGTTATTAAATTGTATACTTAATATCTTTCCTTATACATTCAATGTGCAAATTATGATACAAGATTGCCAGTTTTTTAATTTTAGATACTTTTATGTATTAGGGGCTGTGCATATATAATGTTATAAAGCTATCTCCAAGAAGAAGTGAAACAATTCTCTTTGATATCTTTATTATTTTTTATCTAACCAAAATCTTTTTTTTTTTTTTTTTTTTTTTTTTTTTACATCAAAAGAGTTTTATGTATTTTTATTAAAATACAAAGTTATTATTAAAGCTATTAAATGATTTTAAAGTAATTTCATTACAAAATAGGGAATACCCCCAACATCTGGCATTAAAAAAAAACTAAAAAAAAAATTGTAAAATAAAAAAGAATTTGTAGATATTGATAGCGACATCATTAAAGGAAGGGGGGGGGGTGTCTACAATTATCATACAGTCAAAAACATATGCAATGTACTGCCACTTAACTCTATTTCATATAAACAAGATTGGATTTAGGTACAGACCTCATGACAACTAAAATTAGAGGGTTTTTTTTTTTTTTGGGGGGGGGGAGTTAAAATTGAGAATATTCTTTTACTTTTGAAAAATTTTTAAATGCCTTGGGTGTGTTAGAAATAAAGGTTAAATTTCGCAGGAAAAAGCAAAATTTTCAAAGTCACTTTCTGACAATCTTTATTCACATTTTTAAATCTCATATTGTTAAATCTTTATAAGTAGATTTAAGAGTTTTTTTTCCACAATCAGACTAAAGTCAGTTCGTAACTCTAGTTCCTTACATAAATCACAATTCCGAAAGAAAAAGGTATTTAAGAGCCATTGAACTAGTTTGCCTTGTGCACATATTTCTTCTTTTTGCAACATAGTACAGTAGACTCCCTCAAATCCGCACATCATTTCAGACTTAAACAATGAGACTTAAGCTGTAAACAATGAAGTTTTTTTAAAAAAAATTATAACATTCTGTACACATTTTAATATGGAATTCTAGTTAATATGATTGAACTCTCATGTTTTCTCATGAAGGAAGCATAAATTTATTTCTGAAGAATTTCAAGATAGTCCCGATATCAGTGGCTTTATCTTTTTAACAAATACATTTATGTATTAATCAAACTTTTTGGTTATTAAGTATGGCTAAACATGAAAGAAAACTTTGTTATTTTAAGATTTTGATGGGAATTATTAGTGTATATTTATAAAGAGAATTTCACTGAATGATTCAACGAAAAAATATCTCATCACTATGCATATTTAGTTATGTATTATGAATTATTTACTTGACCTTGACCTTTACTTTTAATATTTAAAAAATAATAATTTTGTTAATTTTTATTATTTTACTTTATTGTAAGCATTTATTATACTTTTGAGTGCATTATTAAATTCAAATTACTGTTTAAAAATATAAACAAAACTGACCAGAAATCTGCAAAATTCTAAAATCTGCCCAATCTCTTGTTTTTAAGCTATGTGGAAGAAGAGTCTACTGTATTTCCAGATATTTTTTCTCTAATATATAAGTTGCATATTATGATGAGTTTCACAGAGATTCTTTCAAATAGTAAAATGATTTTTTTTATTTTATTTTTTTTTTTTTTTTGGGGGGGGGGGAGTTTTTTTTATTGGTAAATTAAAAATAGTAAACATGTTAGAAATTTTAGAAATGTCAATTTTTTAATTTATCAGAGACAAATTGTGTGCTGGAGAAAAGCAAGCTAAGTGCAGATTAGAAAATTTGTTTCATTGGTCGCTGTTTCATTTTCATGATTGTTTATATTTGGTGCAAAATTGCACTTTCTTACTACTGAGTTATGCCAAGACACCTATAACAAAGAAGTACCTAATGTTCATTACAGATTTGATTACTACCAAGCCATTATTGCTACATGATCATACAATACATTTGGCATTTTTATAATAAACTGGTTAAGTCCTACACATCAGTCACCAGACATAAAACATTTATAATATGTGACAGACATTTCTTAGAAATTTACTTTACAAAATACACTTAGCTGAAAAAAAGAGGTCACACAAATACAGGGTTACCAGAATTTGGCCAGTCCCCCTCATCCGAAAAAGCCAGTTGACTGAAACAGTGATTAATTTTTAAAAACAAATATACTGGATAGCTTGAGTAGTAAGATTCCGCACCCTTTTTTTTTCAAAGGAAAAAATAAAATTCTCATTGTTAAATATATGCATGCAGGGGTCGATGCAGGGTTTTTTTCTTGGGGCCCATTTTGTGAAAAATAAAGGTTATTTTTGTGAAATTTATTATATTTTTGTGAAAAATAACATTTTGTAACGAAAGTTGAAATCCAGCTAATCAAATTCGAACCAAGAATTTATAAACAAAAACTTTTTAAAATCCTTTTGCTGAAGTTTTCCTCTCTGGTGAACTTGTTTGTTTACAAATTACACATTTTAAAACATCACAAAAAATAAATAAATACTAAATAGTATGTTTTTATGGAATAGAATTTTGTGAAGGTAACCATTTTATCAAATCTTAATCAAACTTTTTGGTTATTAAGTATGGCTAAACATGAAAGAAAACTTTGTTATTTTAAGATTTTGATGGGAATTATTAGTGTATATTTATAAAGAGAATTTCACTGAATGATTCAAGGAAAAAATATCTCATCACTATGCATATTTAGTTATGTATTATGAATTATTTACTTGACCTTTACTTTTAATATTTAAAAAATAATAATTTTGTTAATTTTTATTATTTTACTTTATTGTAAGCATTTATTATACTTTTGAGTGCATTATTAAATTCAAATTACTGTTTAAAAATATAAACAAAACTGACCAGAAATCTGCAAAATTCTAAAATCTGCCCAATCTCTTGTTTTTAAGCTATGTGGAAGAAGAGTCTACTGTATTTCCAGATATTTTTTCTCTAATATATAAGTTGCATATTATGATGAGTTTCACAGAGATTCTTTCAAATAGTAAAATGATTTTTTTTAATTTTTTTTTAATTTTTTTTTTTTTTTTTTTTTTTTTTTGGGTGGGGGGGGAGTTTTTTTCATTGGTAAATTAAAAATAGTAAACATGTTAGAAATTTTAGAAATGTCAATTTTTTAATTTATCAGAGACAAATTGTGTGCTGGAGAAAAGCAAGCTAAGTGCAGATTAGAAAATTTGTTTCATTGGTCGCTGTTTCATTTTCATGATTGTTTATATTTGGTGCAAAATTGCACTTTCTTACTACTGAGTTATGCCAAGACACCTATAACAAAGAAGTACCTAATGTTCATTACAGATTTAATTACTACCAAGCCATTATTGCTACATGATCATACAATACATTTGGCATTTTTATAATAAACTGGTTAAGTCCTACACATCAGTCACCAGACATAAAACATTTATAATATGTGACAGACATTTCTTAGAAAATTACTTTACAAAATACACTTAGCTGAAAAAAAGAGGTCACACAAATACAGGGTTACCAGAATTTGGCCAGTCCCCCTCATCCGAAAAAGCCAGTTGACTGAAACAGTGATTAATTTTTAAAAACAAATATACTGGATAGCTTGAGTAGTAAGATTCCGCACCCTTTTTTTTTCAAAGGAAAAAATAAAATTCTCATTGTTAAATATATGCATGCAGGGGTCGATGCAGGTTTTTTTTCTTGGGGCCCATTTTGTGAAAAATAAAGGTTATTTTTGTGAAATTTATTATATTTTTGTGAAAAATAACATTTTGTAACGAAAGTTGAAATCCAGCTAATCAAATTCGAACCAAGAATTTATAAACAAAAACTTTTTAAAATCCTTTTGCTGAAGTTTTCCTCTCTGGTGAACTTGTTTGTTTACAAATTACACATTTTAAAACATCACAAAAAATAAATAAATACTAAATAGTATGTTTTTATGGAATAGAATTTTGTGAAGGGTTAAATTTTATCAAATTGATTTTTGTGAAGGGACCATTTTATTAAATAGATTTTTGTGAAGGGGCTTTAAACAGGCCCCAAATTTTTCCTGGATCAACCCCTGGCATGTCAAAGTGATCTTTGCTCGAGAAATACATAAATGAAATTATCTAAAAGTGCTGTATAAAAGGGACAAAATATATTATTTTCCAAAAAGAACTTTAAGCAAACTTCCTTTCCCTTTTAAATTCCAAAGAAAATATCCCTTTGGAAAGAAGAGACACTTTAAACAACTTTGTTTACATCATTTTCAGGTGCTCATAATATAAGCTTTCAATTTGATAGCTGTCTAAGGATCAAATCCCTTTCTCCACACACACCCTCTTTATACACTTACAATGCTTTCCTCGTATTTTTGCATTAATTTAAAAAATAATCAAAATTGCTTTTTAAAAAAGTAGAATTTTACTTTTTGGAGATGCTTGATTAATATATAGTAAAATCTCTGTAATGAACACTCTTGAAAAGCAGATGTCTCTGCAAACACATTTTCATTTCCCAACATTTACTAGGAATGAAAATTTATATGACAACATTCCATTCGTATGACTTTAACTCTGTATAGTGAACAATGATATGCACTATTCCGAGGTTTAATACTTAGGCTGCAAACAGACCAAGTTGTTGCGACCAAAGAAAAAAATATATATTTTTACGTTGAATAATATCACACTAGTTGACAAGTTTTTAAACGAAAAAGCATGAGGCTTGCAAGCATTATTGAAATAATTTGTAATTGAACAGTTTATTTTTTTAAAAATATATTTCATTAAATTACAACTCAAGTTCTAAACGATTGTTGTTTCTTGACAAATGTTTTTCCTCTCCTATATTGTCGTATCCAAAATTCAATTCAAAACACTAACTCACACATCCTTAATCATTTTTAAATTTAATATTGTTACCAAGAAATAATAGAGTACTTGCGTATTATCCAGGCCAGGAGAGATAGATTGCCAAAAATGGTTGCCAATCTTATTTATTGTTACCAATCATGTACAAAACAGTAATTTATTATTAGGTACATAACATTGCTAAAAATGATAAATATAAAATAAATAAACAAATAATAAATGAGCAATAATAAATAACAAAAAAATATTATTTATAATAGCAATTGTAACTGACCTGGCCCGGATAATATGTAGGTACCACCAGTAATACAAGTAACAAACAAGACTTGCATTAATAAGGTACGTCAGGAATGAAAAAACAGTAGAAATTATTTCAAGTAATACATTAATAAAATATTCTTATAATTTAATCATATTATAACAGATATTTTTATAATTTTGCATTAATTAAGAAAATACACAAAATGGTTTTAAAAAGATGAATTTCAACCTTTTGAAGAAGCTCTCACGCATATATGTTTAATTGTTCGCTCCTCCATAAATAATATTCTAACATTCATGACATATCGAAGGAATACATGTATAAAATAATAAAAATGTACAAAATAGTACACATAAGTATATGTTATTTAAGGATATGAAAAACAATTACCGAGTGGACAGTATTTAGATGAAAGATGTTAGCTCAGATCAGCCAATGCCTTTATGCCAAATGTCATACTCTTCAGACTTTGCATTCTCCAGGGGCTTGGAAAATTAAACAAATGTGGCATACCTGTCTGTTTTAATTGCTTCCATCAGTCCTTTTGAAACTAGCTCATAACTTTTTCAAAGTGATCTGACAGATAAATAAATAATAAAAGGCTTTACATAATGCACAAATATTAAAATTATTAAATATAAAATAACAAGACTGAGAACAGCATTTTCAATTTGCTTAGATTTATACTTTGATTTGACGGATATTTAATTTCTCTCAGTACAGGAACCTTGTTTTCTTTTTTTTTTAAAGCTTGGCACAATTTTGGTTTACAGAAAGTGGGATTTGTTGCCAAATAATATAAACATATATATAAAAACAAACTTGATTAACTTTTATGCTTGTTTATATATGTTTATGTACACACACACACACACATATATATATATATATTAAATATTTTATACATATAAATATATATATATTTATAACTGTTTTTTATATATATACAATTTACGGTACTTTTCAATTAGCCGGGCACCAGTGAATTATATATAGTATATGTATATACACATATATGTATAAATAAATATGTATGTACGTCCTTTTACTAGAGATGTAAAATTTCCAAAAATCTAACGGTGATGGAAGAAAAAGAATCTTTTCTGCAAAAATTAGCTTTTTAGTATAATAAATTTTGTTCTAATATTTTTTTACAAAAAATAAAATAAAAAGTAACTTCAAAATTAATGCAAACTAGATTTTTTTTTCCACTTTAGATTAATATATTATAAATATAAATACAATATATATAAAATAATGATTTTCGTACTTAAGTGGCCCCCACAATTATGAATTATGCCAAGTTTGTAGTTATGATTTAGCCAAGTTCATCACAAAGTTTATATATATAATCAAACAATCATATATGTGCCATATATGAGGGGGTTAGAATGACAGTGGAGTAAGTCAAAAAAAAAATCTAGAAAACCATATTTTCTCTGAGTGTATATATTAATTTCTATTCAGTGCGACAGTCAAATAAGTCATAGTTAACATAGGGAATCACTAGAGGGAAAAACAAGTTGGACCACTTAATGCAACGGCAATGCAAGAAGTTTCACAAAATCCTTCAATTCTCAAATTACTAAATATATTGACTTACTCCACTGTCATTGTAACCCTCTCATATGTTATTATATAGGGTAGATGTGCCAATAATGGACCTCCTTCCAGTAATGGGCCACCTTCAACATTTTTGGTTTATAAAAAAAAATAACCAATAAAAATTCAGCTTTTTTTATTTCATTAATATGATTTCTTTAAATTTTAGTTAGAACTAACATTAGCATTTTAATAATAATAATTTTTTGGAACACACAGGCATTCTATTTAGCTGAAATCAAAATATTGCCAGCCTGTTGTAACAGCTTTGAAAATAATTATTAAAAAAAAAAAAAAAGGCAGCAGATCACTTTTTACTAAATATCAATCATCAAAAATGACAATTTTTGAGAGAACATGTGTATCATTCACTCTCAAGCCATTTCTGCAACTAACACTGTATCTCTGCCTTCCTACTTATAAGCAATACAAATAAAGAATTGAAAACTACTTCAAAAATCAAAGTTATGTCACATATTATTTTAAATCTGCAAACACTGTTGTAAATTCGTAATTAAATTACAATAGTACTTTTTTTTTTTTACATATTACTATTGTTTATTCTATGGATATGAGTATTATGCATATTAGTATTGTATTCTGAGAAAATCCAAAGTGGTAATCTAATAATAATAAGTATATAATAATAAATAAAGTTTATAAATTTAATATAATAAATATGTGTGCATAATGCATTAAATTTAAATTATGATTTTTCTTATGTGCAAATACTATATGTTATCATTTCTAAATGATTCATAAAATGCGATTTTTTTTGCAATCTTGTTTGCATTTCGTTTTGTTAATGTTTTTTTTTCTAAATTACCTCCTTAAGATTTAAATTATTTGTGTTTATTCCACAGTTTTTTAGACTTTTTAAAAATAAAATATAAATGCTGATATATTATATAGGGTAGATGTGCGAGTAATAGACCGCCTTCCAGTAATCGGCCACCTTCAACATTTTTGGTTTACAAAGAAATAACCAATAAAAATTCAGCTTTTTTTTGTTTCATTAATATGTTTTCTTTAAATTTTAGTTTTAAATACAATCATAATATCAATTATGCATTACTTTTTGTGGTGTGTCCATTACTGGAATTTAGGTTACATGATTTATTTCTGTTATTTACAATTAAATTTCGATTCACATTGGGAAATGTGACTATGAGCATGGTTAAATATTGTTGGTAGATATATTAAAATTGGTAATATTAAAGTTGGTAATATTAAAAAAAGTGGAATATAACAATTATAACTATTAATTAAAAAATAATTTTAAAAGAAATTCCTTAAGGGTATCCATTACTGGCACATCTACCCTATATATAGATAGCTATAATACTAAGCTAGATTTCACTTCATACTAAAATAATAAAAACCTGCAAAACACATTCTTCTGCAAAGTTTCATCAAGGAAAGGCAAAAGGAAGTTCAAACAAAAAATAATTTATTGTTACCGAAGTCTAATAAACGTTACTAAGGGTGTGCAAGTGCATTTTCAAATTCAGATCATTAATTTCTATTTCTTAATTAACAGAAAATAAATATTATGCAAAAAATAAATATTTAATTAACATTCGTTATTTCTCATTTAATAAAAATTTAAAGGGAAAATAATTAATAGTAATTTTTAAATGAATTTCTATGATAAAAGAACAAAAGCAATATTAGTAATAAAAAATCTAATTAGTTAATTAATCAAAGAGATAATGCATTTAAATATTATTGACAAATAAAGTGTTTGAAGGACAATCCATAATTAACAGATAAATTGTAAACAGATTTTTTAGAAATTAAAACGAATCAGAACGGCATTCTAGTTGGATAAATACGTAAGCTAAAGAGAAAAAGAAATAGGTCTATATAATATTTTGATAAACAGTTAAAAATCTAATATTAATTAATAACTGTTTAAAGTTTGCAAGAAATTAAAAATAAATAAATAACCATGCATATTATGTCTGTATTTATACCCTTATGTAAATATTAAAAACGTCAATAAATAATTAAATAAAAAAAAACGTAATTAACTTCAGCATGCATTTTGACGATTGTTACATTTCAGTCAACATCAAAACATAAGTCACAGGGTGCAAAAAATAACACTATTTTATAAAAATCATACACATAAATACATCGGTTTACCAAAAAACAATAATCTAGAACTTTAATATCCATGCATATATAATTCCTACGACAAAAAATTTAAATAATATAGAAAAACTTACACTGCAAATATTTTGCCGGGAAAATAATCAAAACTTCATGGCGCGACGGTTGATCACACCAAGAAATCCAACCTTTGGATATTTTCCACAAATTTTGTCCAGGAAAATCTGTACTTTTCTGAGAAACACTTCGAACAAAATTAACGTTGCTGGATACTGTTTAGGGTCACATTTCACAACGTTAGGTCCCATAGAATGGACAGGGTACACAAAAACACAGAAACACGTGACGATTGCAGATCAATGGCGGACCGGAAGCGGAAGGATGCAATAGCTTGAAAACCATAACAGTACCTGTGCGCATGCGTCTGAACTTAGCTAGTAAATGGAGCACTGAGAGCTCGGTGAACTGGAGTCGTTTTTATCAGACGGGGGATTTTTGTAGGAGCTTTTCTTTTTTTTCTTTTTTAAAGGTGCTGGGCAGTGTTGAATTCAGACCCTTTTCTTTGGGAGGGATTTCTATGGCTCCGGGGGAAAATTGCACTTTTTAAGCATTAAAAGCATACAATCTCAAATCTTTCGGGGGGGGGGATATTTCAATCAGAGTTAAATTCAGACAGTTTTCTCCGGGGGGGGGCAACTTTTTTACCATTGAAATAATAAAATCTCAAATCTTCCGGGGAACATTTCAAAGCTCCGGGGGGAATGTCCTCCCCCGGGCCACCTCCTGATTTCAACACTGATTTCAATGCTCCCGGGGGGGGGCTGAATGTCCCCGCCTGGGTACCCCTTGAATTCAACACTGGTGATGGGTATCAGCACGAAAATATTGGTCCCCTCCTTAAACGATATTCAAAATTTTTATACTATCATTTTTTTATGCAACAACATTTTGGCGACCGTAAAAAAATAGCGACCTATCACGATCAGTGCTTTCAGAACTTTTATTTCGGGGAGGTTGACTGTGCGGCCTGCGCAACATAGCGCGAAGCCCTGGCAAAGCACTTTTAGCTACTTAGCGAGAGCCAACGTCTCTCACTGCACTAATAACATTTATTTTTAAATTTTATATATCATAGTACATAAAATATAGATAACAATATGGAAAAAAATATTTTTTTCACATTTAATGTGAAAAATTATAATTTCCCAAAATCTTCTATTTTTTCCAATATTTTAAATATTTATTTTTTTAATTAACTTTTATTTTTAGGATTATCAAATGTATACATTCCCCGACAATGACGTCATCTTTGGCTCAAAGAAATAAAGTTATTACGCACTTTTTCTCCACGTAGAAACATTTAAAACAAATATACAGCAAACATTTCAGATTTTTTTTTTTTATTGTTTTGAAAGTGCAATTTCCTCCTGGAGTTTCATGAATCCCAGCCGAAGAAAAATGTCTGAATATAGCATTGAACATGGCGTTTACTGAAATGTGTTTTGAATGTGTTCTGTTATACGCATGTGTTTCGCTTTCCATTAAATCTTTACCAAAGTGACAGCCGGGGTTTGGGAAACGCATTTTATCACACATTTTCAAACACATGAGAATGCCTTAAACAGATTGGAAACACATCTTGACACCTCAAGCGTTTATAATGCGTTGTATTTAGAGTAAAATGTGTTTCAGGGATTTGCAGTGTATTATAAATTGCAGCTTGTATTTTCAAACAATTTGGAAGGGCGGATAAAATTTTATCATTTAAAATATTGAAAAAAAATACCTTCTAAACTAGAATTTTATTATCAATTTTATAGACTATTTTCTTTGGACGATTACTCTCTATGAGAGAAAAGTTCTACTTTTCGCATTTGTTCGCCACAGTATATTTTGTTGTTTTTCAGCCATGTCTCTCATAACTTTTACTATAGAATTCTTTGCAGGAGTGCGGTTTTCAACAGGCATGTGATGTGGAGCAATGTCTATATATAGGGCACTTTTCGGTTGCAAATTTGGAAGAAGTTTTTCCAACTCCCATTTTTGGAAGTTTTCATAGTTATTTTGCACGGTATTCTCACCCCTTTTTGTCGACGCTTTATACAGTAGTTGAGCATCCGTAAGGAAACACGTTTCCTCATTTTTACGCTCCAGTTAAGACCTTGGCGTAGTACATGGCCATTAAAGTTTTTTTTTCCCGTAAATAGTTAATAACTTGCCCCTTTTAATTCGATGTTATTCGTTTTTGGGTAAAACGTGAAAATAGGCACTCGGCAATAAAACTTGAAAAACTGGCAATTGAAAATACGGAGAAAACCCGGCAAATGCAGGATTTTCTTTTTTTCCCATGTCCGTTTGACAAAATTCATGATTTTTCCTCGCCAGATCGATGAAACTACTGATTTTTCTGAACCTGATTGATACAATTAATGATTTTACTGCACTAGATGGGCGAAATTTATGATTTTTATGCGCCGATTAAAGAAATTCGTGATTTTTATGTGCCCCGTTGACAAAATTTGTGATTTTTACATGCCTGATCGACTAAATTCATGTTTTTTACATGCCCGATGGATGAAATTAATGATTTTTACATGCCGATCAACAAATTTCTTGATCTTTATGTGCCTGTTTGACAAAATTCATGAATTTTATGCACCGATAAACGAAATTCACGATTTTTACATCTGTGTTCGACAAAATTTAAGATCTCCCCCTCCCTGATCCACAAAATTCATGTTTTTGCTGTGCCTGATTAATGAAACTCATCATTTTTACACACCCGATCAACAAAATTCATGATTGTTACACACCGGTCAACAAAGTTCATGATTTTTACGCACTTGATCACCGAAATTTATGATTTTTTCGTACTCGATCGACGAAATTTCATTTTTCTGAACCCGATCGACAAAAATTATTGATTTTTATGCAAACGTTTGATGAAATTTGTGATTTTTATGCACCTGCTTGTTGAACTTGTAATTTTTAACCACCCATTTGATGAATTCGTGATTTCTATGCGACTACTCTACGAATTGGTAATTTTTATGCGTCCGTTCTACAAAATTCATGATTTTTTCGTGCGTAATCGACGAAATTCATAATTTTTACGCACCGATTGATGAATTTTATGTGCCCGATTCACGAATTTCTTGATTTTTATGCATACGTTTGACGAAATTAATGATTTTTATGTGCTGATCGAAGAATTCCTTGGTTTTTATGTATCCATTTGATGAAATTCGCGATTTTTATGCGATCGAGAAACAAAATTCATGATTTTTACATGCCCGTTTGACAAAATATATGATCCCACCTCCCCCGATCGACAAAAGTCATGTTTTTTCTGTGCCCGATTGATGAAATTCACAGATTTTTACACACCCGATCAACGAAATTCATGATTTTTAAACACACGATCAACGAAATTCATGATTTTTTTATGCCCGATTGACGAAATTAATGATAATGTCCATCCCCTGCTTTGCCTCCCCCCTTTTAAGGGGGATACTTTCCTAAATTTTGCTGATACCCCTCATGTGATATATTGTTGTTCTGTGACCGTTTAATCCTATTCCACATCTCCGGGGTCCATGCCCCCACTTTGACCCCCCCCCCAAGGGGATACTTTCTAAACTTTGCTAATACTAATGTGATATATTGTTGGAAAGGTCTGTGACCGCTTAGTCATATTATGCATCTCTGGTGTCTATCCGCCAACTTTGCCCCCCCAAGGGGGGTACTTTTTAAATTTTTGCACACACCCTTTATGTTATATATTTTGGAAAGGTCTGTGACTGTTTAATCATATTATGCATCTCCTGTGTCCATACCCCCACTTTGCCCCCCCAAGGGGGTACTTTTTGAAATTTTGCACAATCCCTCATGTGATATATCGTTGGAAAGGTCTGTGACCACTTAATTAGATTATGCACCTCCGGTGTACATCCCCCCAATTTGCGCCCCTCAAGGGGGACACTTTTAAAATTTTGCTGATGCTCCTCTTGTGATATATTGTTGGAAAGGTCTGTGACAGCTTAGTCATTATGCATATCCAGTGTCCATCCTCCCACTTTGCCACCCCCTCCTATACGGGTACTTTTTAAAATTTTGCACACACCCCTCATATGATATATCGTTAGAAAGGTCTGTGACCACTTAATCATATTATGCATCTTCGGTGTCCATCCCCCCACTTTTCCCCCCATGGGGGGTACTTTCTAAATTTTGCTGATACTCGTGTGATATATTGTTGGAAAGGTTTGTGATTGTTTGATCATATTATGCATCTCTGGTGTTTATCCCCCCACTTTGCCTCCCAAGGGGGGTACTTTTTAAAATTTTGCACACACCCTTCATGTGATATATTGTTTGAAAGATCTGTGACTGTTTAATCATATTATGCATCTTCTGTGTCCACTCCACACCCCACTTTGCCCCCCAAGGGGGTACTTTTTGAAATTTTGCACAACCCCTCATGTGATATATCGTTGGAAAGGTCTGTGACCGCTTAGTCATAAAATGCATCTCTGGTGTCAATCCTCTCACTTTGCCCTCCCCAAGGCGGGTACTTTTTAAAATTTTGCACACACCCTTCATGTGATATATTGTTGGAAAGGTCTGTGACTGTTTAATCATATTATGAATCTCCTGTGCCCATACCCCCACTTTGCCCCCCCCCAAGGGGATACTTTTTGAAATTTTGCACAACCCCTCATGTGATATATCGTTGGAAAAGTCTGTGACCACTTAATTAGATTATGCACCTCCGGTGTCCATCCCCCCCCCCCTTTTTCCCCTCCAGGGGGCACTTTTTAAATTTTGCTGACACTCCTCATGTGATATATTGTTGGAAAGGTCTGTGACCACTTAGTCATATTATGCATCTCCAGTATCCATCCACCCACTTGCCCCTCCCACAAGGGGGTACTTTTTAAAATATTGCATACACCCCTCATGTGATATAGGGTCAGATGGGGTAAAATAGGGAAAAAAAAGCACATTTTACAATTGCGCCTTTATAGGAAAAAAAATAAAAATTCCACCACTGAAAAGACAGCTCAGAATATGCAAATGGACACATCTTATTACATTTTAACAGAAATATTTCTGAATTAATAAATTTTTGGAACTGATAAACAAGATTTAAAATGTGTTGTTTATAACTTGTTTTACCCCATAGGGTGGGGTAAAATAAGTCAGTAGTGGGGTAAAATAAGTCAGTAGTGGGGTAAAATAAATCATTCTAAAAACAGGTTCGATTGCACAATTTATTGAATACTATTTATGTAAATATGTATATAAATGTGAAAAGAATGAGGATGAACACTTATATAAAAATATACTGTCCCCTGTGATTCATTTCAGGTTCTGGAAGGACCTAAACTATTTGTGATACATCAACTTCAGATATATCATCTATTTTTGGGAACACAAAGTGAGAACTTCCACTTTGCTTGGCAAATTTTACAATGTAGGCATCATTAATTTGTGAAAATATGTTGCAATGAAATATTTTCTTTTATTCCCCCCTAAAACTCTACTTGCACCCATTTCCCAACTTTTAAACAATGCTCATTGTCAATCTGCTCTGAATCAGAGCATGTTGTATATTCTTCTGAAGAAAAGTTATTGGCATTTTTCTTCTGTTTCTTTAGAGACACCTTAATTGTTTTATTTTTTCTGTGGACTTTTTCAGCATGAAGTCTGTCCAGTGTTGTTGCAGTTGTGAGAATTTCACTGGTTTTTCTTTGCAGTTTTTAATTAAATTTTATTAAAATTTCAGGCTTTTACTTTTCCAATTCTTTCTCCCAACGCTATTCAAATTTATTTACCCAATCGGGTCCTGGAGTACTGTTTGGAAAAGGATTTGGCTTACTTGAATATTCTAAATAGCTATTCACCATTCTAACAAGGTCACTTCGAGCAAGAGGAAAACCACATGAAACTGTGAACTTCTTGGCTCGAACAAGACATTGTTCTTCTAGTGAGGTCAAATATGTATTTCATCCTGAACCTTCATGTATTGGTGGGTTTACAACATATCTTTTAAGTTTATCAAGTGGTATGTTATATTTCTTGGCTAAACACCATGAAAAAATAAAAATGGAACAATTATTTTAAATTATGCCTGAAAGTAGCATTTTTAATTTTGCTTCAGTCTATTTTAAAATCAGAACAAACATATTTATCACCGTAAAAGTGATTTAAAAAGAAAAATTGCAATTATATACATTGTGTATGCTAAGCCTAACCTGCAGCAAAACATGACCTATTTTACCCCACACAGTTTTTTTTATCCTAAAATATTTGTTTTTGCAGTTATATTTTTAAAAATTTTGAAAATTAATCTTGATAAAGTACTTTATCTAATAGAATTATAAAAACATGTGAATTTATCTCTAAATTTTCTGAAATCAAAAGTTTTTATGACCAACTTATGCAAGCTTCAAGCACCAAAACATAAAATTGTTATAAACTATAACTGCAGAGTAAAAGTTGAAGCTAATTTTACATGTAAAATAATGACAAGTATCAGTATTACTATATAAAAATGGCAACACAAAAATAAAAACTCATTTGTTTATTTTTTTAGAATCTTTTCAAAACTGACCTATTTTACCCCGTGACTTATTTTACCCCACCTGACCGTATTGTTTAAAAGGTCTGTGACCACTTAATCCTATTATGCAGCACGGCAGCTATACGGTGCCGCAGACAGCGGGGACCCGAGACGGAGGTTCGTTCGGTTAGAGGTTTATACTATTCGATGTGCAAATTAAGATATTATCCGGTGCATGCATAGCACCACCGCTATACGGTGCCGGAGGCAGCGGGGACCCGGGTTGGTGGTTCGTTCGGTTATAGGTTTATACTATTCCATGTGGAAATTAAGGGATTATCATACAAATGGAGAATTCAGTTAGATTCGAAGCCCTGATGTAAATGTAAGGCCCACTAGCGGGCGAAGCCACTAAGTTTTATTCTTATAAATTTATACCCTAATGCTTAATTTCGACTGAATGAAATTTTCATCCATAACAGCTTAAAAGGAATGATATCAGTACAAAAACCCTTAACGGGTTAAAAGTTGTGACGCAGCACTTTCTTTTGGCTCTAAGAATTTCAAATATGTGTCTTAAAAGTAATGATATCAAATTTGAGTGACGCTATGTTAATTTCTTTTAAATCATCATTTTCTTTTTAGTTTTATTTATATTCACAGGTGCAATTATTATCTTAACATGAAAATACATATAAAATTTATTCGCTAAAGCTTTTTCATTCAGATCTCTCAGGAATTCAAAATATGGGTTTTAAAAGAAATGATATCAAAATTTGAGTGACACCTTGAAGTGAATTTAATAGGATTGTTTTAAATTTCAATTTAAATTATTTTTCGTTTCTCTTCTAAAGTATATTTATACATACAAACAATACTTTTAATTTTTCAATACACTGTTAAATATATTACTTTCACTGAGCCTATATTATGTATTGAAATGTATTTATTTCAATAGACTGATTCATGTTTTGTGCCACGGTATCCAAAATCATAAGTAAAATTTATGTAAATGATTATTTTGCGTCATAGTATCCACTTGCATACATTTTCCTTTGTTTGGATACTATGATGCAAAATAATCATTTACATAAATTTTACTTATGATTTTGGATATCATTATCAAATTTTGATATAATTTCTTTTAAAACCCATATTTTGAATTCCTGAGAGATCTGAATGAAAAAGCTTTAGCGAATAAATTCTATATGTATTTTCATGTTAAGATAATAATTGCACCTGTGAATATAAATAAAACTAAAAAGAAAATGATGATTTAAAATAAAATTAACATAGCGTCACTCAAATTTTATATTACTTTTAAGACCCATATTTGAAATTCTTAGAGACAAAAGAAAGTGCTGCGTCACAACTTTTAACCCGTTAAGGGTTTTTGTACTGATATATACTACATAGAGCGCTAAATGTTAGTTCAATTAGGAAACGCGTAGCACAGTTTAAATTTCCACTTCTGGAATTTCCGGCAATAAACGGAAATGTACTCGAGAATTCTTGTGCTGCCCTGTATATGATGCATGGAATTTAGACACACCAAGTAATAGACAAAAGAAGAGTTAAATTTAAAAACGCGTACAGCAACTGAAAACGCAGATCCAGCATTTATTGTTAACAGACAGTACCAAATTCTTTTGTGTGCCCCTTCAAATGAGCGATGATTGCTATAAACAAAATATTCTATAGTAAGCCTCTTGTAATGCACCTTAGTGATATATATGAATGTCTACATGCTTGAAATAGTGAAACATTATTAAAATAAACCGCAAACGATTTTTCTCCGTAGACCGTAATGTAACGGAATTCTTTTGAAAGCCTCTGTAAAGAAACTATAAGTGAAATGCACATCATATTCTATAGTAAGCCTCTTTTAGTGCAGTTCAGTGATATATGTCAATTTCAATATGTTTGAAATTGTATAACATCATTAAAATAAACCGCGAATATTTCCCCCCCCCATACATCGTAATGTGACGGAATTATTTTGTGTGTCCCTGTAAAAAACTATAAGTGCTACATACTACATTTTCAATACCGAACATGCCATAGTAAACCTCAATAACATACTTCAATTGCATGACAATCCGAGTATATTTATGCGAGTTAGAGTACGGTCAGACAGATAGACAGACAAACCAAATTTGTAGTTTAAAAAATGGTGGTTGTAGAGATCGATCTCAGCTAACGAATGCAAAAAAAAAGGTTAAATATATTGAAATTCAAACGAGACACTATAAAATAATTATTCAATAGGATTAGTAGTAGTGAGCGGGTGTTTTCACGTGAGTCAACGGGAGCCAAAGGGTGTGTTTTAATTGAGTTATGTATTTTCCAACTGAACTATACTACTAACTGTGAACTATACTACTAACTACTGAACTGTACACTAAGATATGATTGTTGATTATTGCAGTGTATGGGTGGTTACTTCGGTAAGTACATTTTCACTCGTTATGCGTTCTCTGAAGTATATGCTTAATTTAATATTTTATGTGTTAAAATCTGACAAGTTGTGAATGAGATTTCAACGCTTCAAATAAAATTAAGCATATATTTAAAAAAATATTTTGTAAACTAAAAATAAAATAAAAGCGATATACTTTAAAAATGGACGCATAAAAAAAGAAGTCAAAAATAATTATTTTCTGTGGAGATATTTAAAAAATTAGAATGCGTTTGACACCAATTGGTTTAACATTATCGAAGGAAATTTGAGATCTCACTGACTAACACCCTTAAATAATAATTAAAAAAAATTAATAAAGAGATACACTGTAATGTTCTTAAATACAAGTCACATTTTGAACAGAAAATTACTTTAACAACTGAATACTAAAAACCACACAAGTATTTTAGAATTTATTATTAATTGGCAGAAATTAATTTTATTCATTATTTTAATTACAACTATCTAGTTTAAGACTTGTCCCAATAGAAATTAATTAAAAAGATTGCGAAATCACTATGATAAATTTATAAAATTATACAAAGTATATTTTTTTCCTTTTTTCTGTTAATTTTCTTTTCTTTCTTTATTTATATATATATATTTTAAGTGAGTTTCTTAGTGATTTAGCACTTTTTAAAAAAATGAATTTCAGTTTGAGCGAGTTTGTTTTATAAATTTTCAATCTGGGTGTGAACTTGACTCATTTTTGAGAATTTTAGTTTGAGTTTGAATTATTTCATTTTTTAGTGAGTTTGCCCAATACTGGAACCTGCACCAGCCACGCGAAAATACTCGCAAGCTAATGTTAAACTTATGAGAGCGTTGCGTACAAATTTCTCGCTGGCATTTTGATATTTTAAAATAATTTTTTGCATAGTGTTGGCCTGAAACGCAGATCAATTTTTTTTCAAAAGAACATTACTTTTCAGTCTGCATAAAACTTTCAAAAGTAGTATTAAACAGCAAATAACGGAAGTACTATTTATTACATAATTACGAAAAAAACTTTGTTAAAATTGTACATTATGAAATGTTTATTTTCAAATACCAATTATATTATCAAATTAATATATTGTTTTACATATTAATTTGATATTTTCCCATATTATTTTGAAATTTTAAATATTAATTTCATGGTTTCTCATAGACTGTTCTATAAAGTGTTATCCGTTTTCCAGTTTTTATGATTTGCATGGAGATCCAATGTCTGCAATAATACGATAGAGTTAAGTTCATACGACTCTATGAAATACGATGAGTTAAAGATTAGGTTCTGGATGATTTTGATAATTACAGTTCGAAGAGGCGCATGCAAAGTTGCCCGGCTGCAATTGAATACACCCATTAGACAATCGAGGCAAGAAATTGAGGTAATGAATGCCATGGGGCAAGGCTCGTGCAGTAAGGGCTTACTTCGATTTAGGGGAAAAGAAGGATACTCTAATTTAAAACTGTGTTTTTTTTCTCACACATTACATTACATTATATTGTTACTTACCCAACCCATCATACGTAGTATAGGGTAAATCTTGTAATCGTTTTGAAAATCGAAAAAAATTTTTTGACGGATTTACACATTTCAGACACTGGAGATTCCGAAAAACATATTTTTAGGGGGAAAAAAATGCCATGCGTCTGTGTGTCTGTGTATCTGTAAACGCTCTATCTCCCAAAAAATTGAGTTAGAAACCTGCAATTTGGTATGTACTTAGTATGTAATAATGGGAAGAAGCCTATTTCAATAACCTCGATTAACCGGAACTATTTTCTTCGGACTCTCGAAATATTCGTTCTCATAAAAGGTATATAAAAATTTTCGGAATTGTTTATTTTAAGAAATGAATATAAAAGACAATAAAAAAACATAAATTTTGCATAAAGCATGAAATCGATCGGATAATGAGTTGCCGAGATATTTGGTATCCTATTTGCCACACTCTTCGATTTTTCATGACCCTGTATTTCATCCAAATTTCACTTCAAAGATATATTTTAATTGGAAATTTCACGCTTAATCAGATGCAATAAACCGCTAGGTAATAGGATTATTATTTTTGGAGTTATAAGGAAGTTTATTTCAAGCAATTCAGTAATCGAGCCCTTAAAGTTTATGACGTCATCAAGCCACGATTTTATTTGAATTGCAATGCATTTTATAAGTAGCTTACACATTTTTATTTTAATATTTTACATTATGCACATCAATGATGGGTAAGTATTACGGTGGCCCCCAACGACTAGTTATTACATAACATTCACTCTTAGATTTCACTATGAAATCTTAGAGGTCAGCATTAGAATTATTCTGATATTCGTAATATACATTCAGTTCTGTCTTTTGACAATAGTTTAACATTACTTATCGTATTTTTATGAAATATTTACGCTCAATGCCACTGACTGAGCTTATCTGGTATAGTGCCCTAAGTGATACATTTTGTTTTTTACAAGTTTGATAGCTACTGTCCTGTATGATGTTATATTAATATTTGTGCCGCTGATGTCAAGAAAGTTTCCACAGATGCTAAGCAACTATTCTGCCGTTTCCCATGCATATGGACGCACTTCAGGTATTGGATTATACTACCTTTTTTGTGTAAATATTGTATATGATTTTTTAGGGCAAAGACTAAGCGTGAGACTTGGTACTTTCTTTAATTAAACGTATTTTATAATAGTGATTAACGGATAAAGTTTTTGTAAACTAAAAGTAAAATCTCTCAGATGTGGATATCCTGTAAATCAAAGTAACAATTGATAACAAAATTTGAATATTAATTACTCCAAATTTGGATCAAGAAAACTAATCATATGCAGAGATTTAAAGATCTAATTAAGAATAACCTCTAAGTAAGTAAGGAATAACCTCTAATTAAGAACCTCTAAGATTATTGAATATTCTGCCATCTCCCATGCATATGGACGCACTTCAGGTATTGAATTATACTACCTTTTTTGCGTAAATATTGTATATGATTTTTTAGGGCAAAGACTAAGCGTGAGACTTGGTACTTTCTTTAATTAAACGTATTTTATAATAGTGATTAACGGATAAAGTTTTTGTAAACCAAAAGTAAAATCTCTCAGATGTGAATATCCTGTAAATCAAAGTAACAATTGATAACAAAATTTGAATATTAATTACTCCAAATTTGGATCAAGAAAACTAATCATATGCAGAGCTTTAAAGATCTAATTAAGAATAACCTCTAAGTAAGTAAGGAATAACCTCTAATTAAGAACCTCTAAGATTATTGAATATTCTGCCGTCTCCCATGCATATGGACGCACTTCAGGTATTGGATTATATACCTTTTTTGCGTAAATATTGTATATGATTTTTTAGGGCAAAGACTAAGCGTGAGACTTGGTACTTTCTTTAATTAAACGTATTTTATAATAGTGATTAACGCATAAAGTTTTTGTTAATTAAAAGTAAAATCTCTCAGATGTGGATATCCTGTAAATCAAAGTAACAATTGATAACAAAATTTGAATATTAATTACTCCAAATTTGGATCAAGAAAACTAATCATATGCAGAGATTTAAAGATCTAATTAAGAAGCTACTATGTAGCAAAGTAATGTTAATTTCTTAATCATTTTCTTTATTCTTTTTCTGTAACTATTGTATATATAGATGTAAGGTCATTGTGCCGAAATGAAACACGATTCCACATAGTTTTGTCACATTTAGGGTATATTGGCATTAGACTAATTAAATATACTATATTTTATCAAACAGAAAATTTTTGAATAATTTGCCTTTAATTAAAAACTAACTTGATCTATTCAAAATTGAATTATTATCTATAATATGAGCAAACAATATCGGAATGTTGCATTTAAGTAATTTTTGTCGCATTTACAAGAGTTAAATCTGTATTAGGCGTCCAAAGTACCTAAATATTAAAACGCATTTTATGTATGCCAGTTCATCTTAAAATATTCCTTTAATTACCATCAAAATTTGAAATACTTAGTAAAGAGTTGAGATAATATCTCTTTAGGTTAACTGAGGTTATATATTATTTACGACTGGTGTGATTTTCGTTAAGTGCTTAATTAATTTTACCGGCTGTCGTGCTATAAGTTAGAAATCTGTGAAATCACAGATTGCGGTACTGTTGACACATATTTTATAGAGTTTAAATCTTTGATTATTCTTAATTTTTAGCCTTATTTCTTAAATTCTAGACATAAACATATAGGGAGGGGGTACTCTTAACGGTTGCTACTGAAAGAAGCTTCTGAATTAGATAGAGCTGTGCGGTATCATGTGCGGCTGTACATGGAATTTATACGTAATCTTTTTTCGCGTAAATCCATATTAGGCTTTATATTCATGACTTCATATTCATGCCGCGAAGGGTATTTCTTTCCACTGGCAAACGATCTTTTAACAGTATCACCTTAATATATAAATCCAATTCATAATCTTCCATATTCTTTTCTCTTCTAATCCCTTTCAGGGGCAAAGAATTTACGAACGAATTTATTAGAAAATGAATGAATTTTTTTTTCATCTTGTAGATTATAAAAGCAAAATTTTATTCCAAAATCATGGTGCGATTATGGCATTTAGGGATTAAAATTAAATGGTAAGTAATATTGCACCGCCCTACAAAGAGTTAAAGGTCTATACTAACTTAGAGAAAAAAAATGTACTTTTTATGTTATACAGATAGACAATTTAATAAACAATTCAATATCCTCAATTCTCCGAGGATAATAATTTTAATATTAAATTGACTATTAGGGTATTTAATACTGAAAGCGCATAATAAATCTTATATTCTTTTCATTATACATAATTTTTAAATCTGTATTTTTTTCTATTGTAGTGTCTTTTACTTGCTGCTGTAATCATATATTTTGAATGAAAATCCTTTTTAATTCAAAGAATATTTTCGTTTATAATAAAAACATAAACAAAAATTGTCATATGTATAACAAAACAGTGTATAAAGTATGCCGATGTTTTTTGTGTCGAATAACAACTCTATTGTGCAAAGATGCAAGTTATTTTTAATCACCAGTACTGTAGTTTAATTTATTTGTTTTGTGTTCATTTATTTTGTATGCTCAAAATCCTCGCACTCAGTTATTGCCGTGAATTATGTTTGTGCTACAAAATGATACTCCAATACTTCGAGAAGCTCTTTTTATAATACTTTTTATAGAGAAATACTTATTTTTTTATTATTACCGGAACACAAATTACAAAATATTTCTTATAACCTATTTAATACATCAAGTATTTATGTCCACATAATGTTAGAAATTCGTATAATGTTTTTTACAACTCTACGTGACTTATTTTGACATAAGAGGGGATGTACAGAATAAATCTTAATCTAATTTTTAAAAGTTCAATAGCAACACAATAAATATTGCATCTGAAAACAGGAAGTATAATGCATAAATAAAAACATTCCTCATAGCACATGTTCCTCATAGCACAAAACGGGAAAATAGAAAATACCAACTTAGTGACATAAAAATTATTGAAAAATGAACCAATTAATATTAATTCATTTTCGTCCAAAGGTGCGTAAACGCTCCTTTTCAATAAATATATTTTTATTAACACTGTGTATTTTTCACTAATTTTATTTTTCTGCTATTTGTAAGGGTTCTGGAGACATCTATAAAATATTAGTAATTCAATTGAAGTAATCACTTTCTGTTGAGAAATTTTCAAATTACGCTGTTTCTTTACTTAAACGGTTATTGACAAATTCGACTTTTTGAAAATGTATAATTATTCCACTTGAGATTAATCATATGTTATAATGGAGTAAAGTTGCAAGTTCTGTAAATAAAATAAAAATAAAACAAATGCCATAAGAAAAACTTAATTTTTTTAAATTTAAATTTAATGGTAAATTATTAATGGTAAATTAATAATGGTAATGTCAAATTGAATAAAATATTATTTTTCATGCCCGAAACTTTTTTGGTGTCTTAATGAATGTAATTTAAGCAAATTTCAATGCAAATAATACCACATTTTATAAAATTTCTATGCTTGGCCTAAAATGGGTTAAAGATGCGTCTGTAATTTAAATATAACTCAATTCAATGTTTTTTTTGTTTTATATGATATTTTGACAAATCCCAAGGTACACATGCTTGTATACTTTGGATAAAAATGTCGTTAAAATATTGATTATTAATTAATAATGTTGTTATCTAAAACTCATCTATTGAAACGTATATTTTTTCATGACCATTAGATTTCGCGTTGTCAAACACCCCACAGTATAAATTTGCGTTCACCATTACTCGTAAATTTTTCAGTAAATATGTAAAATCGACAACTTTTTGAGACCATACAAAGTTGAAAATCTCTTTCCTCGCATATCAATAACATAAAATACAAGTCAACGATCTACAGGGTACAAACGATAGTTACAATTATGACGGGATAGAGCTAGACTACTGTGCGACAAGTCTTTGACTATAGTAAAATGACTATGTGATATCATATGAAAGTGACTGCAGCGCCCCTATTGATAAACTTTGAAAAATGTCAACTTTATCTCGAAAACTATGACAGATAACAAAAAAGTATAATTAAAAAAGTGTAAAGCGTCTCACTTTAGTGTGAAATAACGTATTACTTATAAGTTTATTATAAGCTCTGAAATGATAATTTTTCAATAACCAATCTCCGGCATAATTACGTCATAATCACGAGCATGGTAAAAATGCATTTACTAGCAAAAATAACAGATATAAGGAAAGTACATTTTATTTTAATAGAGAAATGAAAAGTATGCTTAGTTTGCCCATAATTTTATGTAATGCATGTGTATGCATGCGTATTTTTTGCTGATGGTGGACACATTGAGCATGTTTTAATATATTTTATTATCAAAATAAATTGCACCTTACTTTTGTGTTTCTTTTATTAGTAAATGTGTATCTGTTCTTTCTGCACACGATTTTCACGCATTTAAGATAAAGATTGTTTTCCAAAAATAATGTTTAAAAAAAACAAAACATTTCCGGACTTTTAATAAAATTCATTTTGCTTGTAACACGTCATTTCATACTAAATAAAGGATGCTCTACACATTTGTAATTGGCTAATTTCCGACATATCTCATGTATTTTTTAAAATGAACGATAACGTTTAAATATCGCCAATAGGAGGCGCTGCAATCAGTTTCATATAATAGCACATAGCCGTTTTAATACAAGTAGACTCTTGTCACACAATTGTAGCTTTATCCGTTTAGAAGTTATTTGAGTGTTTTTTCCACCATGTATTTATGGATATCATGATGTTATTCTCATTTCTCTCTATTGTTACTCTCATGAACAATTTATTTTAAATCATTATTTTAACATATCCCTATTTTAACGTTCACCCCCCCCCCTCTGCTTTTTTAGTGTTTAGGGTGCTGGCTTGAGGGTGCTGGAGAGAAGGAGCTGGATTCGAATGTCAACTCAGGCATGGGTGTTTGTAGCGGGTCGGATACCGCTATAAACAAACATACCTGTCTATATAGCCCTCGTGTGCAAAGATGACAGGTCCATAATGAAGCAAATAATCACTATTTTAATAGCCAGTCGCAAAGTGTCTGAATCATCCAAATGCGTTATTCAACAAAATGAAAAAAAAAAGAAAACTCAATTCGAAACAGGTTTTCCATGTTGTAAAGCACATGATCCCGGAACACAATTTAAATCATAATTAAAATGTTTCTCAAGATAGAGCAATGCAAATTTGTATTTTACGTAAATGAGAGATGACCTATCGAATGAAATAAAGAAATACATACAACCTTATTGATTTTTGTAAAAATTCGTATGCAAATAAATAAGCAAACTTCTCTTGAAGTAAATTTCAGTACAACGGATATGTAAAACAATGGTGAAAACATATTTTTTCTGCAAATTTTGGAATAGGAATTGCGATTATCGTCCACATTGTTTTAACCGACTGTACATGTCCTTGTTTAATTCTTTTTAATGATGTTTTAAACGTGTAAAACTAGTTTTACATCGCCTTTTTTAAAATAGATTTTTGAACGAAGATTAAAAATTTAATTTTTGTAGATAATTCAAAATTAATATCTAATATATATTACAACTATAAACCATCTTATATACAGGGTGAATCTAAACTATTTGGCTAAACTTTAAGGGGTGGTAGTACACATCAAGACAAACAATATTAAATAGGAAACTAAGGGTCCCAAACGTCTTCCGAAGGAGATAGCCGTCATTGAAGTCCAAAATTTCAAATGATGATAAAAAACGAAAAAATTGGTCGATTTGTTTGCGGTTTTCGCTAGAACTATTCTTTATGTCAGTATTTTCTCGAAAATAAATTTTAAAGATAAAGTTCAAAAAATGCCGATAGAGGGCGCTTTAGACTTTGGAGTAACGAACAACTATATTTTACCGTTATTTTTTGTATCTCATTAAATGCTTTCAAAAGCTTAGACTTAAACTTAAATTTTGAGCTCAAAATCCGAATCATTGGGAGTGGTTAAGTAGCGCAAACTGAACTGTGTTCAGGAGTTGAAATTTGAAACCCCCCACCCCCACACACTGAACACAGTTTAGTTATTCCCGATCTTGGCATCGTAGACCAGGCAGAAACTGCTACCCGATACACGTAAAATAAACGATAGAGGGATGACAAAATTAAATAAAAAAATATTCATAACAGACATGAGCAATTTTTCCGCGCAAAATAACAAGAAATAATTTACAGTTACGTAGCCATTACGTAGTAACGGTCCATGTCTCCCGATTGACCGGCAATGTGTAGTACAGAAGGATGTAACCTAAAGATGGCGCTGCGATCGAAAGTGATATAAAAGCACTGGTCGTCCACATTCATTGTGTTTTCGTCTTTGACGGCTGTAGGGATGACCAGCTACACTAATCAGGAAATGGCCGAGGCTTTACGGACCAAAAAATTTTCGAACACTTGCATCGGCGTTTCGGAGAAACCGGTTCGTTTGTCAGCAGGATGCACGAAACTGGAAGTATCAGGGGTGCAAGGACACCGGAACATGAAGAGCATGTGTTGCGTGAATTCGAGGAGAAAACCGGAGACAAGCACGTGGGCTGTATCCACCGCCCCAAATGTGAGCCAGATGACGGTTTGGCAAGTGTTAGAAGCCGAAGAGCTTCGACCCTATCAAGCACAGCGTGTGCACGCCTTGAAAGCAACCGACCATCAGCCACGTGTCGATTTTTCACGATTTTTCCTCTAACAGTTGGATGCGCAACCAGACTTTGCCACACACGTGCTATTCACCGATGAATGCAGATTTTTCGATGAATGCCTCCAGGGCATTCCCATCTACAGCGCCGTAAATGAAATGCATATAGGTCATTTCCTGATTGGTGTAGCTGGTCATCCCTACAGCCGTCAAAGACGAAAACACGATGAATACGGACATCCAGCACTTTATAGCACTTTCGATCACAGCGCCATCTGGAGGTTACATCCTTCTGTACTACACATTGCAGGCCAATCGGGAGACATGGACCGTTACTACGTAATGGCTACGTAACTGAAAATTATTTCTTGTTATTTTGCACGGAAAAATTGCTCATGTCTGTTATGGATAATTTTTTATTTAATTTTGTCATCCCTCTATCGTTTATTTTACATGTAGGGGGTAGTAGTTTCTGCCTGGTCTACGACACCAAGATCGGGTATAACTGAACTGTGTTCAGTGTGGGTGGGGGGGTTCAAATTTCAACTCCTGAACACAGTTCAGTTTGCGCTGCTTAATCACACCCAACGATCCTGATTTTGAGATCAAAATTAAAGTTTAAATCTAAGCTTTTGAAAGCATTTAATGAGATACAAAAAATAACGGTAAAAAATTGTTGTTCGTTACTCCAAAGTCTAAAACGACCTCTATCTGCACATTTTTAACTTTATCTTTAAAATTTATTTTCATGAAAATACTGACATAAAGAATAGTTTCAGCGAAAACCGCAAACAAATCGACCAATTTTTCCGTTTTTTATAATCATTTGAAATTTTGAACCCTAAACTTTAATGACGCCTTTCTCTTTTGGAAGACGTTTGGGACCCTTAGTTTCCTATTTAATATTGTTTGTCTTGATGTGTACTATCACCCCTTAAAGCTTTGCCCAAGAGTTTAGATTCAGCCTGTATATTTAAAATTTAATTCATTAAGTTACCTTATATTTCAAGAGGTTTAAAAAATCAATTTATGAATGATTTTCACGATTTTGACGATTCTAATTGAAAGGTACATGTATGAGCCCATCTTTTCGCGGAATACACACAAAACAATTTTTACTTTTGATGTGTTTTTACTTCATATTCTTTGTTTTATAAGGCATGAAGTATAAAATGCATTTAGAAGTATGCATTACTATAACTAAGTAGAACATAAGTTGAACTAACGTAGGAATTTGAAACAGGAAAAATGCGTAAACGTAAGTTCATATTTGCGTAGGTGTATATTTGTAAAATGCAAGTTCGTATTTACTTCAAAATTTCTGAGAAGTTTATCGTAAATCTTTGTAACAAAAATACAATTATTATACTTATAGTCTAATTTTTTTTTCTGCTACTTTCCGTTTCTGACTTTCAGAAGAATCTTGTTTGAAGTTACCAATGCTTTTATTCATGAAAGTATTATTCCTATAGGAATATTTTCCTTTCGAATCTAGGTACAATTTTTGAAATAGTAGTCGACTACATATCGTCCTGCTATATATGTATGAGTAGATACTTCTACCGTCACCGATACTTCTCGTTAATTTCACTCTGGAGTAGGAAGATTCTTACTAATCATGGAATCACAGAAGATAACCTTGTTCAAAGTTACATATCTAGACATTATAACTTTATCAGGGTGAAATGCCAGGAATGGAGGGGGGTGGGGGGAGAGTCCTTAATCCGACGATTGATCACAGTCATTATGTCGCACATTCATAATAACAACGGTTGGTACTTTTATAACACGAGGTGCTATGGCTTGCGTCACGTGAATTTACCTCATTTTCACATGGAAATTTTATGATCACCTAGCAGTTTCTCCGTGGTCTTTTTTGTTTCATTTCTCTTTTTTTATTTTAAATTACTGCCAAGTTTTGTTATTGGGATCACATTTTGTATCCTTAAGAAAAGTAAAATATATGCTCTTATTGAAATGTACTTAAATGAAAACTATTTTTAATTAAATGTAGAAATAATTGATACTTGATATAGATTGTATTGACAGATATGTGATTTCAGAATATTTTTAATGCACGCCTTTGTAGAAATATATTAGTAATTTCCGCTGTCTAATCATACTTTTGTTGTGGTTGTTGTAACAGGGGACTGGATTAAAGCCGAAAAAAAGAAATTTTGGTTAGTAGTAGCCACTGGCTAGTAGATAACTTTTTTCACTTGCTAGTTCTGTCCTGTAATTACTCTTTACTTAGAAGCCATTTACTGGCCATTTTGAATATTTACTTTAACAGGAAAAACGCGCATCAGCAGCATTTGAAAACTCAAAATGCAGTGTACAAAAGTTTATTGAAATGTTTGAATTTAAATTACTACTAAAGCAAAAATTATTAATTTTCAAAATAATCATTAAAGCTTATTTCTATGAGACATTTTTATACTTAAAGAAATATGACAGTTTCTAACTGTACAAAATTTTCAGTTTTATTTTGGTGGCTTCAGTTTCGTCCTTCTTTTTTTTAAAACAATCTTATAAAACTAAACATTAAGAGGACCTGTTTTAATTGCATTCATTTATTAATATAAGAGCTAGGTAACAATTTTTATATTACTTAAAAATAGTTAGAAAATGTGAACATTCTCCCCCTACCAGAAAGCTACATTAATTGAAACGAAATCGATTGGAAAATAACAGAAAATTATATAGCATGTTGAGTAAGTTTTTCAATCTCCGTATTTCAAAGTATAATAGCCTATTGGCGACTTTGAGTGGTTATTTTCAGCTTTAGCACGGCATTATTCCTTACCACCGTCAAAAAATAAAGAATCCTTATATCTTTAAAATTAATGAAAATGATTGGTAAATTCACATATATCTGGTTTTGACTTTGGTTATTATTTTTATGCAAATATTAATGTACGTCATAATTCACATTTTTTTAATATGAACTTATTTATATCTTTCATATTTAAAATTTTTTTTGAATAAACAAATATACGTAGATTATGTTTGGATCCACTCATTATATCTCATTAAAAAGGAAACATTTCAATAGGATAATTTTGAAGAAAATATAATTTAAAGCTTGGTGCGAAGAATTAACATTACACTTTTTGAATTTTGACTCATTCTAACTATATGAAGATATAAGATAAAAAAATACGTAAACTACGTTTGCGTCTGATTTGATCCAAGAAACTCAAAATATAACTGTCGGTGTTCCCATTTTGAAACCATATGATTTTAATTATTTATAGTTTTTAATATGTAGACGTCCATTTTTGCAAAAATTGCAATCATATTCGAATAAAAGTTATTTAGAGTTTTATGGCATCTTTGTTGCGATCAATATCGTAAACGATGAAGTTGGGTGTATTGTTTACTGTGAAACGAACAGTGCATGAGTCAGTTTCTGGTTTTAATTGTTGTATACAAAGCCAAAATACTAATCTAGGTATTCTATATTTTTATAATGTTGATCAAATTTTGGTAATAATGTCGTTAAATATTCTGTTTCTAAGGCGTATTAGATTTGTGTACCTGATTATTGTTTGAGTCCGTTGGTATTAAATTCTGAATGATTTAGCATCGATTGAATACAGATGCAAAATTACAACTCCTTGCATGACATGTTTGTCCGAAAAACAAAATGTAATTTCACTTTGAAATAAAATGATTTACCCGAAAGCTATGACGACAAAGTGCTTTGCCCGGTGTGTATGAAATGTTGCATATTGTCTAATAATGTACGTGTTCCGATTTATGGCAATGAATTTGAAGGACTGTTAACTTTAGGAATCAACGGACAATGTTTACAACGACAGAATCAAATATCGGAAATACGTGACTCGTACATACCTGATGCTCTGAATAATCCATGTAAAATGCGAAAATTTTACAGAAAAAGAATGGATAAACTTATGCGATGCAAGGTTATTGAGGAAAATGGTAATTATATCTGTAAACAAATGCATAATTGAGCAACTTTTCACTGTAAAAAAAAGAGAATGGATAAACTTATGCGACGCAAAGTTATTGAGGAAAATTGTAATTATATCTGTAAACAGATGCATAATCGAGCAACTTTTCACTGTAAAAAAAAGAGAATGGATAAACTTATGCGACGCAAAGTTATTGAGGAAAATTGTAATTATATCTGTAAACAGATGCATAATTGAGCAACTTTTCACTGTAAAAAAAGAGAATGGATAAACTTATGTGACGCAAAGTTTTTGAGGAAAATGGTAATTATATCTGTAAACATATGCATAATTGAGCAACTTTTCACTGTAATAAAAGAGAATGGATAAACTTATGCGACGCAAAGGTATGGAGGAAAATGGTAATTATATCTGTAAACAGATGCATAATTGAGCAACTTTTCACTGTAAAAAAAGAGAATGGATAAACATATGCGACGCAAAGTTATTGAGGAAAATGGTAATTATATCTGTAAACAGATGCATAATTGAGCAACTTTTCACTGTAAAAAAAGAGAAAATGTTTATTAACCTAAGCAAATATAATATAACTACACACGGAAATATGCAAATATCTTTTTCGAGTTACCAACGATTCCAAAAATCGTTCTTTAAATTTAAAAACTAAAAAAAAAAAACAATATATTTTTGCGATTTAATGAAGCATTTATAAAAAAAAAAAAAATGTTTCTTTTACTGCCACTGATTTTCGGAAACGATTCCGGGTAATTTTTACAGTGTTTTAATCAGTTTCCTTAACCCGATTTTTAGGGGCTTTTGGATGATATCGATTCTCAAATATACATTTTCATATTCAACAACCATATTTTACCGAAAAACATGAAAAATTAACATCATTAACATTAACATTAAAATTAATGTTATTTTTTTACTCTTACATGTATAAATTCAGTTACGCAGTTAAAACTGTTTATTTGAGAACTGAGAGCTTCCAAAAATCCAATATTCCGGTTTGGAAAAACTGCCCTATAAAAACTACTCAGAAAAAGTTTTTGAAAATCGGTGGCAGTAAAAGAAACTTGTGTTTTTATAAATTATTCTTTAAATCTCGAAAATCTGTTGGTTTCGGATGTTTCTAAAAATAAAGACCATTTTTTTTCAGAAACGTGAGTAATTTGAAAGAGGTTATTGTATATTTTCATCTATGGTTATATTATTTTTTCTATATTTAAAAACATTTACCTTTTTTTTACAGCGTAATTTGACAATGATTGACCTTTACAATTATTATTTTCACTTATATATCACTTATAAAGTATCCTCTTGAGTCCTGGGTACCCAAATGGGTACCTAAATTCTTTTGCTCATAAAAACTAAAATGATTGATATTTTTACATTCTAACTTCACTTCTATAAAGTTGAATGCTTTTGCTTTAAAATTAAACCAATAAATGGCAGCACCGATGTCGATTTGCTTATAAAATAAATGTTATTTTAACCTGAGTTCGCAAAATGCTTTCGAAACAGTGCATCCAAGAAAGTAGGTAATTTTCTTTAGGTAATTATCTTTAAAATAATTCTTTAACATAAAAACTTTATTAAAAAAAATAATAAGAATTTGCAGATTATTCACTTATTCAAAGCTGTTATTTTTTTGTTGTGTAATTTTAGGTTATTGATAATTAAATTAATATTTTTGGGGGGTGGGGTAGTATTTTATGTTCATATTTGTGAACCTAAATTACAAGCCCCCTAAAACAATTGATTTTGAAAAAATATATTTTTTGTCCTCTATGATGTCATTTTGTTTGTTTAAAAGCAAAGAATGAGTATTTGTACAATTATTTTAACTTCGGGTCTTAAGAGGTTAAATCTTACGTCTATAAAATCTTCGTACAAGTAGCGTATTGTATACGTGTATGCCCGTGGATATTTTTAGAAACATTTGTCTTTTTTACAACGTAATTTAGCAATGTTTGACTCTTACTATTAATATTTTCACTGATATTATTTTAACAAGTATCTTTCTTTATTACTTACGTCTATAAAATCTTTGTTCAAGTAGCCAATTCATCTTGACAATTCTTCGCAGGAAAATACTAATGCACATTTGTCATCGATTTTTTAATAGTATAGATGTAGTTTTTTTGTCTTTAACTAAAACACGCGTCGATAAAAATGTTAATTTTTTTTCATTTACAAATATTCTATCTAGAGGAGTCGACAAAAAAAAATAATTACATTTATTTTGTATAAAAAATAAAATCATTTGGAAGGATATTTGTGATAATGTCGAGGAGAGGTAATAAAAATTGTCCAGACGTATTTTACAAATACTTTAATTCATAAAAATCATGTTGTCATTCAACTGATTGTAAACAAAGTCAAATCACGCAACTGATTTCGAAGAAGATTTCATACTTTCATATTGTAACAGTATTTATAAACACATCATGAATGATAAAAATGTAACAATAAATGTGAAACAGTCACATTAGAATAAAGAAAGATTGATAAAACATCTCTATTCCTTTCATATAACCAGTAACTACTATGTATAGGAATCTCGATATTTAATAAATCTCTTCTTCAGTTTTGAGATGAGAGTTAATTTAAAACTTCAGAGTTCTTAGCTGAAATTCTCCATTGTGTCTGGCATATGTTTTGTTTAAAAACAGATGATGGTAAGTTAAAAATAATTTAAAGGAAAAAATATCTCTGATATATTCAATCACGATATGTTGATATATGTATTGTTTAAATAATACGATAATGATAAGTATTGAATTTAAATTATATACATGTGGAGGAAAAATTTGCCCTATGAAGTTTTATTTGTATAGCTTACATATAAAAATATTTGTAATTTATACTATAAAGAAAGCAACATTTTCCTGAGTAACGCTGACGTCACACTCATGATGTCAACCACTCAAATAATATATATTTTTTTAAAATCAATTAACTTTTAAACATCGCATAATTTCAATTTTTACATCGCCGAAACGATAATAAAATGTCTTTCAAATACAATTGTTTGAAAAATCTATCTCAATTTAATGATAATTTATTGGTTATAAAATAATTTTCACGGAGGATTTTTAAAAAATCTTTCGGTATCACATGATCCCCACTTACGGTACGTTTCGCACTTAAATCAATTAAATAGTTCAGTATTTGTTTCCAGCTAATATTCCATAAAGCAATTTAAACTTTATCAATTAATAAATAGAAGATATAAAAAAAATTAAACTATGTGCATAAAGGCTGAAATAATGAGAATCGAGACGGTTTCTTTGAGTACTGAAATCTTTCACGATTTCTTTGGCTATTAATCGCTGGCATGCTTCTAATACGAAAGTACCGTTTTAGTACTTTGTACTGAAGATAAAATGAAGCAAAAATGTACTGAAGATAAGAAACCTATTAGAGTTTTTAATTTAGAAAAATCAATTATGTTGTGTACACCGAGAAATATGTTCTGTAACCCGGGTTGGATCCCCTTGTTTAAATAGCACCATAAAAAGTCATCGAAAGCTTAATGAAATGGAATACCCAAACATCTATGCTTTACGTACCCCGTGAAGAATTACATGCTTCTGGCGTATCCCTAATTCTTTTAATTGTGAGAAACATGGATAGAAAAATAGAAGCACAGATAACAGTGAATGAATAAAAATAAACATACATTTTTATTTTTATTTATTTATTTTATTTTATTTTTTTTTATTTTTTTTTTTACATTTAACGTAAACTTTACGCATAGCATGCTTTTAATGTCATGGTAGCATTTGTTAAGTTTTCCATATTTTTGGAAATTTTGATGTTAATTTTCTAAGATACAGTTATAAGGCATATTTAATATCTTTTTTGTTTTCAATATTTTGTTTTTAAAACGGTGAATGAGATGCACTTACTTTTTTGTTCCCGTGGAAACCGCGGGATAAACTAATAAAAAGTTTAATACTTGGAGTTATTAAAAACCGAGAAAATTTCTCAAACAAATAATACATTTTACTTATTTTGAAGTATCCACTTTAAAACTAGAACATTGGGCGTTAAACTAAGCATTAATTTAGGCGTTAATCCGGCAAAAGAAAAAATACTTAATTTGAACCAGAAATTTGATTTTGTGAAACGCAATTAATTTCTGTGTAGTATTTATTTCAATTCATTTACTATATAAAATTTGTGGGTAAAATTTTTATTTAAAAAAAAAAAAATCAAATTGATCCTTGCAATCATACTAGTGCTACATAATGATTATCAGTTCAATTGTACATAAATAAAATAAATATTCGTGTTCATTTACTTGCATTATATCAAGTTTGTGAGTTTTCTACAAAAGCACAATTTAACAAACGATCAATTTCAAAGTGGGAAATGAAATTGGTTTAATTAATTGCGAACGATTTTTCATTTATATATCAGTTATCTTATATAAATATTTTAAAGTTTATTAAACTTTCAATACCTCCGGCTCTTCACAGATGCTTCGATGTTATTATTTTTCAAATGATCAGATTGTATTTTTAATTAAGGTATAAAACGGGAAGTTCCTGTATTAAACGGACATGAAAAATAACTCAATAGTATAATTTATAGCGGTACTAATTTTGAAAAATATTGTAGCGTCATAATGGAGAATTTCAGCCGCCAAAATGCACACTTATATAAATTGATGAAATTTTACTACTACAGGCTAATAGCAAAAAATGTTCAGTTTGCAGAAGTATTTTTGATCGCTGATTGCTGAACACGTCACTAATGCAATAGTAGCTGCACTATGAAAATGCAATGTCAGTCAACGTGAATTAAATAACTCAAAACTTAACACGAATTTAATATTTACAATGTACAACAACAATTTATCTTCCTTTTTAGACACTCTGAATCCGGATTTGAGAAATTGTCTTTCTTCAGGTTTTTTTTCTTCAGTGATTTTCAATTTAGTCTAAATTTTCTCCGCCTTTTTCGTTTTACTTAAAAAATATATGTATCTTTGACTGGCATTGAAAGTATGATGGCACTTGAAGAAATTGCAGGATCTGTCTTTGACATCATTTCTGAAATAGAAAAAAAAAGGAGTAATAAAATACAAATCAAATAAAAGGAATTACAAAAAAAAAAAAAAAAAAAAAAAAACTTTATGAAATACTATGTTTTAACTATTTATTTTCCATATTACGAATTTTACACTCAGACATTATCTAAAAACATGATTAAAAGTTCCATTAAAACAGTATTTCATTATCAAAAAATCCCTGACGGCTCGGCCTACAGGCACAGGTAGATTTCGAAGACGCAGACCGTGGGGCGCCTTTTTGTTGGGAATTGCGGAATAAATTACCTTTTTGCCATGCTGCCGCAGTTGTGTCCCATAAGGGACCGCCCACTTCAAAACCTAGCTTGTTCGCAGGCGGATCCGCCAGGGATTTTTTTGATTTTTTTTTTTTTTTTTTTTTTTGCTATAAGGGTTGGTCCTATAAAAAACTTGTCAATAAAAAAGTTTTAGATAATATTAAGAGGATTTATAATAACTTTAAGTGGATTTGATATCTTATGAATTGACGAAGTTATGATTTTTTTTCTTCCCCTTTTCCCGCCTCTGGACCATTTTTAATGATATCAAAAATCTGTTATACATAAATTGTCGGACCTCTTCCTAGAAGTAATGATAACTTTAAACGGATTCGATACGTATCATAATTAAGACGTTATGGAGTTTTTTCTGTTTTCACAAAAAGCCCCCCCCCCCCCCCTTGGTTCGATTTTGCCCATTAACGAACTTGACTGAGATTTTATGCCTTTTGATTTTATGTATGAGTTTGGGAGAGATTTGTGAAGAATTATTTGAGTTATCGTGTCCATAAAAAAGTGACATATAATATATATATATATATATATATATAAAGTTTTGAACTGAGGGTGATTTTATGTTCTGGGAGTCATGATCGGCGTAGATCTGAATTTTTTTTTCAAAAATTCCAACTTAGGGGAGAATGTAATAGGTAGTATTTCTGACGAAATCCACCTAAAATGTAAAAAAGTTTCAAATAAAACCGTCACCATTACACAAAAGCGCTTTCACTCCGGCTAGAGCATCATCAGTTGTAACTCTCAAGCAACTGACTCTTCACTATATATACGACTGGGGCGTTCACTATATATGCGTCTGCGGAATAAGATGTTGGACCGTAGATCTTACATGAGGGACTATGCATACATATGGTGCTTCAATTACTGAGAATATTGTCCGGATGAGGTGGGGATGAGGGAGTAATATGACTCCATTCTTTTTCTGTCTGTCGGCAACAGAATTGTGTCATAGAGCGTTAAAAAGAACCAGCAAAAAACTTTTTCAGACTTTGACTATTTTACTTAAGAAAGATTGAAGAATGTTATGACGTAATATACTTTTTATAATAGCACAACAAGAAAACAGCTTGCGGAGTATCTTTTTTTTTTTTTTTTAATCTAAGAAATCGCTAAGATTTGTTTTACAAATGTATTAAAATGTTTTCTAATATAATAAACTGCTGTGTGTGTAAGTCGTTATCAATAATAAGTAATAAATATTACAAAACAAGATGAAACACGAACATTTGGTATTTTATTTAGCCTTTAGAATAATAATAAAATACTATTGACTATTTAAATTGAATTTAAAATCTTTTTAATCACTATTAATAATTATATGTCTTTTCTAAATTTAATAACAACGAAAGTAATTTATGATATATATTGGAACAATATATTTTTGCATTCTAAATCTGTATCTGATTTCTAATTTATGCATTATTCTTCTAATAAAACTTAAAAATATATATAAAATGATTTGATTATTTTTCATAGAGTATTTTTCACATATAAAAGTTCGAAATAAATATAATGTCAAATAGAAATTACTTTGATAGTTTGAGTTAACTTTGATAAAATGAGTACAAGCTTAATTACTCATTACATAAAGAAAAGTAAATTTCCGAATGGTCAAAAATTGACGAAGAAATGGTGGGATATGAAAAAAAAAGAATGGTTTTGCTCCATTGGAAAATGAACATGTACTTCAACATTTTGGTTAACGTAAACTTAGAAAGGAGGGCTTTACAAAGATAATTGATAGAAATTAATGCACTTTCTAATTTTAATTCTTATTTTATTACCAAGAAGAATTTGGCTTTCATAAGCTGTTGTGAAACAGAAAATATCTGCTTTACTCTTGAAAATGTAATTTTTACTCTTGGCTATACTTTTTTCTGCGATAAAATTTTAAAGCTTGCAGTACAGTACATAATAAACATTTATAAAATACCGGCCTGTTCTACGGGATCAGAAAACATAAATAAGAGAGGAATTTGTTATAAAAAAAAGTGTTTTAATGGAATGGGGGTGGTGGCAGGATATGGGTATTTTCAGAACTCATGTCTATCTGTCTTTTTAATTATCCGGTCTGCACTTCCTTCACATTAGACCAAATGGTCGGGAGTCTACTGTATCTAAAATTTTGTTCCGTAACTTTTATGCCGGATCAGTTAAATCAGAATGTGTCAATAATCAATTATCATTTACAATATTTAAAAACAATGTATGTATAATAATGTTAATTCAGTCATTAAAGAAAATATATGCATTATTAATAAATTACACAAAAATAATAAAATTTAAAATATCTTGTTTCTATTCCTTTTTAAATAAATGAAAAAAAAAATCTTCATGAATACCGATAAGATATATGAACAGTAAAAACTAGAAATAATAAATGAGAAATGCAAATTTAGATTGAAAAATATGTTTGCGGAATATAATATGCATACGCTCATCATTTAAACAAAATATTGTAGCTACGAGTTTTTTTTTCTTTCTGAATACCCCCATCGTCTTTGTTAAAATTTAATTTATTGTTCGGCTTTTCTAAAAACATATGAATTATTAGAAAGCATTCTTTTTTCTCGGAAAATATTGTTATTTAGTCTTGGCAAGTATTGTCAAAAATATGTCAGAATATCTCATTCTTATATGCTTGGGTTAATATTAGACGTTTTTCATTTTCATATTTGAAAAACATGACTGGATTTCTCTATTTTTGAATTAAATTTTCGCGTATAAAAGATAAAAACCATGTGAGATTTTTAAAAATGTATTTTGCATTTGTGTAAACAAGTTCTCTTTTCATGAATTAGTATATTAGAACTTATATAGTATTAATTTTTTTAAAATGAATTCAGAATGTATGTTTTTTCTCTCATCTATGAAAGCTGTAAAGTTTGTAGTTTTATAGTATTATGTTTTAATTTTTGTAAATACAATATTTATGCTTTTAAAAATTGTTTTTAATCTTTGATTAACTGCATAGTTTTGCATCGATAAACTCTTACCAATAATTTAAATTTCGTATTGATCGAAATACATTACAATTAGTGAAAATTCTTTAACATTCATCATATCAATATACACTGATGGCCATCCAAAATGCTACACCATGCAGGAATCCAAATAACAGAATGATATTTATTGGACAAATACATTATAATGGGAAGGACAAGTGATTACATTTTCAGAAAATTTCGAGGCATAGATCCTGAGAAAACACTACCCAAAGCAGCCACCTCTGGCCACAATAACTGCATTTATCTGCCTAGCCATGGAGTCGATCAGAGATTGGATGTCATGTACGGGTACATCAGTCCATGCAGCTTCAACACTATGCCACAGTTCATCAACCATAGTGACGGGCGAGTGGTGGCGGCCCAGTCGCTCAGAAGCCATTGACAGGACATTTTCAATTGGTGAGAAATCAGGAGAACGTGCTGTCCAGGGCAACAGTCGAATCTGTTCTGTATCAAAGAAGATCAGGATAGTACGGGCAACATGCGGTCGTGCATTGTCCTGCTAAAATTTGAGTTGCGGATGCATCGAAGATAATGCAGAACCACGAGCCGTAACACATCAGAAATGTAACGGCTGCTGTTGAAACTGCCGGCAATGCGAACAAGAGGTTACCGAGACGTGTATACAATGGCACTTCATACCGTCACTCCAGGTGATATGACAGTATGACGATTCGAATGCAAGCTGGCGATGTGCGTTTTCCACGATGCCGCCAAACATGGATACTAGATCATGATGCTGTATATGACGCAGGAATGGCGTCTCACGTCGTCTTTGATGAATCCAGGCTCTATATGCAGCATCATGATGCCAGCATCCATGTTTGGCGGCATCGTGGAAAACTCACATTGCCAGCTTGCATTCGAATCGTAATACTGTCATATCACCTGGAGTGACGGTATGAAGTGCCATTGGATACACATCTCGGTAACCTCTTGTTCGCATTGCCGGCAATTTCAACAGCAGCCGTTACATTTCTGATGTGTTACGGCCCGTGCTTCTGCCTTATCTTCGATGCCTCTGCAACTATACGATTTAGGAGGACACTGCACGACCGCATATTGCTCGTACTATCCTGACCTTCCTTGATACAGAACATGTTCGACTGTTGCCGGCACGTTCTCTTGATTTCTCACCAATTGAAAATGTCCTGTCAATGGTTTCTGAGCGTCTGGTCCGCCACCACTCGCCCATCACTACGGTTGATGAACTGTGTCATAGTGTTAAAGCTGCATGGACTGATGTACCCGTACATGACATCCAATCTCTGTTTGACTCCATGGTTAGGCAGATAAATTCTGTTATTGCGGCCAGAGGTGGCTGCTTTGGGCAGTATTTTCTCAAGATCTATGCCTCCAAATTTTCTGAAAATGTACTCAGTTGTTCTTCCCATTATAGTGTGTTTGTCCAATAAATAGCATTCGATTATTTGAATTTCTTCATGGTGTTGCATTTTGGATGGCCAGCAGTGTATAAGTGCTTGAAAGAAGGACAAAAAGAAAAAAAATCTATAGTATAAAAATATTTTGTAAATAACGACAAACAGTATATCAGACATATAAATGGTCTCTGGGCGTAAAAACCCCCTTTCTGTTGTTTTGATTGGAGAGATTAAGCGTCGCCAATAATATTATTGTAACCCTTTATTTTGCTGTCTTTCAGTTTTAATTCAGATTTAGATGTGATGTAACTAGAACCGAGTTCTCGGCGGTATATCCAAGTTTCTGAACCAGCCTTTTGCTTGGTTATAATAAATAATTTGTTAGTTTTATCTATCTGAACTTTTTATTTGATGTGTAAATTAACGAGAAAATTTCTTAGTATGATTAAGATCATGATTCGAAGAACAAACAATTAATTTCGTTTTGCATTATCTTCAATTCTGGCGTCCGCGACAGGATGTCTGCACTGGATTTATGATTTTGTTCTTGATAAATGGTTCTCTGAAGACTTGAGGTAAGCTCAGTCTAATTTATATTTTTGTTGAACTGTAAAATAAAATTGATATGTCTACTATAGATACTTTAAAAAAGAAGCGTTCTGGTTTACGAACGCAAACAACAAAGCTATGTACTAAAATATGTACAATTCTTGAAGATGACTCTATGTCATTAGAAAACAAGTTTGATATGTTAAATATCTGTAAAGATCAGTTAATTGAAAAATACGAAACATTAAAAAAATTAAATTCTGGCATACAAGACGAAATCGCCGATGCAGATTTCGAAAAAGAAATCGAAAGCTCAGAAAGCTATAGTGAAAAAATTATCGAATCGCGTTACAAAATAACGAAGTTCTTACATGAACGCAACTCCCAAAACCAAAATAATGCTTTTCAAAATTTTATGAAAAATGATTCCGTTTCTCAAAACGGAAATATAGAGATATCTATGAACTTGCCGAAGCTAACAATAAACAAATTTTATGGTGATAGCAGTTCTTGGCTCGAATTTTGGGGGCAATTTTCTAATGCTATTGAGAAGAATTCTAATTTAACCCCAATTGATAAATTCGTATATTTAAAATCCCTGCTTGGAGGCAGTGCCTATAATGCTGTTGCAGGTTTTTCACTTTCCGAGGAAAATTTCAAAGATTCTGTTGATTTGTTAAAAGATCGCTATGGTCGTAGCGACCTAGTTATCAATGCTCATATGAGTAAATTGTTAAGTTTAAAACAGGTAAAGAATGCTTCGAATGTTAAAGAATTACGAGAATTGTATGATAAATGCGAGATACAAATAAGAAATTTAAATTCTCTTGGTGTTACGTCCGGAAGTTATGGTCAACTTCTCTGCCCGATTTTAATGAAATTAATACCTTCTGAAATAGCGCTAGATTTGAATCGTAAAAGAGCCAATACTGATAAAATGGAGATCGAAGAGCTTCTTTCCTTCATTAAAAACGAAGTGCAATCTCTAGAAGCTACGATGACACTGCAAAACTTTGAAAATAGTTTTAGTGCTAAAAATACAAAGTATAATAACAATTATAAACAGTTGAATAATTATAAACGCGACATTCCTTCAGCCTCTGCATTGGCTACTAATGTAAAAAATGTTTGCATATTTTGTGAAAATGATCACGATTCTAAATCATGTAAAGATTGTTCTATTCATCAAAAACGTGATAAATTGCGCATCCACGGACGTTGCTTTGTTTGTTTTCGAAAATTTCATGTGTCGGCCAAGTGTAAATTTAATTCTGAACGCTGTAAATATTGCAATAGCAATTTTCACCATTTTTCGGTTTGTTTAAATAGGAATTCTAATCAAACCGTCCCGAAAGAAATCAAATCAGCAGACTCTGTAATCACTTCAATTTCTCATTGTAAAGCCAACTCAAATGAAAATTCCTTTAAAGAGGTTATTTTACAAACAGCTTGCGTAAAAGTGGAATCAGGAATAAATTCTGAACTTTCCTTATGTTTATATGATTTAGGTAGTCAAAAGTCTTTTGTGACACAAGAATTAGTTTCAAAATTAAATCCACGAATTATTCGTAGAGAAAAACTTCAGATTTTTTCCTTTGCAGCTATTAAGCCACAAATAAAAACTTATGATGTTGTGCAATTAAAATTATCTCATGTTGAAGACAAATCGCGTTTCATTTTTATTGAAGCTTTAGTAACAGACGTAATTTCTAACGCAACGATTCATCCCCAACTTCTCAACAAACAGATAACAGACAAATTGGCGCCTTATAAGTTGTCCAATTTTGCTGCGCCATGCGATTCTCAAATAAATATATTAATTGGAGCGGATTATTTTTATCAAATCTGTCACGAGGGAGAGGTACAGAAAATAACTAAATCTCTATTTTTATGTGAAAGTTTATTCGGACACTCTTTATGTGGGTTTTATGAGGATGAAAAAAGGAATTTGAAATACGAATGTGTTTTAAATCTGTCCGTTGTAAATCTAGAGAGAGAGGATTTGAAATTTTTATGGGAAATTGAATCTTTGGGTATTACGCAATCAAATGAAAATATTTCAGATATGGATAAGGAAATTGTGAATAAATTTGAGAATAATTTAAAATTTGTAAATAATAGGTACGAAACGGGTTTATTGTGGAAGGATGAGAAAACTAGAGTAGATAATAATTTTGTAATAGCAAGGAATCGTTTTAACGAATTAAGTCGTAAACTCGAAAAGGATAAAGACTTATGTAAAAAATATAAGGCTATTGTATTGGAACAAAAAACTACCGGAATTGTCGAAGACTGCCGTGATAGAATAATTGAGAATGGGTATTTTATGCCTCATAGACCAGTTTTAAGAGAGGATAAATTAACTACCAAAGTGAGGATGGTTTTCGATGCTTCTTCTAAAGAAAAGCATTTAAATTCTTTAAATGACTGTTTATACCCAGGTCCTAATCTTAATCCGAACATACTTGATGTTATACTGAATTTTAGAAAATATAATATTGCATTTTGCGCTGATTTAGAAAAGGCCTTTTTGCAAATTGGGATATCAGAAGAGGATCGGGATTATTTAAATGTTTTGTGGTTTGGTGACGAAAATGATAACTTAACTTTTTTGAGATTTACTAGAGCTGCTTTTGGGATAACTTGCAGTCCCTTTATTTTGGCTGCAACGATTAGATATCATATTCGTAAATATATTGATCATCCTGAAGTTGTTAAGATCTTGAATTCATCTTTATACGTAGATGATTTAATAACGGGGTCAAAATCTGATGAAGACTCTTTTTATCTATCATCAACCGCTTCGGATATTTTTAAGGAAGCTGATATGAATTTGCGAAAATTCAATACTAATTCTGTTAAACTTAGAAAAATATGGGAGGAAAATAAATTATGTGACTCAGAAGAAAATTCGAATAATTCTTTAAAGATTTTGAGATTATTATGGGATACCAATTGGGATATTTTACGTTTTGATGTACAATCCTTTCCTGATGAATGGAAATTTAATCCAACGAAACGCGTTGTTCTTAAAGCCATGTTAAAAATCGTTGATCCGATTGGATTCATCGCGCCATTTTCTATTCGTATGAAAAGTTTACTACAGGAAACATGGAAAGGGGGTTTGGAATGGGATGAAAAGTTCCCTGATGATTTAAAAATTGAATGGGAAAATTGATGTTCAGAAATCGATCATTTAGATAAATTTGAGGTTCCCCGCAAATATTTTCCGCAGGTCCTAGAATTTTCAGACCCAATTGAAATTCATATTTTTTCCGATGCCAGCCCTAAGGCTTATGGGGCTGTAGCTTATTTTCGATATATCACAAGTAATAATGAAATTATGACCAGTCTTATTTGGGCAAAATGTAGAGTTTCCCCGATTAAGTGTTTGACAATCCCTCTTCTTGAATTAATGGGGGCATTAATAGCTGCTAGGATGTCTAAATATTTAAAAAATGTATTTAATTTTCAAAATTTGGAAATGCATATCTAGTCAAATTCTACTATTTCGTTATACTGGATAAAAGGATCAGCCAATAATTGGAAGCCCTTTGTGGCTAACAGGGTTGTAGTAATACAGTCTTTGACTGATCCGAAATTGTGGAAATATATCCCGGGTAAGGACAACCCGAGTGATCTTCTTACTAGAGGCGAGAATTTACATAGCCTCACTAAAAATAAATTATGGTACTATGGTCCAGAATGGTTATCATTACCAAAGGACAGTTGGCCAAAACCTGAAAAGGTACCATTTAACTTAAACATTCTAAATCAAAGCACTTTGAATGAAAGAAAATCATCGAAGTTGAGTTCTGACCAAATATCTTGTACAGTAGGTGTTGTACCTCCAGAATCATTGTTAAAATTAGAAAATTTTAGTAATATTACAAAATTACTTAACATCACAGCATGGATTTTAAAATTTTTAAATAATATCAACAAAAGTAAAATTAAAATTTCAGGTGAGCTGACAGCTCCAGAAATTGAAAAGGCAGAAATTTATTGGATAAAACAAACTCAGTTATCTGTATTTAATCGCGAAATTGACTTTTTGAAAAAGGGAAAGCCCATCGATAAAGATTCTGCATTGTATAATCTGAATCCAAAATTAGATGAGAATGATTTACTGATTGTATCTGGCAGGATACAATTTTCAGAATTTTCTCAAAGGGAAAAGCATCCTTTTATACTTCCAAATGGGAGTACTTATACCACATTGTTGATTCAGAATGCTCATGAAAAGATTTTCCATTATGGAATTGCAACCACATTAGCTCATCTATGAGAAAAATATTTTATAATTAGAGCACGAAAATTGATAAAATCCGTACTGAAAAAATGCCTCATTTGTACAAAATTTAAAGCTTCTCCTGGAAAGCAGGAAATTGCACCTTTACCAAAAGATCGTATAATAGAATCCCCCCCCCCTTCCAGACCTGTGCGGTGGATTTTGCAGGTCCTATTTATGTTAAAGCAAAAACTGGCCAAGAAAAGGCTTACATCGTTCTTTTCACGTGCGCAGTCACTAGAGCAGTACATCTCGAATTATGTACGAATTTATCTACTGAAATCTTCCTTTTAGCATTTAAACGCTTTATAGCTCGAAGAGGAATATGTAAAACTATGTATAGTGACAATGCGAAAACTTTTATCAAAACAGATAATTTACTTAGAGAAGTTTGGAGCCGAATATCAAAAGCTGAAATTTTACGATATTTTATTAAAAATAAGATCGTTTGGAAATTTATTGTTCCAAGAGCCAGTTGGTGGGGGGGATTTTGGGAACGAATGGTTCGTTCGGTAGAAACTCCGTTGAAGAAAGTTCTCGGTAGATCTTGTCTCTCATTTGAAGAAATTCAAACCACTTTGACCGAAATTGAGGCTGTGATTAATGGTCGCCCATTGACGTATGTCTATGAAGAAAACAGTGCACCGCTTCCACTTACACCTTCTCATTTTTTGATCGGCAAGCGAATAAATTCTCTACCAGATCTTCATTGTGTTTCAGAGACTAAATCGAATAAAATAACACTGACAAAAATTTTGAGATATCGAGATCAAGTTTTAAATCATTTTTGGAAACGTTGGAGACAGGAATATTTGCTTGAACTTCGTTCTGCCAATTTTACAGTTCCGGTCAAAACTCCAACTGAATTCGAAGTTGGAGATATTGTGTTAATTAATGAGGATAAAACTCCATAGCACATGTGGAAATGTGGACGAATTACAGAACTGTTTTTAGGAAGAGATTTGAAAATTAGATCTTGTGCCACTTAGACTGTTTCCGGTGTGATAAAAAGACCAGTCCAATTATTTTATAAATTGGAACTGGATATTATGGACTAACAAGACTTCAATGAACATTATCATGAACATTTTATTTTTATTTTCCTATTATTATCGTTTTATAATCCCATTATTTTGTATATTTTAGTTTCAGTGTTAGCTCCTGTGAAAACTGTTTTTGTGTTATCTCCTTATTGTAAGTATGTTCTATTTTTATCTTATCAATGTAGTTTAAATTTTTTTAGAAATTTAATTTGAATGATGAACAATTGGTTGTTCATCCGGGGGCAGTGTGTAAAAACCCCCTTTCTGTTGTTTTGATTGGCGAGATTAAGCGTCGCCAGTAACATTATTGTAACCCTTTATTTTGCTGTCTTTCAGTTTTAATTCAGATTTAGATGTGATGTAAATAGAACCGAGTTCTCGGCGGTATATCCGAGTTTCTGAACCAGGCTTTTGCTTGGTTATAATAAATAATTTGTTAGTTTTATCTATCTGAACTTTTTATTTGATGTGTAAATTAACGAGAAAATTTCTTAGTATGATTAAGATCATGATTCGAAGAACAAACAATTAATTTCGTTTTGCATTATCTTCACTGGGTAGGAAATAAAATAAAAAGCATATTCCTAGATTATAATTTTAAAAAGAATTAATTGGGTGATTTTAAAAATACAAGTTCAAGTTTTAGATTTTTTTAAGAATCAATAAAGTCTTTGCTACAAAGAAATGCTACATATTTCTAGAACTTCCCTGCGTTCACTATATTTCTTAAATCATTAAATACGTTTGCCGGTTATCAATTATTTGTTTTATAAGAATTTAAAAAACTCTAAAAACACTTTCGACTAATGTTCTTTTAGAAATTTCGTGGGATTCAGTGCCTTAAAGATAATTAAAAAAAATATTTATATTACGTATTTCGTAAAATATACATAAAACATTTACATCTCATCTTAAATTGTAAATAGTTTCGGAATCTCACATTGAAACGTCCCGTACAGTGCATTTTGCACACCTTATATTTCTAAATTTCTAGAAAAAAAAATTATGTTTTATAAGATTAATTTTAAGACAAAAACAATTACCATGTATTACAATATAATAAAAAACTCTTAACGTAGGTATATGGGACAATATTTTTGATCAATGCGCATTTGTAGCATATTTCAATTTATAACACCCAATGGTGTACAAATTAAACCAGCACAAGTAATAAAAGATTAAGGATTGACAATAATTGCATGGGTGCCAAATATTACGTATTTTGAATGCACTATTCCGTAAAGTAATTCCGTAACAGTCATGTTCACCTTATTAAATCACAGAATTCTGCGATTAAATAATGCGCAAATGACCATTCAAAAATAATGGTTTTTAAAATCAGTAATTCTTTCCACCTATTAATTAATATTCATAGTCATATTCTCCTACGTGCTCCATAACATTTTCTTCCTGTTTTAATGATAGTCATAGGGATAGGTCTTGGTATTGTGATTGACTAATGCTATTATTATTTTTTCTTTAAATGACTATTTTAAGTGGCAACGGATAAATAAATATATGTAGTTTTTGTCTATTTATGTGGTCCTAACTTCAGACATACACTTGCAAAGAAGGAAAAAAACGCATTTCGAAAATTAGTGGGCTCATGGAGATTACCGATTAATTTTTGAATTCCGTTATTTTAAATTCGTTTTGCTAAATTTGTAAGCCAGGCTAGAGTTTCGTCCAAATTTGACATTGATGTATTTTTTACAGTATTCAAACATTAAATCTCTATATTGATTTTAATTTTAATGATTAATGAAAATTTATTTTTTTTTAATTATTCAGAAATAATAAAATATATGTTTTTGTAATACACTGTTTTTGTTTATTTTTAATTAAATGAAGACAATATCAACTATACCAATATAATAAGAAAAGCATAATACAAAAATAGAAAATTAAATAAAATAAACATATAATAAGTAAATAAAATTGAAATATATGTTTTCAAACATAATACAAACATGCTCCTTATTTAAACAAACTATTTTTTCTAAGATTTTTTTTTCCTTTCTCAATACCCCCACATCGTCTTTGTTAAAAATTACTTCAGTATTCGTCTTTCTGAAACCACATATGAATTTAGAGAAGCATTCTTTTCTCCAGGAAATATACTTCTTTTAAACCTTGTCAAGATTTGTCAAGAATATGTCAGAATTTACCATTCTTATTATGCTTGAGTTAATTTTAGATGTTTTTCATTTAAAATAAGTTGAATGAGAATTTCTACTTTTGAATGAAAATTTGGCTTAACAAAAGAAAAAGCAAACTCGGACATCTAGGGAGAAAAACAATTTTTTTCCTAAGAAGTAAGGTAATAGAAATTACACACCTTTTTTAAACATATGATGTTGTATGTTTAAAAAACAAACAAACATAAGAATATAAATTTGACATCTTTGAAACTGTATAGCGTGTATATTAATGGTGTTATATTATATTAATTTGAAGTGAAGTATTCAAAATATTTAAAATATATTAATATTCATTCTGAGAAATGTTTTGTTATGATAACAATATTAAAAAAAGTCCTTCCGGCCTGAGTCGAGAGGAAAAGGTAGCTTTCCCATATCTTCGTTTTAAAACTTTAGGTACTGTTACTCAAAAAAAAAAAACTAAAATGCGAAGATCCCGATTACAGAAGATTCGTTAATACTGAATTTGAATAAGAAATTCGCAAATTAGTCAGTTATAGCGAAGTTGGCTTCATTTATGGAGACTTATTTTTGTTCATCAAACTTGGCGATATTTCGCAAAATGTCGCCAATGTTGTCGAGAATTTGACGCTAACGGATATGAATATATTGTTTTATGCGTATGATTGGGAAAATGATTACAAAAACGAAATATAATAATTTGCGATAAATCGTATTCACTAAAACTCATAAATTAATCTTTGGTTTTTTTGTAAGCTGCTGTCTTGTTTCAAAATGTCACCCACCCTAGAATTTCAAACTACTATATCTCAGCCATTTTTTAAGAAGACGAAAAAAAAAATGCTACGAAATCCCCGTATACTTAAAATCCATGTATCAAACTTAACACTTAAACAATAAATAAATTTGAATTTCGAATGTTTTTGTAAATATTTTGTAAGTTTTAAATCTTTTAGCGACCGCCATTTTGAAACAAGATAGCGTAAAAAGCTGGCCAGCGACTCGGTTGAGACTTAATACACATAAGCTTAATACAAATGCTTAATACACATAATTAGTTTCATCCAAAACGGTTTATAAATACGAGTGCTATCGTATGACATATATATATATATATAAATCACCATTTCAACGGAGGGTGGTTTTGGTGTCTGGGGGTCATGATTGGTAAAAATATACCAAAAATTTCCTGAATTACTATTCTTCGAACGGCTGCAATAGGTAGATTTTTACTTTTTGTAATAGAAGCTACTTAATAGAAATATTTGCTAATTTATAATATTCGTTGTATATCTAAATTATAAGTTTTTGAATAATATAATTTTACATAGTTTGTGATAATTTCATAAATGCTAAAGTAAAGTTTTTGAAAAGTTTATATTTTTTTACTAAAATGATTAAAATAATTCTTGTAAAAATAAATCGTTTAATTTGAGATAAAGTTTGCTTTAAAATTTGTTTATGGTATTAATACACATAAGCTTAATACACATGCTTAATACACATAATTCGTTTCCATCAATGCATCTTGCGATGCTGCCACACGTTTCTATTACAAATGCTGTTGTGTCCGCGTGATTTGAATCTAGTGAAATGCAGCATGCTTTGTGAGTATTTATTTTTTTTTCCATTTTCCATCTTTTTTTATCGTTTCTTTTTATTAATGCAATACATTTGGTAGAAATATACTGTTTGTGACAAAAATGCCAGTACATTTTATTATATATTGTTAAAATAATTTCCATTTATCTCTCATTTGATATCTAAATTCCATTTTTTTTTTCAAATATGTGATTAAGTTATATTTATTTTATTTATTTGGCATCTTTTATCATTTTATATATTAATTTTTCTGCTTTTTTCTCTAAACAATTTATGTTTGTATTGCTACATGCCATCACTAAATTGGAGTTTCGGTAATTTGATGTTTGAATTTGTTAATTATTTATTAAACTAATAGTATTCTATAGACACTAAATACTGTCCATTTGTAAAATGACGATTTGGTCAGGTTTTGATGATACAACTTGTTTGGTGTATTTTGATTTCAAAGATATTATATATATATATATATATAATATGAAACAATTCTTAATTCTTTGTCTTATTAAATTTATTGGATTGTCTGAATTAAATAATTTTAAATAATTTTATAACTTAATTTCTGCTTAGGATGCAAGTTTTATTCAATCACTTAAAGGCAGATATGAAAATACAGTCTTCTTTTACTAATAGAAATTCTTTCACAGTTATGAGAAATAAATTTTATCTGAAAGCCTATTAAAAATATACCAATATCCCCATTTTTTAAAAAGTGCACGTAGCTGTATCCGGACTCAAACAATTGTTTTAATTCGTACAATACATCAGTGAGTCCAGATGATGACTAAAAAATAATATTGTACAACACAGTTTAGAATTTAACAAATTAAATGTTTGAAATGTCCATGCATCTAAGATTGATATTTAAATAAATATATAAAGATTAAACACTGAAATCATATTTATAAATTAGTTTATAAATCACTAAAATACAAAATAAATGACACCCCGAAAGTCACACTAACATAAGAGATGCTGCAGCTCAACTAAATTAATTTGCTATGTGGAACCATTTATAGAACTAAATTGCTTGGCTCAACTACAGCGCAAGAGTAATCAGGATCTCAATATGCTTTGTTTAATGCTCTTTCAAATGCAATAACCCACATACATTTCTTATTAATCATTTTAAGATTATTAAATTTTTCTGATCAACTCTTTTCGTAACACTCACAAATTAAGTAAAGAAGTCCATTCTCAAAACGTAAGACGTTTTTTACATTAAAACCACTTAAAATGTCATACATAGTGATCATCATTATCGTTTAATTTAAGCACGTCAAAAAATTTACGCAAAGTGTACGGAAAATACATAAATTGCTTTTTAAAAGATTTTTTTGCCAGAGAAAGGATGGAATATAGGTTTAAATGGTAGTCATATAACTTTGAATTTCATAGTAAATATTTATCCTGCTCAAACTATGAAGAAATATGTGAAGGCATAAGCATCGAGAATAATTTCTTTCTAGTCTGTACCGGTATACTTTCCTAAAACATATCCGAAATAGCCTATTCATAGCGCCTTTTTTAATGTTTTATATGGTGCTTTGCTAGAACCCATCCCGTCTTACACGGTTAAAAATTTGCAGCAAACTGTGCCGTCATTCAACCGTTTTTATTGAAAACGGTTACATAACCGTAATTTAATTCTATTCTGACAAGTATATTGCCCATATTATGATCGGAATAGAGTTAAATTACTGTTATGTAACCGTTTTCTATAAGAACGTCGAATGACTGGACAGTTTGCTGCAAATTTTTAACAGTGTACTAACCTTTTGGAGTTTTCTATGTTTTTCGTCGAACCTAAATAATCTCTGTGTAAATACGGGCTAGGTGATCTTAGAAAGTTCCCCATAGAAGGCAATACTCTTCTTGCCCCGTGTTTCTCGCGCAGGTAATTGACCATAACACACACAACCACTACCACCATTTTTTAAAAGAAATGATACAATTCGGCTCATGGGCAGTCGATATAATATCCGGTTAAAGTGTCAGTATTGTTTTAGTTGCCCTATTCACAGGCAGTGTATTTTGATATTATGTAGGATATTATATTAATATAATTGTTGATATTTCAAACATCGTAAAGAGTACACAGTGTACTTTGATATTATGTAGCGTCTTATATTATTGCATTTGCAGTTATGCGAAGCATCGAAAAGTCTACATTAAAACCAAAGAAAATCATCTAGTTTTGACCGTTATTATCAGTACTTCCGAAAATATTCTTCCTTATAATTTCTCTCGGTGGTTTTAAAAACCAGCTGAGCAAGCAAATATAATCGTCATAGGGTGGGTTTTATGGAAACCTGGTTAAACAAAATCTCCAATATCTTAAAAGTTTAATCTGAAATTTGTAAATGGCAGGTTTTAGGTAATTTCCGAAGTTGGATCCAGAAACAATAACTTCTTATTTTTGACTGTAATATTTGTAATATTTTTCTTTGAAGCTGTACTGTAAAATATATGTTTAGCTGAATCTAGCATCAACCAGTTCTAAAAAAATTTATTAAAGTTAAAAAAAAAGAAAAAAAAAGAAAAAAAAGAAAAAGAAACGTTTTAAAAATTAATATATTTTAGTAATATCACACATGATAACGCATTCCTGAGCTTTGGTTATGTTTACTTCTCTCTTTTACTCTGTGAATTTCATTTGATTTAAAAAACTTGTTCTCACTAAATGCATTATGTAATTTAAACTTAATTAATAGCTTGGATTCAAATGATACATGAAAGATTTTTACTCTAAAGATGAATATTATGTCATTTGTAAATTGAATTAATTAATTTAAAATATTAACAAAAATACTGATTTTTTTATGTATTTACGTATTTTACTTTATATTTTACAAAACTGCAGAAAAATTACATTACGTAAAAGATGAAAATGATAGAAAAAAAATATATTACTTACAAAGTAATAATTAAATATAACACTCGTGAAAGAACACGAAAATAACATATATATGAAAATTGCTTAAATATTTTGTTTTCTTCTGAACTAGTATTTTTTACGTTAAAATAATTAAATTAGGAAATTCATTACATGAACTATTCCACAAATATTATATAAAAAATAAAAATATTTTATGCCCCAAAAAAAACTTTCAAAATAATTTTTTTTCTATTTATTAATTTAAAATTCGTGAAACAAACTTTTCAAGTGAAAAAATTAACTCCAAACTTTTTGATACACCAATCCATTAGCCAATTTAGGTAATTACTAACAAACCTACCCCCCACCCCTTCCACCCAGTGTAATTTTTTTTCATCGTTGAAATTAGCCGAGATCTATTATAAGCCCGTGTAATAAGAAAATGGCACGAAAAGAAAGGTTTGAGCATGTGTCAAGATCTTTTAAGATGGATGACGCAGGGAATTATATAGAGTCTTTCGACAAGAAGGAAAAAAATATGAGAAATTAGCAGTAGGCAGCTGTTTTCGGTGTTGATTTACAAGGTATTTATTGGCTTGACTTAATGGTTTTGTCGATTTCTCTGTTAACAGTCAAGGACTATTAGCTTTTGCCATTAATGTAACTGGAATAGACGAGACAGAAAGGTTGGGAGGAAAATGGAAGGAGAAAAAAGAGAGAATGTTGGGGATTACATTACGTAGCGCCATCCATATTGGTTTTACCACACCACTTTAAAACTATACTTAAAATATTATGTTAGGAATAACATTTATTTCTCACTTTCGATATTTATAAATATGATATTTTTACAATTCTTTCTTTAGCAAGTAAAACTGTATATATGTATTTTTCGAGATTTAGAAAAAGCTCTGATTTTTTTCATAATAAATGCAATTTTATTTAATTCATAATTTGACGAAAGTGAAATGTTGGCAGGAAAATAGATGGAAGGAAAATGTCGGGAACTATATTACTTAGCGTTTATCCATATTGGTTTACAGATAACATTTTAAGGAGGTTCGGGCTTTAAAATTCTCAAAAAAATGCATATTTTATAATTTTATTATTATTATTATTATTATTTTGCTAATAAAATGTTAAAAGTAAACTATATTAAATAAAGCAAACCGAATATTTTTACGATGATTACATTAGCAGATATAACAATTTTTGGGTTGTAGTATCAGTCCTGCCCCGCCCGTAACTGAATTTTAAGTCTATTTCGGAATAGATGTTTTCATAGTTTGTCATGTTTTATAGGATATGTCTAAAATTTCTTGCAAGATGGAAATTGGAATGTATGAAATTGGGTACGTTTTTAATAAGTTGTCTTTAGTATTTTTTAATTTTATGTGAAAGATTTGAAAATATATTCGTCAAAGTAAAAAACACTCTCAAAAATTGTCTTTTTTTACTTTTAAATTTATTATAACATTTGTAAGTAATGTTTTTATATATCCGGAAAACAAATTAACAAGGAACCTTTTCTGGCCATAATAGCGAAAAAATTAATGAAATCGGCAACGTGGTTCATGAGTTATATCAAAAATAAAATTCGTTTAAAATTTTAAATTATTTTTTTTAATTGAATGTTTTCAAAAACTTATTATCTGAAAGTAATCTTTATAAAATAACACATTTCAGTAAAACAGTTCATTAAAAAATGCCTATAAATAAAGAAAATTAAATTTTGACGAGCGGAAGTTAATATTATTGTTAAATACATCCAAAAAGTAAGACAATAATTTTATTACTTACAAAAATTGCAAGAATGATTTTTTTTTACTCTTTCATTAAAATTGTATATATGTATTTTCTGAAATTCACAACAACACTGGTGGTTTTCATTATAAACTAAATAAAATAAGTAATAAGAATCATAGCGTAAAATAATGTAATTTGAATTGACGAAACAGAAACGTTAAGAAAAATATGGATGAAAGACAAATTTGGGGTTATGTAGTGAATCCATATTACTTCTTAAATATCACTTCAAAATAATTGTTATTAAATACATTCTAAAAGTAAGATATTTTATTTTTCTCAAATATATTAGCACAATGCATATTTTCTCATTCAGATTGTACATTTCATTTTGACCTTTTAATTTACATGGACGACTTTTTACTTACTATGCACAATGCATGCGTATGCAGTAGCTACTCGTTATATAGCGCTTTCTGGGAGAAAAGAAAAAAGAAAGATGTATCCTAAAGCTCGATGCAACCGATGGCATAAAAAATTAAGAAAGTCAGTAGCTTTTACATATTATATATATGTATTTCAAAAAAGGTAGTTCATATGTATATTACACTTTCCTTAATAAAATTAACAATAGAGAATATAGTACTACGATGAGAAAGTTTGGATAATGTACTGATTTGAGACATAAATTCGAATTACATGAAATGGAAGCTATCACATGTGAAAAGAGATGTGGTGAAAAAGACGTACGTTCGCTGTGTAGAGTTTTTCCAGACTATGTACGTGAGCAAATTGTATTCCTTCTCATTCCTCGAAAGCAGAAATGGCGTTTGAAGAACAATGTGCGAATGAACTTTGTCAGCATTTGGTGAAATCGCCGACAGAGAGATTGCTTGTTACAGCTGTTGTACGGCTGAGAGAGCAAGGTTTCTTTCGAAGTTAATTTCAAAAGACGCCGATTCAAGTGTGCATCCAGTTTTGAGGAAAATGTGATGTATACAATGAACTTAATATCGTCGAAGGGATACAGGCATGATTTCAACAACTGTACTTTCGCTGGCAAAAGTGCATGGCTGCAGAACGGGAATACTTTGAAGGAGATTGTGTGTATAATATAACTAAATCATATCTGTTAGGAAAGCCAGTTATCGAACTTTTTGATTCTAGAAATACTCTGAAACGGCTGCAATGAAAATCATCTCGTCAAGAGGCTTCCCAGAATGATTTTAGTAACTGTACTCACGCTGACAAAAGTGCAAATCTGCAGAAGTGAAATACTTTGAAGGTGTTTGTGTGTAACACATGAAGTCAATAAATAATATCTGTTACGAAAGCCAGTCTTCCATTTTTTTGATTCTAGAAGTGCTTTGTGGCGGCTGCAATGAACACCATCTCATCAAAAAGCTTTCAGGAATGATTTCAGCAACTGTACCCATTTGCAAAAGTCCATATTTGCAGAAAGTGAATCCTTTGAAGGTGTTTGTGTGACGTTTTGATTCTAGAAGTACTTACTGTAACTTACTGATACTTCGGTTAAAATACAAATTTCTTTTTAGAATATTCGGCAAAAGTAATATGTTCAAATGAGTAGACGAGTATCATGAGTATCATAACGAGAGACTATTATACTTAAAGTGGAAGTTATAAGATTAAAAAGAAAAGTGTTTTTAACGTTGTTATCATGATAGTTGTAAGTGATCATATAACACACTAAATATTGAAAAAAAAAATTTTTTTTACTAAAGTATTCTAAAACATACTTTTTTTTAACCATCATGTGTTAATAAATCAATAAAAATATTACAAATATTTTGTGTTTCCTGAGAAAAAAATGTTCGTATATTTAAAATAAAAATAATTTTTTTTAATAATAAAATAAACAAATATTTTTATTTTTATTGTAATAAACGATATTCTATTACATCAAAAGAATTCTAAAATGTATTTTGTTATGATATATGCAATATGTTCCTTGTTACATATTTCTTTCCAAAATGAATACTTTCAAAAATGCCTCTTGACATGGCAGAAAAATGTGGAAATAAATTCAATTATTCTGAAGACATTTTTCAGATTCAAAAGAATACATGTCTTGCTTTAATGCTTAGGTAATATACAAAAAAATATATTCCTATTATTAAGTTATTTTACTGAAATTTTACATTAGTACATTTAAGAATAAGGATATATAGTTATTTTTATAGATAGAACTACTTGTACACAACTTTCCTCATAATACTTATCCTACAAATTTAACAAGTGAATGATAAAAATACGATGACAACTCTGAAATTAGTTTCTTAAAATTTAAATCAAATCATATTTCTTAACTTTAATGCTCATTAAATTAAGAAGAATGTTCTTATTTAAAATTTATGCAAGTGTTTGAAAGTTTTATTTACTGTTTATTTTGTAGAAATATGTGAGAAAAAATTTAAAATTATTTCGTATGTTAATCAGTAAACGGGATTACTTTAGATGGACGGGCAATCTAAGATGTTGCTTTCAAATTAACTTCTTAAGAAGGTAAAAAAATAGACATAATTACTGGTTGATTAATATCATGACTTATAAAACACTGAGGAAGTTAGTAAATTTTAAAACACATAAATTTTATAGATAAAAACCTTATCGATCAAATTTTATGTAATAATAAAAATTTGATGCCTGACATTAAAGGCAATTTTGAAGAATTTTTTAAGACATGAGAAACGTTTATAAAAATATGTTTACACTAAATTCTTATACATATATTAAAGGAGGAAACTCTATTTTTCTATATTAAAATACATATTGATCGTTGATGTATTAAAAAATGGTGGCAATTACTGATGAGCTGGAGCTCTTCGAAAAAAAGGGATCAAGCTTTCGACACAATAACTCATTGTAGATATTAACAACGAAAGAAGAACGGGAAAAAAATATTTGTTTAGTCTAAAAGCTAGTGAAATGTGTACCTATTTGTTTTTTTAATGTGCATTTTTAGTAAAATGGCTTCAATTTAAACAAAATTGTAAAATTTCAACTAAAAATGTCGTTATTCAAATTACACAGAAAAGCGATATATCAATATTTTGAAAAAATCCCACGCATTTCTCTGGAAAAAAATATGTAACAATAAATTTTCAAAAAAATAAAATAAAAATTTCATTGTTAGAAAATTTCTGGAACCAGAGTTTCCACCGATATTCAAAATGATGTTCTGAAAAATAACGCCCTTAGCTTTTAGATAGCTTTCATTACAAAAAGTAAAAAGCTACATATTGCAGCCGTTCGGAGAGGAAAACAATTGCATAAAATTTTGGTATATTTTCACAGATCATGAGCCACAGAACCCAAAACCAACCTCCGTTCAAATGTCGATATATATCTGACATTTGTCATGCTGTAACTCTCTTATTTATGAACAGATTTGGTTGTTACTGAATATGTGTATAGAACATAAGGTCTTGACCAAGTTAGTACGCCAGCTTAATCCGCCATCTTGTAAAAAAATGGCGGCCAACTAAAATTTAAAAATTTTTAAAAATTCGAAAAGATGTACAAAAAAATTATAAACTGACAAAATTGTTTCCAATACGTGTTAGATTGTGATACAAGGATTTCAGAGCATTTTTTGGCTTTATCTAAAAAAACGAACGAAAAATCATGCGTCAAGCATAGATTATGAAACACTTTCCAACACAGCCAGAAAACTGAAACAAAACTTCACCGTTAAATAATGTGAAAGAAGACATGCAAGTAAACAGTTTAGAAAACACATAACACATTGAAAAATACAGTTTTCGAAATTACCTTCCAGTGCCAAAAAAGTAGTCGAATTATTTTGTGCAGCCCTGTATAGGATCAATAGATGTGGATATATAGTATGATAAAATTTAGTTGAGTTAGAATATTCACATTTAGCAATTTTCGTGAATCGATGGAAATGTACTCGAAATCTTTTGTACAGCCCTGTATATTATCTGCAGACTTTTGTTCACAACACTTAATAAGATAAAAGGCAAATAAAAACTCACTTGCAGCAATTACCAAACGTAAACGACAGTGTATCTTTTTTTGCGTAGCCCTGTATATGAATTTATTTATATTCAACAAACTTATATTAATCTACTAAATATAGTGCAGAAGGAAAATGCGTAAGCACCATTAAAAACTTCCCTTAAGCAATTCACTCCCATAGTCTGTAATACATACGAATTCCCTTGTGTAGCTATGTATATGATCAACCGAGTTTATAAACACACACGTACTACGAAAAAAAATTGTTAAACTTAAAAACACAAAGCAAAGTTGAAAACGCACTTATCACACATGGACTGTAAATACCGCACATGTACTATGAACAATATATTTTGTGTGTCCCTGTAAATAAACGCAATGCACACAAGACAGCAATTTATAGTGCACCTCAGTAATTCATATAATTTTCATTATGTTTGAAATAGTAAAATATCACTAATTTACACTGCAGACGATCTTTTTCCATAGAACGATGTGTAACAGAATTCTTTTGTTTGACCCTGTAAATAAATAATAAATGCTTTGCACCTCATATTCTACAAAAAGCATGTTTTAAAGCGCTTCATAATTATATATCAATTTCATTATGTTTTAAATGACGTAACGTCATCAAAATGCACTTGAAAAGATTAATCTCCGTTGACTGCAATGTATCGGAAAACTTTTGACTGTCCCTGTAAAAAAAAGTATAAGTGCTACACACTTCAGATGAAATAGGGGACATGCTATAGATAACAACAGTAATATATAAAAATTTCAGGGCAATCCGAGCATATTTACGGGAGTTAGAGCACGGACAGACGGCCAGACAAACCGAAGTCATAAACACTTTTCAACTAGGTTGGAAAGGGGTAAAAACGGCTGAGATATGGCAGTTTGAAACTCTAGGGTGGCTGACATTTTGAAACAATCTAATTTTTGTTATGCGGTAACTCTCGTATTTATGAACCGATATGAACTTGACTGATCCCGTTTACGGACATATCAAGGTCTCGACCGAGATCGTTGGACAGCTTCATGCGTCATATTGCTTCAAAAGGGCAGTTAGTTAAAATTTTTAATTAAAAAAAAGTTCAAAATCATGTATAAAAAATTATAAATTGAAAAAATTGTTTCCGTTAAGGTTTAGATCGTGATACAAGGATTTCGGAGCAGTTTTTATTTCATCTTTATCTTAAAAATGGCTGAGATACAGTTGTTTGAATTTCTAGGTTGGCTGATATCATGAAACAATCTGATTTTTGTTATGCTGTATGCTCATGTTAAAATTCGCATTCAAATTCATATCTTTTCCTATTGGTATAGACAAGAAAGACAACAAATTTAACCGGAAAATGATTAAAATATGATGACGACTCTGAAATTAATTTCTTAAAGTTTAAATCAAATCATATTTCCTAATTTTAATGCTCATTAAATTAAGAAGAATGCTACTCTTTACTTTTACAGATCTAAAATGACCCTTACAGTTTCGATATTGATTTTTAATAAACAAAATATGATTTTTTAGTTGATAATGAGTACTTTAAGCGACAAAAATAAACTTGGAATTTTTTAAACAGTCAAACTCAGTGTTCCTTTATAAATTCTGTATTTTACAGTATGTGACGCTCATTTGTATAAGATGCACCAAAAATTTAGCACTTTTTTAGGGAAAAACATAAAAATATATATCACCTTTGAGTTAAATTTTAATAGTTAAAAATAATTATCCACTTAAATACAATAATAATATTTTCTGAACTGTCATTTAAAAATAGCTTTATGTTATAACTTCAGTAACACACGATTTCCTAATTAGTATAACTAATCTACGAGAGACTTTTTTTTAAATTAAATAATATTCTTCATATATAAATTACATTAGTCAATTTAATTAATTACACTTAATATTTTGTAATCATTTTAAATTAAGTATTACCAAAGAGTAATGTACATCATGACAAATGACAACGGGAGCGCGAAAAAATACCTATACCTACATTGTATAAGACGCATCCCTGTTTTTAAGCCTCATTTTAAGTGTAAAAAAAAGCGTCTTCTATATTGGAAAATACGGTATATAATAGGGTAACAACCTTATACCTTTATATGTTTTTAGCAACATATAAAGGTTAAATAATTAGACTGTTTTACATCAGACATAGTCCAAACTGAGTTTATCTGAATTATTATAACAATGATACTTTTCTGATTAATATGTTTCTTGATTTGTCACTTAAAAACTCCTTCACACTCAGATTTTATATTGGTAAGCAACATGTAAAGGTTAAATATTGAGAAATATATGATGCTTCTTTACATTTTATAAAACCTTTTCTCATTTAGTATTATGTTTTTTTTATATACGCCAGTCATTTACTTGAATTCTGTTACACGATTTTTACCCTGACGAATTTTCGTCATGTGCATTATAAATAAATACACCATGTAAAATATTTCTTCATATTATTTTTTTCCTCTGTAAATATGGAAGATAAATATTAAATTAAATCTGTAGTATCAGAACAAGTATTTAATTTAGGGCAAGACAGTTTTATATCAGATATGGTGGAAACTGAGTTTATCTGAATTATTATAACAATGATACTTTTTTGATTAATGTTTCTTGATTTATCACTTAAAAAACTCCTTCACATTCAGATTTTATATTGGTAAGCAACATATAAAGGTTAAATATTGAGAAATATATGATGCTTCTTTACATTTTATAAAACCTTTTCTCATTTAATATTATGCTTTTTTCATATACGCCAGTCATTTACGTGAATTCCGTTACACGATTTTTTTTTCCTGACGAAATTTCGTCACTATGAAACGTGCAGTTATAAATAAATACGCAATGCAGAAGATTTCTTCATATTATTTTTTTCTTCTCTAAACATGGAAGATATATTAAGTTAAATATGTAGTATCAGAACAAGCATTTAATTGTATTCCAATTTAAATTACTGCAGTTTTATATTCATATAGAAGATATGTATTAAATTAATTAGTAGCAGAATAAGTATTTAATTTAAATTCATTTAAAAAATGCTTTTTTATGTACTTATATTCAACAAACAATACTTCATGTTCTCCTACAGTATATTTTAAACAAAAGTTCGTCACTTTGTAAAATATAAATTAAATTCTTAAATAACTATTTTTTTAATTAAAGTGTAATTACTGCTTAAAGTGATAAAACCATAACATACATACATGCATTGTATGTATACACAGCTAAAATTAGTAATACTTAACAAATACATAACATACATTGGATATGTGATCTCGTCATTTATGTTTATCATTTTCCAAAAATTTGCGAGAATATTTTATTTATCATTTTGATCTGAAGAAGTCGCCGTTTGTGCGTATGAAACATATGTAATCTATACATTAAAAGATATTTTTAAGACTTTTTGTTATGTTTTTACATTGTAAAAATTTTGGTCAACAATTACGGTACATATACTGGTAACTTTGTGACCAGCATATATACCGTAATTTAACTGGACGGTATATGTACCGTAAAATATTTAAAGTATATGTACCGGCTGCACTCCCCCCTCTCCTCAGGCCTGCACGTATTACGTAACAAGAGCAAGAGCATCTCTTCAAGGGTTGCCGTACACCGAGGCGCGGCTACCAGCTTTTTCCTTACTGAAAACTAATTATTTTACGGTATAAATAGCTATTTTTTGCTGAAAAACAATAATTTTACGGTATAAATACCGTTTATAATCGAAATGGTACATATACGTTTTTTTTTTTTACGCTTAATATACCTTAGAAGTACGGTACTCATACCGTAAAGAGTGAAAACGGTACAAGTACCTTTAATTTACGATACATCTACTGAAATTTTACGAAACAATTTTACAGTGTATCATTTTAAGCAGTAATAACACTTTAATTTATAGTTAACAAGTGATTTTATTATATTATTAGTAACTAATTTTCTATTAATAAGTTAAATTTAATTTGTCTTGTTATGAAAGATGAAACACGTGATAAAAATACCTTTTTCTCTTATGTCATTAATGTAATAAAATATAGTGAAAACAGATTTCAAAAGAAATAAAACACAGTCTACAAAAGATTTTTAAAAAGTATTGCAATTTCCAAACTTGTTACACATTTAACATCATGCATAAAGCTTTTCATGTAATAACTTGTGACACGCATGGAGTTGAACAATAAAAATAATAAAATATTAAAAAAATAAACAATAAAAATTAAAAAAATAAGCAAAAAACAACAAAATAAACATTATTTTATCATTCCTCGAATAAGCGATACAACATAATGTAATATTTCTTGCCTAATATTCGATAGACTGGTGCATTACATTTTATTAATTTTAGCATAATTAATCGAATTGGTGTAAAAGATCGCCTGGGTGAATTTTTGTCCGGCGGTTTTGTCCAGGATAGTTCAGCTGGTAGAGCGTTGCATCTCAAGCAAAAAGTCCCTGGTTCCAGTCATGGCCTGGTAACTTTTTCGCTCAGTTGAAAAATTAAAACAGGTGCATTAGTTCAGACTTCCAATGAACATGTGCTTTATTTGTGTTGGAAATATGTAAACCTTCCTGCAAATGTATGCTTTTTTATATTTTTTAAATCATGTTTATTCAAACAAGAAGAACATGTTTTGTGCACTTGTATTTAGAATAAAAGAATTTTCGTTTCAATGAAAGCGAATATTTTTAATGAATGGATAATGATCTTTGTGCTTCGGCGTGGAATTCTTTATTTCTCCAAAGATAATACTCATGGTCCAATTAAAACTTATTACACATATTTTGAATATAAACTATATCATTCACTAGTTTAACCCCAAACGTCTTTCGATTTGAGTATAATTCATTTATTTTCTTGTATCACCAAAGTACGAAGTATCCAAAATATTACTATGTGAATTTTATTAAAAATGATAATTGCTGGCTTAACAGACAGTATTTTTTTTTTTTTTTTACTCCTATAAATAAGAGAAATAAGTAACAGAACTAATATTAATAACAAATTTAATAATAAAGTGGCTAACTTTAGTGATGCAAATCGTATTTCATTTATTTATTTTTAGGACGGAAATGGAATTGCAACTCTAATAAACAAAATATGAATTTTGTTTGTAAAGTACGAATTACATTTTTAAAGTAGACATTTTTATTAGATACCTTCTTTTTATTAATTAGTGGGAACTAGATTTTCCTTGTTATGAAAGGTAGATCATATTATAAAAGAATACCGTTTTCCGAAATATATTTCTGTTGATTTGCCTATAATGAATTCAACATCCTTTTTTTCATAGCTGTTTTATATACATGTTTTTCATTGGTGTACCTATTATAACAAAAAATGAAATATTTATTATTATTTTTTAAATACAGCCAATTCCAAAAAAAAATAGTGCCACCTTGTATAACAATAAAAGATCCATTTCTCTATTAAGTCATTAATGTAAAGAGACATGTGGCAAAAGAAAAAAAAAGTTTTTAAAAGATAAAAAAAAAGGGATAACATTTTGGAAACGTGTTATGAATTAAATATTATGTATAATACATTCCGTGTAACAACTTGTGACACATCTGGGACTGAATAAAAAACATAATAAAAGTTTAAAAAATAATAACAGCGATAAGCATTCTTTTCTCATTCGTCGACTAAGTACAAGCAAAACAACTTAATTCAATATTTCCTTCCTAATATTTTAAACACAGGTGCTTTAATTCAGACTTTCAATGAAGGTGTGTTTTATTTGAGTTAGGAATGCATAAAACGTTTACTTCCAAGAATATAATTTTAATTTTTTCAATGCGTGTTTATTCAAATAAGAAGAATATGTTTTTGTGTATTTGTACTAGAAACAAAAAAAAAGTTTCTCTTTTTAATGAAGGTGAATTTTTAAAATGAATGAACTCCGAACATTTTGCTTTGGAGTGGAATTCTCTGTTTCTCCAAAGATAATATTGATGATCCAATTAAAATGTATTACCTATATTTTCAAGATGCCCTGCATTATCATTATATTCTAATACGAGGAAATCTTGTGTGCGGTTATATATATATATATATATATATTTGTAGCATTTTGACGAGGTTGAGATATTACGATGAATAATATTCGATGAAAAGATGGCAGTCCTTCAACGATATAGCAAGTTGCAGTCGATATTAGCAAGTATGGCGAAGTAGAAGGCAATGAAATGATTCCAGCAAAGTTTTCCAATAAATCCAGCCAATCTCCAGACGAATAATTTTATTAGAAGACGAACAACACAGAACAATTCCCAAAAGGTCTAAAACTTATAGCCCTCGGTCTAACGTTGCTTCACTTCATTGAATTAAGATGTTACTGGGCCAGATGAATATTCTACGGTCATAAAAATACCAGACACATATTTGTTTAGCTTCCGAAAACGTCAAAAATCTCCTGCTCCGACCGGTGCGGGCGAGTTTTGATCTCTCCGCGGAAACATACACAGAATTACGTCACGAGCGCACAACCCAATGAGTGAGAAGCTAGCTCCAGCCCAACGAATGAGGCTAGAGGGCGAGGCTAAAACAATAAAGAATCCCTTACTTGGGTGCGGACCAATTTTGAAGTTAAAATCCCAAGCGCGTGAAAAATTCAGAGCAATAATAATAATAATAATAAAAAGAAAATGGCTTTAAAAAACATTCGAAATGAGAACGCGTCTCAGAATTTTATAGATTGGGGAACTGATAAAAGCTACGAATGATCTTAAATTTTATATTAAGATTTGGAATAAAATAATTATTAATATACGGATATTTACTTTTAAAAGGACTTTAAATAGGAATAGATATTATTAAGAATTAAGGAAATACTGACTATGACAGAAGTTAGATTAAATTTAAAAGATTAATGCGAATAAAATTGAAGGATACGAAGGAAATAAATTTTTATATAACATATATATATATATATATATGCAAATTTTATATTAAAAACGGCTCTAACGATTTTGACGAAATTTTGCATCCTACCGTTTTGGGGCACAACCATTGGGCTAGTTCATATGTTCGAGAAAATTCGTTTAGTGGGTCATTTTGTGTCACCATGGATCAGGGTCAACATAATTGTATCTAAAATACGGTTCAAATGATTTTGACTAAATTTTATATTCTAGCTTTTTTTCGGGCACGAGAAGACTATTGGGCTGGGTCACATGTTCGAGAACTTTCGATTAGTGGGTCATTTTTGGGTCAACGCAGTTCAAGTTAATTTTATCTAAAAAACGGCTCTAACGATTTTGATTAAATTTTGTATCCTGCGAGTTTCGGGCACGAGAAAATCATTGGGCTAGGTCACATGTCTCAGAAAATGTGATTAGTGGGTCATTTTTGGGTCACTGTGGGTCAAGCTAATTTTATATAAAAAACGACTGAGACTATTTTGAATAAATATTGCCTATGGTTTTCGGGCTCGAGAAGACTGTTGGGCTAGGTCACATGCTCGAGAAATTTCGATTAGTGGGTCATTTTGGTCATGAGTCATTTATTATGGGTCAAGCTATTTTTATCTTGAAAACGGCTCGGACGATTTGAACTAAATTTTGAATCGTACGATTTTTGGGCACGAGAAAATCATTGGGCTAGGTCACATTCTTGAGAAAATACAATTAGTGGGTCATTTTTTTTGTCACTGTGGGTCAAGCTAATTTTATTTAAAAAACGTCTTAGACTATTTTGACTAAATTGTATATCCTACGGGTTTCGGGCACGAGAAGACAATTGAGCGTGGTCACATGTTCGGGAAAATTTGATTGGTGTGCCACTTTGGTCATGGGTCATGGTATCTGAACTCAAAGCTAATTTTGACCGAGCACAGCTCGGTCTTCCTGCTCATTTATTACTGAAACACAAAAGATTTTCTCTATAAGTATAATTTATTTACTTATAAATATTATAGAAGTACAGAATGGGTTAAATTATTTTTATTAACGGTCTTCCCTGCTCATTTATTACTGAAACACAAAAGATTTTCTCTATAAGTATAATTTATTTACTTATAAATATTATAGAAGTACAGAATGGGTTAAATTATTTTTAAAAGTGATAACACTCGGCTTAAATAATTATTTTTATCAATATAGATTTCGAAAATTAATTTAGACACTTTAGTATGTTACCTCTGAGGCATAGACGGTTGATTACGATAGAGGTAATTTTTTTAATAATAAATGAGATAAACTAACAGAACAAAAATTAACAATAAAAACAGAATAAAGTATAACCTGGATAAATTTTGTGATGCAGATCTTTTTTATTTGTTTTTTAAGATGGAAATGGATTTGAACAACTATTAATAAATGATGTAATGCGGAATTTTGTTTGGAATGTATAAGATACTTTCTTAAAATTTTTAACACTTAGTTAAAACTAGATTTGTCTAGTTATGATAGATAGAGCATATCATAAACAAATACCCATTTACTAAAACCTTTTTTTGTTGTTTGATTTGCCTACATTGAATTAAACAAACTTTGTTTTGTAGCTCTTTTTTATGTATATTTTCATATTTATGCACCTAATTAAATAATAACTGAACTAATTTAATAATAATAAAAAAACACAGTCAATCCCTGCAATGTAATACCACTTTATATAACAATAAAAGAAACATACTTTTATTAAGTCATTAGCGTAACGAAACATAGTGGCAACATATTTCAAATAAAATAATAAAAAATAGTCATTACAGATAAAACATTTTAGCAATTTGAAAACGTGTTATTCATTAAATATCATGTATAATACATTCCGCGTAATAACTAGCGATACATCTGGACCTGAATAACAAACATAATACAAGTATTTTAAAAAATATCAGCGATCAGCATTCTTTTCTCATTCGTCTACTAAGTATAAGCGAAACAATTTAATACAATATTTTTTCCCTAATATTCTAAACAAAAGTACTTTAGTTCAGGCTTCCAATGAAGGTGTGTTTTATTTGTGTTGGGAATGTATAAAACCTCTTTCCAGGGATACAATTTCATTGTTTTTCAAGGAATGTTTATTCAAATAAGAAGAATATTTCTTGTGTATTTGTAATTCAAACAAAAAGTTTTTTTTCTTTTTAATGAAGGTGAATTTTTAAAATGTATCAATTCTGAACATTATGATTCAGCGTGGAATTTTTTTATTTTCCCAAAGATAATGTTTATGATCTAATTGAAAAGTATTAGAAATGCTTTCAAGATGTCTTATATTATTTATTAGTGAAAATCAAACAACTTTCTTTATCAGTAACATTTTTTTTTATTATAGAAAGACATAGTGCCCCAAATATTTTTTAATAATTTTAAAAAGTGGTACCTGTTAGCTTAGATAATTATTTTTATCTTTATAAATTTAAAAAAAAATAATTTGGACATTTTAGTGTTTTACCACTCAGGCGTAAGCGGTTGATTATGATATTTTTTTCGCCTATTAGTAAGGGAAATAAATTAATCAGTAAAATAAAAAATATTAACAATAAAAATGCAATAAATAATAAACTGCCTATTATTAGTGGTGCAATACTTTTATTATTACTATTTGTTTTTTAAGACGGAAATAGATTTGTAACTCTAAATAACAGTAAGTAATGTGGAATTTTGTCTTGAATGTATAAATTACATTTTTTAAATTATATAATTTTTTTTATTATTTAGTTAAAACTATATTTGAAAGATAGAGCATGGTATAGCAGAACACCATTTACCAAAACATTTCTTTTCTCTTTGATTGCCTATAATGAATTAAACATTCTTTGCTTTGTAGCTGGTTTTCTTGCATATTTTCATATTGGTGCACCTAATTTAATAAAAAGTAAATATCTAATTTAATAATAATAAAAAGAACCTTCCAGTTCCAGCAAAATAATGCCATTTTGCATGACAATAAAAAAAAATAATTTTCTAATAAATCCTTAATGTACAGAAACATGGAGGCAACAGATTTCAAATTAAAAAAAAGTCATTAAATGTTAAAAAAAGAATTAGCAATTTTGAAATGGTTTATGCAGTAAATATCTAAAATAATACATTACGCGTAAGAACTTTTGACACATCTCGGACTGTTTTTTAACAAACATTATAAAAATTAAAAAATATATATATAAGAGCGATAAACATTATTTTCTCATTCGTCGACTAAGTATAAGCGAAATAACTTAATACAGTAATTTCTTCCTAATATGCTAAACACAGGTGCTTTAGCTCAGAATTCCAATGAACGTGTGTTTTATTTGTGTTGGAAAGGCGTAAAACTTCTTTCCAAGGATATGATTTTACTATTTTTCAAGGCATGTTTATTCAAATAAAAAAAATATTTTTTCCGTATTTCTAATTGAAACAAGTTTTCTTTTTAATGAAGGTCCGTTTATAAAATGAATGGATTCTGATTTTTTTTTTGCTCAGTGTGGAATTTTTTATTTCTCCAAGGATAATAATTATGATCCAATTGAAACTTATTAGATATATTTTCAAGGTGCCCTATAATATTATTTATTAGTGGAAAACACACGACTTTCTTTATCAGTGTAAGTTATTTATTTATTAATATTAAAGAAGTACAGAATAGGTCAAATGATTTTAAAAATTGATAACTGTCGGTATAGATAATTATTTGTATCTGTTCAGATTTAAAAAAATAATATATATAATTATATATATATATATATATATATTATAGAAGTACAGAGTGTCCAAATCTAGTTTAATTATTTTAGAAAGTCATAATTGTCGGCTTAGTTAATTATATTTATCTTTATAAATTTCAAAGATTAATTTGGACAATTTAGTGTTTTACCACTCTGGTAAAGACGGTTGATTACGAAATATGGATTTTTTTTCTCCTTTTGCGCCTATTAGTGAGGAAAATAAAGTAATCACTAAAAATACAAATATTAACAATAAAAATCTAATAAATAATATACTGGATAATTTTAGTGATCCAAATCTTTTTATTATTATTATTATTTATCTTTTAAGACGGAAATGAATTTCTAAATTTTAAATAAACGAAGTGATGTGAAATTTTGTTTTGAAAGTATATATTACTTTTTAAAATTAAACAAAGTTTATTACTTAGTGAAAACTAGATTTGTCTTGTTATGTAAGATAGAGCGCGTTATAAAAGAATATCATTTACCAAAACTTTTTTTCTCTTTGTTTCGCCTACATTGATTTAAATATTTTTTGTTTTATAGATATTTTTCAGGCATATTTTCACATTCAAGCACCTAATTTACTAAAACTAAAATATCTCATTTAACTAAAAAAGAAAGTGAATTCCAGCAAAATAATATCACGTCATATTACAATAAGAATAAGTCACTAAAGTAAAGAAACATGGTGGCAACAGATTTCAAATGGGAAAAAAATGGCATTAAAGGATAAAAACGTATCGCAATTTAGAAACGTGTTATGCATTAAATTTCATGCATAATACATTCTGTGTTATTACTTGTGACATTTCTGTACCTGAATAATAAACATAATAAAAGTTCCGAAAAAAATTACAGCGATAAACATTCTTTTCTCATTTTTCGACTAAGTATAAGTGAAACAACTTAATATAATATTTCCTTACTAACATTCTGAACACGGGTGAATTAATTCAGACTTCCAATGTACTTGTGCTTTATTTGTGTTGGAAATGGGTAAAACTTCTTTAGTAAGGAAATAATTTCATTATTTTTTAAGGCATGTTAATTCCAATAAGAAAAGTATTTTTTGCACATTTGTATTTGAAACAAAAGGTTTTTTTTTTCAGTGAATGTGAACATTTGAAAATTTTGTATACATCTTTGCTTTTGTATAAAATTCTTTATTTCTTTAGTAATATTGATGATAGAAATAAAACTTGTTAGATATAAATTTTAAGATTTACTCTGTTATTTATTAATGCAATTCAAATGTTTTGTCCTATTAATCTATTTCAGTTATTAGGTTACACTATAAGACTTAAAATTACAAGGTTCCCTAAAATTCCTAAGCATCTTTTTAAGTTATTAGCTATTGACTTAGTTCATTATTCATTGTTACTATGAACGATTGAATAATTCTTACAGAACGCAGAAGTTTTCACATTAAACTTTTTGTTTTTTGAACTTATAAATAAGGGGGATAAATGTCAAACAAATAATTTTAAAAAAATGCTGAGCAATAAAAGCATGTCTAATAATAAAGCGGTTAATTTTCATGAGGCAGATGCTGTTTATTAATGTATTTTTAAGTTTGAAATTAAATTATAACATATTAAATACAGGTGCAGTAGTTCGGACTCCCAATGAAAGTGTGATTATATTTTTTCGAAAAGATTAAAACTCTAACCAAAAGGAATAATTTTAATATTTTTCAAAGCATGTTTACTCCAAAAAGAGGATTATTGTTTAGTCCAATAGAAGAAAATTTGAAACGATTGAATTCTGATTTATCTGCTTCTCCCTGATTTTTTCATTTCTCTAAAAATAATATTTATGACCCTGTTTAAACTTGGTAGATATAAATTTGTAAGAATCTCAAAAGTATTTATTGATGCAGCTCAAGAAATTTTCTCTATCATTACAATTTATTAATTTTTCAAAATCATGGAATTTACAGAGTTAACCCCAAAATGTTTTCTTTTTAATAATTGTGAAAAATTAAAAAGAATTAATTTTGATATTTATGAATTTAGGTGCATTCTTTATTTTGATTAAACTATATATTAAGGAGGATTTATATAGTGATAAATCTGATTAATATTGATATTCCGATTGATACTGATAAATATGATTTATATATTGTATATATTGATGATTAAATTAAAACTTGGTAAAAGTATTTGCATGATACACAGCATGATTTATTAAACAAACCAAACTATTTACTTTCAATATAAGTTTTCAGTCAATTCTGCACGTTATTTAGAAGTAACTTTCTGAATACACTGTACACCGTACCGATATTTAAAAATTGATAACTGTTGGCATAGTAGAATATTTTTCATTTTAAAATAACAATAATTTTATTAATCTGAACACTTTGGACTTGTACGCGGAGATGATCCAATGAAAATGTGTTAAAATACTTTCAAGATGCACAATATTATTCATTAGTTAAAACCCAACGTAAAATGTTTAATGTCAGCTCCAGAATAAATATTTATTCTTTTTCAACTTCAGTATTTATTAGAAACTTCGTTTATATACTTAAAAGAAAACTCCAGATTCTTTCATCTTACAAGGTGAGAGATATTTTCTTTTGCATTTTCTGAGGTTCTGATATTATACTATAAAAGCTTACATTGGAAATAATATTATTATCAAAATTGGTCATTTACTGCTATATAATTTGTATTTGATATACACATTGTATAGTTGAATATGACGTAAAAGTAAAATTAGCCCTCCCCCTCCCAATACAAAATTACATTGATTGGTAATTTCCTGTTTATAATTTGTAATTTATATACACATTTTATGGTTGAGTATATTAAGAAATATTTTTTAAAATATTATACCCCTCCCCTGTTCCATACGACAAAGCTCATTGAACTCTTTCCTGCCTGTCTTTGTTTTTGCACATTTTTAATGCTAAATTCACACCTCCAAAACATGTCGAGGAATTCCATTTCTTGAAAACAAATGCTATCATTATCTCTGGATGTATATTCCATATCTATACACAAGTACATCCTACAGAATGTTAGAAAATAAATCTGTTTTTTTCTTAAGCTTTACTGTTAAAACAATTGTCCTACACAAAATAAGAAAATATATAGTCTGTAACACTAAAAAAAACAAAATGAAATATGTTGCCATATAATTTAAAGCAGATATGAAGTAAAAGCACTCGTAAGAACTCATGGGAGAAAGGACGTGATAAAATGTTATGGAACTGTAGTTACAGAAGCAGTTATATTAGATGAAATAGTCGAAAGCTTTGAAAAGAAAATGCAATAAAGAATGATGGCTAGATTTGGAAAAGAGAAAAATACAACAAATTTAAAATGGGTGTTCAACTAAAGGTAGAAAAATAAAGAAAATACAAAAATATAATAACAATAGAATTGGCAGTTGATCGATATCGCTCTATCTCTATCTCTGTCTGTCTATCTACCTATTTCTGTCTGTATGGCGTTGTTAGTCTCTAAAATTACCACTTCTGTTGGATAGATACATTTTTCAAATGTGTTTAATTTGTCAATAGTTTTTGGTTATATTTACGCTGACTAGACTGTAGTAAATAAGTAGTCGGAGACATGCTTCTATATCATATATGTTAATACTACAAAAGCGTATTTTTTAAATTATGCATTTTAGAAACAAATATATAGAACATTTATGTGATTAATTTTTTAAGAAATTTAACCCCAAACAATGGCCGGAGGGAATGGGGCACTGAAAAACGTTGTTAAATTGTTACACAATATATGTGAAAAAACGCATAAAAATGAATAGATAACATATCTGTTATTTATTTTTGATTACACTTCAAATTTTTTGTCAACACCTTTTTTACCATGGAAGGCGTAAATTTCGTAAAAATGCCTAATCAACGGGTAATATATCAAAAAATGTGAAATTTTTTTCTTATTGCAAGTATATAAATTAAATCTAGATTGGAGAATTAGGTCATTTAATAGGATATTTTTCAACAACTCCCGCGCACGTCCAGAAAATCGAAAAAAAATTGCTATCATAGCATCCCCTTTAGGCAGAATATCACCAAACCTTTATTCAAAACTCGGCCTATTATATTACATCTAAATGTAAAATTTAATGGAAGAATATTCATAACTTGTGCACTTAAACTCCAAGATCCCCCTTCGGGAGAATATTCCCATTTTAAACTGGGACTTGACATCCATAGTCAAAAACACATAATATGAAGTTTGGTTTAATTCTTTCCATAACTTCACACAGCTTCCGATGATGCAAAACAAATCGCACAAAAAATGCTATTATAACGCCCCCTTTTCGGAGAACATACCCAATTTCAACTGGGACCTGACAGTCATAACCAAAAACATAAATGAAGTTTTGTACAATTCTTTGCATATCATCGCACACTTCCCTATGATACAATAAGGAAAATGATACAAAAATTTCCGTCACAGTGCTCGCTTCCTTCAGAATATTCCCAATTTCAATTCAGACCTGCCAAAAACATATATGTGAAGTTTGGTAGAATTTTATGCATAACATTTCGACTTAGATACTTTTCGATGATACACAGAGGACACAGAGACACAAGGACAGACGGACAGACATACATTTTGTAAAAAGTGTCTTTCGGAATCTCTGAGCTCTAAAACGTGTAAATCCCTCGAAAAACGGAAGTCGAAAAAAATTTCTATTATAATAATTTCTTCTCTTACAGATAAAAGAAAGAATAAATAGAGAAAATAGTTATGGTTCGAAATAGACTTTATGAAACAAGTAATAACATAGAAACACTATAAAAATAATTGAGAGCCTGTTAGAATAGTAAGATCTGTTGTTTTAAATGCAAGTAAAAATTGTTTTATTTTATTAATTTACTAGCTGACCCGCCCGGCGTTGCCGGAGTCCGCGTAATAAACTTAAATCTCTTAAAAAACGAAACTCTGGCCCGGGTCTCCGATGGCTTCGGCACAGTATACCGGGCATGCTCGTACGCTCCGGAAAATATTTTATTTCTCCCTTCCGCTGCCAGGGGAGCATTCTGTTTTAAACAAACCTGAGACAGGTCCCCGCTGTCTACGGCACTGTATAGTAGGCATGCTACAAAATTGAGCTGGTTTGGAGAAGATTGGAACATTATTAGTCGAGTTATTGCAATAAGGTACAGTTGGAGAATATAACTTTGATGTAGGTACCAGGAGAGAGGACGTTCAAGTGTCCTTCAGCAAATGACTAATTAGAAGGACCATTATGTATCTTTAAAAAATCGTCCGTTTGGTTAAGCAGGAAATTAATTACAAAATATAGCTTAAACTACTATTCGGAAATAGTGGTAACCGCTACTCATAAATTTAGTTTACTGTTATAGAGGGTGAATATTAAGTTAATTATAATGTTTGGAATCGCTTGCGTTGAAATCGGAAAGATAGTTTCTGAGTTATGGAAACGGGCATAGTTAGAGAAAAAACCTTGAAGGAGTGGCCGGAAAGAGGGGATGTTCAATAACCCTTCAGCAAATAACTATTAGAAGGACCTGTATGCATCTTTAAAAACTCGTTTGTTTGGTTAAAGCTAGCAAAATAATTTGAAATTTGGCTCTGACTATTATTCAGAAATACTGGTAACTGCTATCTAGAAATATACCCTGAAGATACGAATGCTGGTTTTTATGATAATTAAGCAAAATTGAATTTTTTGGAGAAGTTAGGAACATTATTAGCTGAATTATGGAAATAAAACACAGTTAGGGATAAAACTTTGAGGAAGGGGCCACAGGGAGGGGCGGTGATGTGCCCAACAACAAATCACTAACTTTTACTGTTGGTATGCATTATCTGAATACGTGATGTGTGCTTTTATTAGAATCTAAATGTAATTTTTACGAAAAGTGTATTTTAAAATAGCGATATTCTCAATATAAAACAACAATTAAACGCTACGGGTGAAGCTAAAAATGTTAAATTTGTTAAATGTAATTAGTTCTGTTGAAATCAGAGCAGTAGATATCGATTTATAAATAAGGAGGGTCAATTAATGAAGAAGCCGCCTCCAGGTGGCGCGCGGTCAGTATTAAAGACAGTTTTCTGTATTAATAATCTCTATCATACTAATATGTGTCATGTAAAAAAAAAAAAAAAAAACCTTTAACCCAGCGAATTCTTTATCTTTCATTAAGTCTATAAAATCCTTTAAAATTAAGTTATTAGCATTTGGCAAGGGTTAATAATTAAGTTGATTGTATACATGTCATATAATCTCTGATCCATCGATTTTAAACACTCGACTCGCAAATGATTTATTTAATGACTTCTGCGGAGACTTTATAAAACCAACCAACCGATGATAAAAAACAGTATTTGTGATGAGATCTCTTAGTGGATTTTAATTAAAATTTCTGTAAATTATTAAAATACTAATATCCTGTGTCTTAGGTGCATCTGGAGAGGCCTTGGGCTATCCATACCTAAATTTTCAGACTTCTAGGTGCACTAGATTTTCCTAGCCATCGCCAACAGACAGATAGACACACACACACACAGAGCGAGACTTTCTTTTATTAATATAGATGTTTTGCTTTTCATGCTCGAAACCTTCTTTAACTTCGTCACGTCAAAAATCTCATAAATGATTGACTATATAATGATTTTCAAAATGATTTACAAATTAAATTGAGTTATTGTAAAAGGTCAAAAAAGCTTATAAAATTTGCATTAATTTCTATAAAATTCAATACTTGTGTAAAGCATTAAAATGTTGTAAAATATACAATGCAGCCATTAATATATAATATCATTGGTATAAAATCAATAACGATTATATTAGGGCCAGAGATTGTGAGAGTATTGCATGTATTAAAAATGCTTCCAATGATATTCGAATATTTGTTAAATATTGGCCCTAAACTGCAAGTATTTCTAGTTACTAATGCTCAATAAAATTTACTAATATTTGCCAAGATGTAACCACAATATTGCTTATACAAACAGTATTGTTGCAATTTTTTTTTCTAATTCTGTAAGATTTTTGCTTTAATTAAAAAAATCAAGCATATTAAATGTGGAATTTATAACTGCTTTTCAGTATCTTTATCATAGTATTCCAGTGCCTGACACATTACTTAGCTATATGTATTTTATATATGTGTCAAAAAATTTAAGCACATCAGCAAATATCAAAATAAAATTTAATTATTGATTGTCAGTTACATTCCTTTTCATATGAGCTGCAAATTGTAGTTTTAAAAAGATATTTAACAGAATTATGCTTTAAAATTTATCTCAAACAATAGAATTTGTCAAATGAAGAAAAATGAGGGTGTCAGAAGTTTTAGAATAGTACTTCTTTAGTCTTTAAGTACAACAAGAATTAAAACAAAATACTTGAGTATTGCTCCATTCTGTTGAATAAGTTTAAAATATGCGGTCTTCAATCGATAAAATGAGTTTCTGTATTGTTTTCGGTTCGATTGTAAACCAAGCGTTCACAATAACATCTTTCAAATCTTTGAATGAAGCATACTGTTTACCATTTGGATAAACTGCGTATGTGAGAATATCCCACAAATATTCCATAGGGTTTAATTCAGAGCTAATTGTTGGCCACTTGAAAAACGATTCCTGGTTTGACACAAGTCATGTTGATGTTGAGTTTGAGGTATAGATCAAAGCATTATCGTGTTGGAAAATACGCTTTTCTGTTTAACATCTCGTTAACAGGGGGGAAATGATATCAATTGTCTCTTGATAGTTTTCAGAGTTTTCGCGACAACTGATGAACTTTAGGAGCCTATGACCATTGAAAGAATTCGCCCCCAATATAATTATACAACCACCACCATGTTGTCTGCTAAATATGAGTTCTTTGCGGGGATCATGACAATATCATTTAAACCCATCAAGACCATGGAGGTTAATTTTTTTTTCATCACTGAATATGACATTCAGTCACTTATCACCAAATGAAGTATATGCTGTTGTACCCACTGTAATCTAGCTTCTTTACGGTGTGATTTCAAACATGGTAACCAAGCCATTTTACAGTTTTTTATATATCCCGAATCCAGATCTCTTCTATGAACAGATTTTTCGAAATTTGTCCTCCAACTGTATGATTTATTTTCTAAAAAGATTAATTACCAGTTTAAGACAAGTTTCTGATGTGGCAGTCTTCGCGGAAAGTGATCACTCTTGACCTTCCTGAATGGGATTTTTGTTTAAAATCGTCACCACGAGCCATCACTTGATAAATTCCCCATTTTGATATTTTTAATGCACTTGCAATTTTAGAAACGGACTTTTGCTCTCTTGTTCCAGATTTTTAACACCTCCTCATGTGAGAATTCTAACTTTGGCGTTTTGTACTAACGCAAAAACTACAACTTGCAGCTTCTTATACACCCAGGAATCATTTACGTGTGCAATCGCTTACGTCATTTTGTAATATTTGCATAAAAGCAATTTCGTGCTTAAACTTTTGACACGGTTGTTTTTGTTACATTCATAAACTACATGGTTTGGTATAAAATTTAAAACCTAATTTTGTTGAATATGGTTTTAAGACTACAATTATTAACGCATATAAATAGGATACTGAAATAAAGGGAATATCTCAAGTTTTATTTAAACATTGTTGTTGCGCCTAAACATTTGACACACACTGTATTTGTAACACGTTGCTGAAACTATACGCATCTTTTGAAAAACATATTTTTTATTTATTTTTTGCCATTTCCTCCCTCAATCGGAGCCGTTTTATATTTATGTTAAGAACATATTTTTGCCTTATTTAAATAGTTTGATGGTTATTTAAATATATTCTTTAATTATGGTAAATTTCACATTTCATTTTAAAACTCTTCTCATGATTTCTTAATCAATCATAAGAGAGAAAATATATTTCGCAGATTTTGAACTTAAATTTCGTATTCTTCTCACGACTTTTTAATTACTCTAAGTATAAAACATTGCAATTAGTTAGTAGGGAAAATATTTTAGCATTATAGTCTTTAGAGGAAAATATATTTAACGGAATTCTTAATATTTAATGATTAAGCGATAGCGGTTGCATTATTTTGAAGTACCGCAGGGGCATAGTGAAGTATTATTATTATGAGAAAATGTGCGTGAGTTTACCGTTACAGTTCTTCTCTGTGGAATTACGAAGAGTGTACGAAGTTCTTTGTTGCAAAAGAGTGCTGAAGTCAAGTGATGAATTTGTAAATAATTATGCGAGGTATATTTTATTTTAACTTGACTTCTAGTTTAGTGTACAGTTTATGGTTAAAAATTTAAAACAATCATTTAAAATTGAATTAATGCTTAAAAGTTATATGAAAAATGTAAACTAAAATATATTTTGCAGACTAAATATTCTTTTATGGAATGAAATGCGAAGTTCAAAGAGAGAAGAAAGGAAAATAATCGAATGATTTGTAGAAAGAAGAAGTTAGCTCCATTTTTGCAATTTTAAGAAAACAAAAAAATAAATAAATAAATAAATAAATAAAGTTTCGTGAAAAGCATTTTTTGCAGCGATGCATGAGTTTATAGAGCCTTTGTTTCATAAACCTTTGCTATAAACCTGTGCTTTATAAACCTTTGCTCTATAAACCTTTGTACCTTTGCTATGTCTCTTTTATACCCAGACACTTGCGGAAGCCAGGTTGAAAGGTACTTACTGCGGTATTATACTGTGATGGTCCTTTGCTACGTCCCTTTTATACCGAGACACTTGCGGAAGCCAGGTAGAAAGGTACTTACGGCGGAATTATACCATAATGGGCCTTTGCTACGTCCCTTTTATACCGAGACACTTGCGAGAGCCAGGTAGAAAGGGAAAAAATTCTGAAATATTTGAAACCGGACAAATTTAAAAGGAAAAATGAACAAATTAAACACCTCGAAAAGCGAGACCGTTGGGCAAGACCGTTCACGTTCAACAAAACACCTTATATTTTAATACAATATTTCTGTTTAAGCATCGCTTGTGCCGAACTCACAAACAGCGACCAAATATTCTAATTTTCGCGATTAAATATTAACCAAGGCGTTAGCGTCTCCTAATAAATCGTTTTTCAGGAAACAAAGCACTGGTTAGTCAAAATTCTACCTCAAGGGTATGCGGCCAAACTACTCACTGACATTTATCTGCTGAATATAGGGTGTTTTTTTTTAAACTGACACTATTCAGAGCCGTCTGTAGCTCGTTCTAATAACTGGATTGACACAAAATTTTGTGAATGGACTAAGAAAACCATGGGAAAAAAATTCCAACAAAAAAAAATTAGTTCCAATCACCGCCGATAGGGGGAAATGTGGCGCTGTACATTGAAAAAAACCCATCAGAAACAGACAAAATTAATAATTTGGATAAAATGCCACGTTTTATTCATCATTTACACTTTCCCTTTCGTTGATCGCAGTTGAAACATCCATTATCACTTTTTCTGCCACCGGTTTACGTCCTCTGCCTGACCGAACTGCTAGCGAGCCTGTTTCTTCGAATTTCAGAATCATTGCTTTCAATACATTAACGGATAAAGGTCCTTTGCGCAGTTTATGGCGTGTTCTAAGTAAACGAAGAGCGGCTGGTACATTGTACTGGTTACAATATAAGAACTTCACAAGTAACGCGCGCTGCGGTAACGTGAGATTCATTTTCAACCTGAGCTGAAATTGTTTCTCGGTGTTTTTCGCATGCATTTATAACTTAAAGTATTGGCGCTACTGTCGCTTGCGTAAGTAAAAATTTGCATTTTCATTTTTTGCCCGTATTTTATGCTAATTCCCAGTTGCATAAATGACCACAGCGCCACATTTCCCCCTATCGGTGGTGATTGGAACTAATTTTTTTTTTTTTGTTGGAATCTTTTTTCCCATGGTTTTCTTAGTCCATTCACAAAATTTTGTGTCAATCCAGTTATTAGAACGAGCTACAGACGGCTCTGAACAGTGTCAGTTTAAAAAAAAAAATCACCCTGTACTTCAGATCAAAAAGAATAAAGCCGGCATGATGTCTTCTGTAACAAATACGACATAAGTCAGAGAAATTAAACGTTACTAGTGTCACATGTACTGTTATAATGTTTCGATATAACAATAATAATAATAAAACAGACAGTGATGATGTACTTCTTTATTGCTAAATGGCAAATAATAAACAGTATATAAACAGTAAAATAAGTTTTATTAGACAGTTGACGTATTTCGGCTCCATCCAAGCCATTATCAAAACAAATAAGAATATTTTACAATTGCACGATCTATGAAGTTATTATTTGAAACGCCATTATTTAATTTTTCACGCACTTTTTCAAATTACGCACATTATTATTTTTATTTTTACTTGGGTGTTTATTTCCATATTTGTAACCACAGAATAACTCGAACCACAATTTTGGTAAGTTAAATGATGCTGCATCGTTACATCGTTACACGAAAAAATACAATATGTACCGATGCAGCATCATTTAACTTACCAAAATTCTGGCTCGAGTTACTCATTGGTTACAAATATGGAAATAAACATTCAAGAAAAAATAAAAAATAACGTTCGTAATTGGAAAAGTTCCATGAATAATTAAATGATAGTGACTTCATAGACTGTGCAATTGTAGAATATTCTTATTTGTTTTGATAATGGTTCCGATGGAGCCGAAATATGTGAACACTCTAATAAAACTTATTTTACTGTTTATATATATATATATATATATACATTTTATTTTACCCCTTTTAGCAACTAAGAGAAGTATATTATTACAAGGTGTTATAATTTGTTATATTTTCAGACAGTGATGCAATCAAAATGTGGCCAGGGAGAAACATTTCCACTATCCCCAGAGCGACAAAATATCCCACCACTGAATATTTTTGATTTTATGATTTTTAATTGTACAGAAATGTAACATTCCCCTTGGAACTCCCTATATCCCCTACCGGAAAAAGCTAGCTTTTTTTATAGCGCTAACCAGGCCCCTACCTGCCCTGCATGAAAGCCTAGCTTAACGGGTTAGTACCTGGGTGCGGGGCGGAAATCGCTTGATCACAGCATGGCTGTGATCCACCTGACTATTGATTTGTTCACATCGCTGCTGTGCTTGCTCTCTTGTGATTTGCTACCGTTATCTTTGTTTGCCGGTTCAAGGTTTCTGTTTAACTTTGTTGAACTGGCAGATTTAATAGGTCTCGTAATTTAGAACCTTGATCAAGTGACGAGACCCTCACCTGACTAGGCACCCCCAGAGGTATAATTCACAAGAAGTGAAATCAGCCCATAAAAGAGGCGATAAACACTACAGCGACAACCCACCATGAACGTGACAAGCCAACAGACATGGTAAATATGTAAATCTATGTACGCTAATCGCACCTGGTGCATGTAAAATCCGTCGTGGGTGCAAAGCCCTCCAAGTTACCTGAAAAAGCTAGCTTAATTCAGCACTGAACATACATGCCCATAAGTGATATTTATTGCGATATCTTGATCATTTCTTCTCCTCATTGAGTTTCAAGTTTTTCTTTTAACTTTTATTTATTTACAGACTTCAATAAACAAACCATTTCCAATTCCACATAAAAAAAAAACACATTATTTTTAAATTTATCTTTCATAACAGTTTGCATAAATTTTCTCTTATATCTGTTATGCACACCCGTATTTAAAAACCAAAATGAATAAAAATAATTTTTCTTCTAATTAAATAACATTGTCGATATTTCCCTGTCTATTCAATGCTCGGCTTATGAAGTATATTTCTCATATATCTTTTACTTTGAACAAGTGATTCATGTTAATTGCGTATTTTGAAATTTTTGATTACTAATTCACTAAAAATAGCTTCGTCACTAACTTCTGACAATTATTATTATTTTTTTTCACGAATTACAAAATTTCAATGGGAACGCCCCCATTTATTCTGGATAGAACTTTTTCTCTGAGTGTGTGTGTGTATTTGAAAGACAGTTGATGTTTTTTTCATGTAATCTGGGTGTGGTAACATATATATTTCGTATTTGAAATGTAATAATACGTTATTTAATTCGGATAAAATTATAGCTGTGTTATTTCAGATATAATGGAATTATTACAAATTTATTCTGTGATATATCGTGCTAAATAAAATTCGTGAAATGTCTTATTTTGACATGTTAATTTGTATCTCGATTTTCAGTTATTCAGGTGAAAAGTGCTTATTATTTCCAGTTTGAAAAGAATTAAGAAGTAAGTTTATTTTCAGGCATGCAATTACAGTTTAACTTATATTTTAAGAATTTTTTTATTTAGCGATTTTGTTTTCCTGGAACTTCGATTTTGAATAAAAATAACACATGCAAAAATATCCAAATAACGAAAAGGAATTTCTTTTTAATTTTTTTTGGAACAAAATTTCAAAGTTTTAATCGTTTACAATCTACCAATAAAATTATTTTTGAAAAAATCCTTTAATTTTTATTGTGATTCGCCATAATTATATAAACAGCTTTGAAAACAAACCTCATAAACTTATACACACACACACACACACACACACATATATATATATATATATATATAATATTTTATTTATATATATTATTGTCCTTTTCTTATGTACAATTTACTTATATTTGTATATAAAAATAGATAAATGTCTTCTCTTTTCTAAATAAATTATATAAATATTGAAATTTTTCTTGTGTATGAAATGGAATTGGTTGAATGATTGGAGGTGGAACAATGAACTGCTTGCTGGAAAATAGGTTGAAAAGTTCCTTGTATTGCCAAGGCCATTTTTTCTATCTCACCAAAGCCCTTATACTGAAAAAAAAAATACCAATCATTGTTTGTCCAGTTCTAAGTTATAATATTCTGTATATTAAAATTCAAGAAAAGGAAAATTTGCAATTAATATAGTACTAATATCTCTGTTGAATTACGAGGGTCGATCCAGAAATAAGGTTCCCATTAAATTTACAAATAGACAACATTGTTTATTCTCATAGAAATTTACATCGTTGGAAAGAAGAAAGTTTGCTCTATTTCTCTACATAATCACCATCTTTTTCTACGCATTTTTGTAGACTGTGTTCCAATTTCTGTATCCCAATGTCGTAGAACTCCGCCGCCAACCCGTTGAAGAGACGTTTCACCTCTTCTTTGTCGACGTCGTCGCTCCGGAAGCGTTGACCACCCAAGTGTTCCTTTAACTTGGGAAACATGTGATAATCAGTAGGTGCGAGTTCCGGACTGTATGGTACCGGACCGTGTGGGGCATGACAGTCCATCCAAATTGTGTCAAAAGTTCCTGGGTTTTACGGGAGACGTGAGGTCGGGCGTTGCCGTGAAGCAGTGTTACACCAGCTGTTAGTCGCCCTCACCGGCGATGAATATACATGGGAAGACACTTTGGCGTGCAAAAAGCGAATTACGGAATGAATCTCGCACTTGGCGGGATCAACAATGGGAACCTCCATCTCGGACGCCTGCTGAGCAAAGAATAAGCGACGCAGCGAAGCGCGGCCGGGGAATTGTGAATGTGGGAACAGAAGCGCACAGCCCTGTTGCCGTATTTTGCCTCGCACCTTCCCGTGCTTCTGGAGCTCTTTGGGAACCTTATTTCTGGATCGACCCTCGTAGTTAGTCGATTAATTAGTCGAATTTTAATGTTTTTAAAGGAATAAAAAATAAGAGATACACTGGAATATAATGGTTAAATCTATGATAAAATTAATTTTGGAACATTTATTATAAAAGTAATTTTGTAATATAGTTTACGTATTACAAATAAATGTTATGAAATCAATTTGTTTTGACAATTGCACTTCATAATAATATTTTTTTCCTACTTGAAAAGTTCAAATAATAATCAGTTTGTGTATACTTTATATTTTTTTATTCCAGCATTCCCACTGTAGAAAAATGACATCTATCAAAATATTTGTGAAATTCAAAATTAGCAAGAAATATGTTACCCACTTCAGAGACTTCTGGAGTGCATTCTACCCCTCCGACTTTTACGATATTTAAACTACAAATAATACAAATGATGCGCTACTAGTCATGCGTTAAATTATTTTATTTTGTACAGAAATTCACTAATAAATGCATCTAGGAAAAACAGCATTCGTTTATATATTCAGATATATAAATAAATAAATAAATAAATAAATACAATATGTATATTTGGCTAGACTTACTGCACTTTGCTATAGGAAATAGAGTTTTTAGATTTCAGCACATTGTTGACAATGAAAATAGTTATGCTAATAGGTTATTCTAATCAAGTTACACGTTTATATGAAGGCATAATTGACATTAAAATGTATAGTCCTATGAAAACTTATTTGAATATTACATATCCATAATTAAATATGAAAACTTTGTATGAATCACAATAAAAACAAAAGAACATACACATACAGATCAAATATGTATGTACGTTCTTTTGTTTTTATGATGATTCATACAAAGTTTTAACATTTAATTGTTATTTATCGCAGTTTTTCGATGCTGTTTTATCTGTGACACCTCCATCATTCGACGAATTTGCGAATGGATAACGTTTATTTAGAAAATAACAGACGCATCATTTTATTTTACTGTAGTTTCAATGCCGTCAGATTCGGAGCAAAATAATTTCCCCAGATCAATCTGAATTGGGTATCTTCGATGAGTTCCACTGTATTGAATAACTGTACATTTATGCAATCGTATATGACATTGACGGACGTCAGAAAAATACAAGTGGATTTGTTTTACCTATTTTGGTGTGTAAATTTAACACCTATCAATTATCAAGCTTTAATTTTACCTTAGAGATTAAATATTTAATTTTTAATGCTATTTTTGCTGTTGCTGCTTTAACCCATTTTCGGCCAAAGGTGCGTAAACGCACCATTTCAATAAATATTTTTTTATTAACACTGTGACGTATATTTTTCGGTAATTGTATTTTTCTGCTATTTTTAAGTGTTCTGGGGACATCTATAAAATATTAGTAATTCAATTGAAGTAATCACTTTCTATTGAGAAATTTTCAAAATACGCTGTTTTTTTACTTGAAACGGTTATTGACAAATTCGACTATTTAAAAATATATAATTATTCCACTTGAGATTAATCATATCCTTTTATAATGGAGTAAAGTTGCAAGTTCAGTAAATAAAATAAACATAAAACAAATGCCATAAGAAAACTTAATTTTTTTTATTTAAATTTAATAATAAATTAATAATAATAAATTAATAATGGTAACGTCAAATTAAATAAAATATTATTTTTCATGCACGAAATTTTTTAGATGTCTTAATGTAATTTAAGCAATTTTCTATGCAAATAATACTCTATTTTATAAAATTTCTATGCTTGGCCGAAAATGGGTTAAGGTCTTCAACGCAAGTACTGATCTATGGGAAAATTTTATATGTTTAAAAACTTTTAAATTAGTATAATACATAAAATGTTGCAATTAAGAAGTGATAACCTAAGTCACTAAATACATTTCTATTAACATTAGAATAAGTTTTCTAGTAATTAAATATGTGTTGTTTCTACCCGATAAAATACTAAACCGGATAAAACCCAGCCATATGCCACAAATATCAAAAACCTCAAACCCACGTTACTGGGTTCAACTGTGCATGGCTAACTGGAACGTGTGTAGCAGAATTGTTTGTCTCCATTTATACGAGAATTTCGACCTTTACGCTGGTATTTAAGTCGAGGCACTCCTCATGAGGCACATATGGTTAAACATAACAACTGTCAAATAAAAATCTCTAATTCTTTAAGCAATAACGTAAGAATATACAGTCGAACTCGGTTAATACGAAAAGCAAGGGCAATATAAAAGTAGTCGCATTAACTGTTACTCGAATGTCCTTGAATATAATAAAAATCCTTAAAAACACACACACATAATTAAACTAATTACTACTATTAATTGCTCTAATTATGAGTAATTTCAAAGGGCATGGACGACGAACACTAATGCAACTGAACATTTTCTTCTTCACGGAAGAAATGATTTAACATTCCGATATTCTCAGCAATTTTTCGAGCTTCCCATATTCTATTAATTTTAACAGCACAATATGATACAAGAGTCAAGAGTAAGCTGGATGGGAAGGTCTACCAAATGGCTTAAACAGTCACAAGCCCCGCTCAGAAGAGTTGGTCTCTTAATTTTGAACCATTTCCAGATGAGAGACCTGCACCTGGGTTTGTACCCCAAGAGGTAACGCTTATTCTAAACTTAGAGGACATTGGAGCCACGAACAGATTCTACGTGCACCAGCTCCCATTAACGTACACGGTCCCACAGCATCCGCAATCCAGAGAGGTTGTCACCCACCCAAGCCTGACCACGGTCGGTGCTGCTTCACTTTCAGTTATCTTACGGGAAATGTGATACAGGAAAATTCTGGTTAATATGTCCCAGAGTCCAGGTTTAAATATATAAATAAGTAAAGGTTTTCGCCTATTTTTCACAGTTTCCGTAGCTCGGTTTTCTTTATTTTTTTATTCCAAGACCTCCGGACATTCTTTTGCATTTTTTTAATTGAAGGGGAATTTCAACTTTCCTTGATAGATGAAATTCTGTCTGGTGAAACTGATAATTTACTACATTTTTACACACTGTTGTAATATAGTACTAATAATATTGAGAGAGAACAGTCTCAGCTAAAAATTAACTGCAGTTTTTCTATAGAAATTAAGTATTTTTGAAGTTTTTCTACAGTCAACTGTAGAATTTCTGTAGTGCAATTTCGACTGTAAAAATACTTCAGTTATTTTGTAGCTAATGTGAAGTAATTTTGCAGTAATTTATTTAAAAAATACTCTGAGCTATTATCTGCAAAAATACTATAGTTATGTGAGATCGTTTTACAACCATAAATTTAAAAAATAATGTGACTTTACATTTTTAGTAATACTGCAGTAAGTTTGAAGTATTTTTACAGTAATTAATTATGAAGTATATTTTCTGATGTATCTAATGTATAACTGTAGTTACTGTGAGGTAATTTTACAGAAATTACTTTATAGAAAGTTTGTGTTATATTTTCTGTAGACGTTTTAAAAGTGATGTTAAAGCTTTTCATTTTTTGTTATTGTTACAGGACTCACTATTTACTGTATTAATAATAATTAATACAGTTTTCAAGACTTTTATTTTAAAGACCTAATTTGAGCACCTGTGAAAGTCCTCCTCTCCCCCTTCTTTAAGTGAAGCAAAACAAATATTCAAAGACATTAAACTTTAAAATTCAAGTATATACATATAAAAATCAATCAATGTTGTTTATCGTTAAAATGTTAGACCTAATCAGGGACCGACTTACAGATTTCGGGGGCACTGGGCACAAACATAATAACAGCCCCCTATAACATTTTAAGAACAAAACTAATGCATTAAAAACGTATCGTCTATTTTAATAATTTTGATATTCATACAATATTATTTCATTATCTTACGCATTAATTTAAAAAATGAAAGTGCTATGAACCATAGATTATGAACCATAGACTATGAACCATTCATATTATAAAATTCAATTAAAACTTCTAATTATATAAAATAATTAAATATATATACTTAATCGTATATAAACTTAATCGTACAAAGAAATTAAATCTAGTTCGCAAATTAATTCAACTTATTTTTAAAATTACGTATTCATTTACAAAGCAACAACTAATTTTATAATTTATTCAAAAATTATTAATTATTTAAATTAAATTAAAATTATTTTACAAGCTATAACAATATACATTGGTCTCTTAACAAACAACAACAATAATAATAATAATAATAATGGAAAAAAATAACTAATTTGTAAATTAATTCAACTTTTTTTATTTAAATTGCGCATTAATTTTAAATCAACATTCTATTTTTCGTATTTTATTTAAAAGTTATTAATTATTAAGATTAAATAAAAATTATTTCACAAGCTATAAAAATATAAACAGGTATCTTCACAAAAAACTATTATTAATCTTATCAATAGTCACTTCACAAAATTACAATTAATAAAACAGGGCCCATCACAAAATTCTCTTAATAAAATATGTTTCTTCTTAAAATCTATTTTTATAATAACATACAATTTATTAATAATTTTCATTTTCGAAATTATTATTTATTAAAATTATTCTTTCTTTCAAGTTAAAATATATAACACATTTAAAAAATATATCTCTCTTAAATTAATTCTGTATGTAAAAAATATACGCTAAGATATTTATTCCACACATTTAAATAATAAATTAATTTCGAAGTACACACGCACAGAGCATTTATAAAAATTCGCGTCAAAATCCTATCTTTCACACCTTCCAACAAAAAAAGTCCCTGCTTATCTTATCACCCTCCCCCTATGACCCCATGAAACCAAACCAATACTAAGACCCAGTGGCTCAGTGGATAAGATGCTCTACTTCCAAACGTGACACCTCAGTTCGAATCTAATCCCGGCAAGTGGGGAAAATATTCTTTTAAAATATTAACAAATAAATATGCTAAAATGGCTCATAGATGGCGCCAGTAAAAAAAAAAAGAAAAACAAAATAAAATGTTTGCAAAATTACTGTAGTTTATAAACTGCAGTAAATTTGTAGTTATGTTGATTTAAAAAAAACTGCAGGGATTTGTGCCAAATCATCACAGTCTTCCAACTGTATTTTTTTCTAAGTTTCACTGCAGTTCATTTTTAGCTGGGGTGTTCCATAAGGAAGGAAATGCTTTCCTAATTCTAACTCACATTTAAATGAACAAATACTTTGTTCCTATTAGCCGCGATATTGCATTTGTAGCTCGTTAAAAGCATGATAATCTTAATTTAATTTAAATAATGAACAATTCTTAACGTGCAATATGATCCATTTTCCCTTTCTCGTTTTAGCCGACTTTTCCTATTAGGCGAGTTTGACTATATTTTGCCTTCATGTATGAAACTTTTAACGAATCTAATAGTAAAACAAAATCAATAATATTTATTTAAAATAGCTGCACGATGTATCATTTAATATAAAATGAAATATAATGATCTTTGAAAAAATACGTGAGGTAATATTAATCTGCACGGTAATTCAAGGATTGGAACAATTTTAGTTTTGTGTTGAACCTTCATACAGATATTATTCCTTACATTTCTTTCGAATATGATATTAATTATATTGCAATATTTAGAGATCGTTTATTCTGAAATTAAACAGTAAAAAAAAGTTTTTAAAATGACATTTCCCCTAAATTGAATTTCGTTCCAGGTCATTTAGCAAAAATGCTGTAAAATTTGTTTCGGATGAATAATTTGAAATTTTATTTTGCAATTTTTCTCGTTGTTCTGTAAGTTAACGCGAAAATGTTAGATATAAAATAGAAATAATTTTTATTGCTGTCTTGAAAATCTTAATAAATTTTATGAAATGACTTAAGATTTTATTTTATTTAAAGGAAGTAATCAATTTTGGATTACATACTAAATTTACGTATACTGCTGACTACCCGCTTTGAGTGAGTTAATTATACTGTAGATTTAAATAATACATTCCAGACATTCAAATACTTTCAGTAAAATAGAATTTCTAGACAGTAAATTTACGTTTCAAGAACAGGTATTTTTGTTGTGAATTAGTAATTGTATTTGTGGCACTTCTCTATTATGCCGTCGACCACTTTTCATAACAAAAAACTATCGCCAAACTGTAAGATTAAATGCCAAAAATGCAGTCCCATTTACTTGATGTCAGAAGCATTATACGTGTTTGTTATGTCATCAAGTGGTTCTTAATTCGACATTTGCGTGTATTTTTCATTATGTTTTACTGATTTATCAGTTATTTCATTAATTAAGATAACAATTGTGCCCTTAAATTCTTATATTTTATTTATTTATTCATTTTGATATTCCAATGGCAACGTTCTCCTGTTTATTTGGCGTTACAGTTTGGCGATAGTTTTTTTGCTATGAAAAGTGGTCGACGGGACAATAGAGAAGTACCGTATTTTTACATTACATTGATTTATTTCGTAAAATTTTATATTTAAAATAATATACTTTTTTTGTATGAGTAATATTCGATTGAAGCACGCTCGTCTGCAAATTTTTTTTTTTTTGCGATTTTAAAACTGCTATATATAATAAATAAAATAACACCGTCAGTGCTTCAGCTTAATCTCATATGAAATTAATATCACATGAAATAAAGATAAATTGATGTATACTATAAAACCGGTATCATATATTCAAAGAATATTTAAGTGTCTGATGACATCTAAGAAATTTTGCATTTTTAGCAGAATTCGTTTAAATTTCAGCTTTAAAAGAAAAACCATGCATAACATGCCATCAATGGTTGAGGTTTCTAATAGTACGTACATTTAGCAATCAATATTGCATTTTATGCTGCTTCTATAATTTAGCATTTAAAAATGAATTAGAACATAATTATTTTTGATAAAAAACTAAATAAAAATTTATCTGTATTTAACTCAAAGTTTTGATTAATTTTTAATTTAATTTTCTTATGCATATTATTTAATAGAGTTTCGCATTATGTCAATTATATCGCAATATTTAAACAGCAGTTATTCGGAAATTAAACTGTAAAAATAATGGCTGGAAATTTTTTGCGAAATTATATTTTCCCTAAGTTGAGTTTCTTTCCAGGTCATTTAACAAAAAGACTATAAAATCTGTATCACATGAATGATTTGAAACTTTATTTCATAGGTTTCCTTGATTTCTGTAAGTTAAAGCCAAAATGTTAGATACAGAATAGACGAAATGTATTGCTGTCCTGAAAAACTTAATAGATTTTATAAAATGACTTACGATTTTGATTTTATTTAAAAGAAGTTATCAATTTTTGATTGCATGCCAAATGCACGTCTGCATTGACTACACTGTTTGAGCGAGTTTTGATTGTTGCTCTGCGAAATGAAAGCGAGACTTGAGAGCAAATGATATGGAAGATTTAAAAAATGCATTCTGGATATTCGGATATTTTCAGGAAAATAAAATTTCGAGAGGAAAAATTTACGTTTCAAGTGCACTTAAACTAGTTTTAAAGAAATTATTATATTTTTTAAATGACTGCTTTTGTTTCGTGTAATTTTATGTTTATAAGAATGTACTTTTTCAACAAAAAATTTCTTAAGGAGACTAGAAATGCTGGAAATGACTAAAATTGACTGGAATTTAATCGTGGTTTGAGAAGTCTCTAATTAGTTTAGACTATTACTTCTTTTTCTATTTATTTATTGGTGTTTTAAAAAAAAACACAATATTTGTTAAATTGTGAATAAGAATGGCAAACGTTTTAATATTGTACGAAAAAATAATCTTGCAAAAATAGTTTTGCCGCGATTTTGAAGCATGTTTCCTATTTCCGTGTCTTCATTTCTTCTTTATACTGCTGACACCAACGACGATATCTCACGACTATACTTGGAACAAAACATAAATTGTAAATAAATAAAATATACAAAATCCATAAAAACTAACAAAATATTTTGCTAGAACTTGAAAAAACATTTTTTTTCTGGTATAATCGAGAGACCTCGTAATAAGCAGTATAAAACAAGTTGGAAATTGCACGTGAAACGTGACAAATGAGGTGCGCTCGTACTATAGCTAGTTATATAAATATTTAGATCTTGATAATTTTTAATTCTGTGATATGAAGTATATCGTCTGCAGATTAATTTTTGTAATAAAATAAGTATCTCGGTCGCTTGACGATTAAACCTCGGAAGCTCCTATAACAAGAAAGCACCGATTTTTTTTAAAATTCAAATTTCTTAATAAATATTTTTAGTAATATCTTCTAAAGTTTTGATTCGATTTTCATAAAATTCGAAATGTCTCGACAAAATTCTGCAAAGATAATATATTATACATTTCAAACATTCGGTTGGGTAGTTTTTGCGTTGTTATATGCGGATAGACGGACAGACGGACGGACCAGACGACGACAATAGGTGCTACGTATATATATAATTACGAACGCACATAAAAAGAAATGGCGACTCAAAAGTATGGATCTTGGACTTCAAAATCGTGGCAAAACCAGTTTAGAAAGATTATTTTTTTCGTAAAACTTCTGTTATTTTTGTTTTACAACTTAACATTCTTTTTTTTTTTTAATTTCTATAAAGCATACATAAATAAATGCAAAAAGAAGTAACAGTCTAAATTAATTACAGTATCCTTAATCTATGAACAAACTTCAGTCATTTTTCGTCATTTCAAATCTTTCTAGCCCTCTTAATAAAATGCGTTCATCACCAAAACGTTTGAGGGAGATTTTAAAATTGATAAATATACTTTTTAGAATAAATTTGGCTATCATTGAGATATAAAAGAATATCGCTTGACCAAAAAAAGAATATAGCTGGATGTACATGATAACATAAACATCATAAGGTATCTGATGATAATATGGCCAAAGCTGGTAATATGGCCAACCCTCAATAATGTTATTAATTTCTGTGGAATCCAAAGGATAACGCTTGAATCTAGTCGCTGGAAGTAGGAAGAACATAGTGTAGTACCGGGTTCCCTGAAATCCTTGATCACGTGCACGGGAGGGCAGTCATTGTTGGTCCGTTGTTAGTTGCGTTGGCATATTATAAATTTGTCTCTGATAAGTTTGTTACTTTCTTATTTAAACAAAGTGTTTGTATTTACTGTTATACATAATAGTTTAGCTGGTTTAATGCACTTTTTAACTGCATAAACGAATTTCATTATCGGAGTGCGTAGACAGAATTACGAACACTTAAAATTGGTTTTTGTTGGCAGTATGGCCAAATGGGCGAAAAAGCTGTAGATATGAGATTATGTGATGTTTGTCGTAATTAAGTGCATGATAAATGTATCGGCCTTACCAGTTAATATACAGAAGTTTTCATTTGCGCTACGCGTTAAAAACAAAACAAAAATACTTTTTTTCCGTAAATTTATTTTAATTTATTTTAAATTTTTGTCTAAATTTATTTTATATTAATTTTTCTATTAAAAACATTATATTCTGGATATTTTTATAAATTTTCAGAATATAATTTTTTTTTTTTTACTATTTGGTGTTTTATCTGCGTTAAATATAGATCTTTCCCTTTTATGAAACCTATGGGCATAATACTTGCATATCACCATATTACCTTCATCAACTAGCATTTTTTAAAACAAACTGCAACAGGTGTAAGTTTTGACTAACTTATATTTTAAAATATTTTTTCAGTGCTAAAATGGGCACACTTTCTTAGTCCATTATTATTATTATTTTAAATCAGTTATTACTACTGTTTAAAAATGTCTAAAATTAGGTTGGCCATATTACCTGCAGATACCTTACATAGAGTGGCCATATTACCTGCAGATACCTTGCATTCAAACAAGTTATGTAAGCATGTACTGTACTAGCAACAGTCCCAGAAAGGGAGTCTAGTTTTTTTTTAAGTGAACGTTCTGTCGATGTTAACCTGTGTGCGCAACAGTGACATCTGTACTTCATTTTACTTTATTTTTTTTTAAGCGTGTTTGTGGCTCTCGGAATCTGCGGTTAAAGATTTTTGCTGTGGTTTTATGCAAATTAGGCTATGGTGGTCCGTCTGTAGAGTATAAAAACATAATCAAAAGTTCTTCTCAGTGAATCTGGGTCGAGATCTGCCTTTCGAGGAAAGTAAGACAAGCTACGAGTGTTGGAGATAAAAAAGTTGCACGTGTTCCGGACATCGAAAAGTTTAGAGTTTGACTAAGGCTATTTGCAGATTGGTAAGAGTAGACTTTGTTTATACTTCATTAAAATTGATCGGAAACCACGGGTTGCTAGATCGTTAAAAAAAAATTAGTTAGTTTATAAAAGTGTGAACTAATGTTCGTTTATAGCAATAGCTGAGATTGAAGCTTGAACTTATTGAACGTATGTGAGCCGCCAAAGTTCTTTACGTAAGTGAAGTTTTTTGAATTTGTAATTTTGTATTTCTTCGTATTATGGAGTATTGATATTAGGGCAAATTAGTGTTCATCGTAGAAAGTTATTTTAAATTTAAAAGAAGCTCCACCACATCTCTTCCCAGTTGGTTTTAAATAAAATTGGTTTTTACATATAAAGCTAGCTATGTCTGTTCTTCAAAGTGATTTTCTTGCCGGGCAGGTCACAAATAGCGCTCAACATTATTTATTGGATGAAAGCATCGCAAGTGTTACATAATAGCCACCCAATTTTCAATCTGTAACAGAAGGATAAATTTCACTTTCGTATATGAAAAGCACATAACATACCCTTAATTCTAGAAGAATCGAATTCAAGCAATTTTAATTAAACAATACTATTTGTTTATACTCAATGTTGAATTTTTTGTACTTGGTTGGACTAACTTTTCGAACTGCAGTAACTGCAACCATAAGATTGTGAAATCTCGTTCCAAAATTTTAAGCTATTATTCAAGCGGAATTGCAAATGTTGGTTTTTTCAGTCTTATGGTTGGAGCTAGTACAGCGCCAAAAGTTGGTTCAACCGAAACCAACACAACATTTTAACAGCGACCTCTATCATGTAGCTTTAAATTTGAACTAGGACATAATGAATTTTGACAAAAAATTAAAATCAAAATGAATCTCTGTTTTATATGAAATATTGACTTACTTTTTTGTTTAGTTTTTAGATGCATCTTATTTAATAGATGTTTTCGATTATGATCTTAATTTTATTGCAATATTTAAACATCGTTTATTCTAAAATGAAATAGTAAAAACAACGGTTAATTTTTTTGTGAAATATTTTCCATAAGTTTAGTTTCTTTTCAGGTCATTTAACAAAAAGACTATTAAATGTGTAACACATGAATTATTTGGAAATACATTTCGTAGGTTTCCTTGTTTTTCAGTACGTTAATGCTAAAGTATTAGATACAGAATTGACAAAATTTATTGCTATCCTGAAAAACTCAATAAATTTTATAAATTGACTTAAGATTTCTATTTCATTTAAGGGAAGTTATTATTTTTTATTACATTCCAAACGTACGTGTACAACGAACCACACTTTATTTTAGTAAGTTTCCATTGTTTTCTTCTGAATTGAAAGCTACACGTGAGAGCAAATGATATGGAAGTTAAAAAAAATAATTACATTTATCTTGATATTTTCAGGCAAATAAGATTTCGAAACGAAAGTTTTACGTTTCACGATGTCCTAAACTGGTTATAAAGAAGTGATTATATTTTTTAACTAGATCCAATCGCTACAATTATTTTTAAATCTAAAATATTATTCTTTGAAAATGAATAATATCTCAATAAAAACATTTGTCTGTAAAGTTTTCATGAGGCTGTGAAAATGGGAGAACATAATTTATAAAACCAGTAGCGCAGCATAAGCAAGAATAAAGGTTTCAGGGGTTAACATTCCTACCACGTATTTAATAAAATCTGATTTAAACACATGTAAAACAACGAAATTGGTAATCTTTTGAACATTAATGACTCAAAATCCCTCCCAGGTGAATCCTCATTATTCCAGCTAGTAATATATATATATATATATATATTACGATTTATTGCAGGTAATAATGAATGTCATTAGAGACTACCGGTTTCTTTATTATGGTGTAGACACCACTGATGACATGTATATGTAAAAAGTATGGAATTTGATTCGCAGAAAGTCAGGGCCGGAAGGAATTCCACCGATTAATTCGATACATACACCAGAGCATTAGTTCAAGAATAAGATTTCTTGTAGGAGAGTCAATGTTTTTATTAGTTGAGTCGTCATCCGTTACGTGATGCAGAGTAACTAGTTGCCATCACAGGAGTATGATGCGAACATTCGAAGAGATGACAGATATTGAAGAGAATACCATACACTTAGATAAACACACTATATACAAAATGAAATACAATGCTGATTTGAGAATGGGGGTCACTGGAGCCGCATATTTATTTAACAACCAATTTAGAGCAAAATTCTCTCGGTCCGCTCCCGTACAGTATGTTTTATACTCAAAAAATAGGTGTAGGAATACGAACGCGCGAATATGAGCATCCAATAGTTTGTAAAAAGGGTGTGGGCAAGAAGAGAGCGATGGAAAAACTTAAACGTCAATGGCTAGGAAATTAGGTTTAGGGAGTGTTAACCTGACGTAAATGTAAGAACTCATTACAGGATTCGGATGAATTTTGAAGGTAAAAGTAAGCGCGCGAAAGCAGGGAATGATGGGAAATCGAATGATATCTGAAAATAATAAAATAAAAATAATGTAAAGAAAAAATATTCTGAAAGAATAAATTTCAATGTCTCAATAAAAGGAATTTAATCAAATGCTGTTTAGGAAGTTTTTGCAATTTAGAATAATTTTTAGAAAGGGGATTTAAAGAATATTTTGGCAAAGATATGGAATTAAACCAAACAGGGGATTTAAGATATAAATAAAAGACAGAGAAATACTAAAATACTAAAATAAATAATATTTAGTAATTTAATAGAATGGTGATAATTTGGAATAGGGACTAAGAAAATGGCGAAAAGAAGGCAATTTTATTATATATATATATATATATATATATATATAGAAACAGAAGGATATTAAAAACGATAATATTATAAGACTGTTCGTTGTAAACAGTACTGAGATATTTGCAAAATTTTCTCCTTATTTTTCTGTCTTTTTTTTAAAAATTTAGTAAATTCAAAATGAAATATAGAGAAATATCTATGTGTGTTTGTGTGTATGCATTAATGTTGTTAAGATAGATACGAAATTTAGTTAATGTTGAGAACAAGAATTTGAAATGTGTTTAATTTTAAAGGAACGTAACATTCGGATAAGACTGTTTAATTAAAAATATATTAAATAACGTAAAAGGACTAAAAATTAAAAACAAATATTTTCACAGATTACTAATACATGATACTACACACTAAGATAAAAATTTTAAATCTATTGATAAAAAATATTTTTTTCATTTATTTAGTTATATAAACAAGAGAAAAATTAATTGTAGTTAAATTAAAAAATAATTAAAAGTAACTAAAAGAATTATTTAGAATTAATTTTGAATGAGGACCCATTAATATATAAATATTTTTTTCTCCACAAATTTCTAATAATTTTAATTATAGTAATATGAAAATAACAAACACATGTTTTCATATTTTCTGATACATTTTAACAACATGAAATGCAAAATTAAGGACAGTTATTTTAGCGGTAAATTACGAGACAACTTTATGTAAAAGTAAATAGTTTTCATAAAATTCATTAAAAAGTGTTTTATTTTTTCATTAAAATACATCGTATTAAATGTGAGTCAAATTTTGCAAAATAATAATAATAATTATTATTATTATATTTTTCAGTTTTTGCCTAATCCTTTATAGAATTATTACTTTATTGCTGATTCACAATTAAAAGCAACTCATTAATATGAATAAAAATCACCATACGTGATAAAAAAAATCCGTTACACAGGGAAAAATTAATCTTATTTATTTAAGTCGTTAATCTTCTTCATAAATTCCATTTCAAGATGTCTTTATTAAATACGTGTGATTTTTGAGATGTTATCAACATTAAATTGTGAAATTTAGCTGTGTTTTCACCAATAGAAATTAAATATTTTATGAAAAATATGCTTAGATGCAAACTACAGTGCTGTAAAAATGTCTACTTTAGTTCCTCGATTCTCTTTAAGAGATATCTTTTGAAAATTTCTCTGATTTTTGAGATGCCATCAAAACTTTAGTCGCAGAATTTTGCAGAATTTCTATGAATACAAATGAAATATTTCTAGATACAAATAATTTTAAATATTTTTAGATACAAAGAAAACTGCAGTTAAACTGCTTATCTTGGTATACTTTTAAATGTCTACTTATACTTTTTTTTCAGTACTGGAGCAGTAAAAACATATAACGATTGTTAATAATTCTTAGATGCTATCTATGTGCGCTTCGTGTTCTATTACGAAGAAATAGAAATCTTACCACTTTGTGCTACGTTAAGAGAAACAGCAGTGGCAAAAGACTAAATAAAAGTACCATAGATGAAGATCGAGCAATTGATGCATCGTCATCGTCATCGTCGTCAGTGTCGTCACCTATAATAATAAAAAAAAATTTAAATATAAATATCTTTAATTTTACAAAACATATATTTATAAATCAATTTTTTAATTTAATATCTCTGGATTTCTCTTGTAAATTCTTTTTAACATTACACTGTTCAACAAATTTTAACAAACTTCGTTTCTCTGCATATACATTGCATGTTTCCTATAGATTTCAGGGTTCTAAAAAAATTAAATTTTTCTATTATCCTCCAATTTCAAGAAATATTTCTTACAATTTTTTGATAATATTTGTTTTTGTATAGTAATAATGAGAATATTACATTATTATGTTAACTGCGTTTAACCTACAAACACATATTTTGCAGAAAAAAATTCATCTTTGGTAATTTCGTTTATACAATTTCATGAAATTTCACACTAATTTTTATTTATGTTTATAAAATATCTGCTCATTTTTTTCTAAAAAAAAATGATACTGTACTCTTTTATCATTGTAATCTTACTTTTCATTTATTTAAGTGTTCCTTTAATCATTTATTTCATTATCAAATTAAAATGACGAAATTCAGATGTTTTATATTTCCAATACAAAAATATATTAAAATTGTCATTGACTTTTATTTACTTTTTTTAAAACTCTGTCCGGTCTGGATTATTTTTCAATTTCGTAACATTTTTTTATCATCCCCTAAAATATGAAAGTAATCAAATACTTCTTGAGATACATATACCTTATTGAATAGTGCTTTTATTATTATTAATACTAGGAGATCCCATCATACCTTCTACGGTTACAGACTATACATGAAAGCCATTTTTAACACTTTCCAACCTACCGTAATTTCGCGCGTATACGCCGCACCTCAGACAATTCGATTTCCTACCAGAATTTATTTTAAATAAAATGTGATTTACTTCTGCTTAGCACTTATTTGACTTCTTATTTTCAATAAAATTTCCGGTTTGAAAAAGACTTAACTAGGGTGCGGCGCATACGCGCGAAATTACGGTAGTTGAAAAGTGTTTACGACTTCGGTTTGTCTTCCATATGGCCGTCTGGCCGTCTGGCCGTCTACCGTCTGTCCGTGCTCTACCTCCAGTAAATATGCTCGGATTGCCCTGCAATTTTTATATGTTATTGTCGTTATTTATAGCATGTTCCCTATTTCAACGGAAGTGTATAGCACTTATAGTTTTTTTACAGGGACACTCAAAATAATTCCGTTACATTACGGTCTATGGGGAAGAATCATTTAAGGTTTATTTTAATGATGTTACACAATTTCAAATACATTGTAATTGATATATATCACTAAGGTGCATTACAACAAGCTTAATATGGAATAAGGTGCGCACAGAATTTACAGGGACAGTCAAAAGAATTCCGTTACAATACGTCTATAAAGAAAAATCGTTTGCGGTTTAATTAAATAATGTTTCACTATTTCAAACGCATTGAAATTTATATATATCACTAAGGTGCATTACAAGAGGCTTGCTACAGAATATTGTGTTTATAGCAGTCTCGTTCATTTACAGGGACACACAAAATAATTCTCTACTGTCTGTTAACAATAATTCCTGGAAGTGCGTTTTAAGTTGCTGAACGCGATTTTAAATTTAACTCACTTTTTGTCTATTACTTGGTGTGTATAAATTCTGTATTTCATATAAAGGGCAGCACAAAAGTTCGCGAACACATTTCTGTTTATTGACAGAAATTCCAGAAGGAGAATTTTAAACTTTTCCTAACTAAACTAAAATTTAGCATCCTCTGTAGTATATATACAAATCTATAGATCATATACAGGGCTGAATAAAAGTATTCGGATATTTTTACGAATATTGTATATGTTGGAAATTCCTGAATTTACGTTTTTAAATATGTTATGCGTTTTCCAAATTGTTTACTTAGATGTTATCTTTCAGCTTATTAAACGGTAATGATTTGTAAAATTAATTTGGAAGCGTTGGAAAGTGTTACATAATCTATGCTTTTCGCATGATTTTTCGTTCTTGCTTTATATTGAAATCTCTAATAGATTTTTTACATCTAATATTTATTTTTGGATTGCCCACTAGCAACGCCAAAAAGCATTTTTATATGCAAAAAATTAATAATGTATTCAAATAAAGTTTTGAAATTTATTAAAATAAATACTTTCTTATTAGCCGTATGGCAGGTGTTAGTAACCGAAGAAACACTAGAGTTGAATCACCGAAGAAGTTAATAGCCGCAGTTAAAAAATTACAGTAAAAGCAAAAAAATTATCAAGTGTTTCTACCGTCAATGTGACGTCAGTGTTACTGACGGATATGTTTGAGCTTTATAATATAGATTTTCCTTTTTTTTTAATAACTGATCATTTCATAAAATAACATCTTTATCTTGATTTTGAACTTATTGTAGACTACTCAGTTGATTATCAGCTGCACAGGGATTTATGGTTCCCAGATAGGAGAACAACCTAACTATCAAACCAATATTGATTTTTTTTTTTATTATTTTGAATTCAATATTGGGCCACCAATATTACATTGGTTGAAAATACTTTGAATGGAATACACATACTTTTTACATATTTTTTTTTTACTTAGGAAATATATAATATATTTTTTACATCTAATTGCAACAGAATTTTTCTGTTGCAGAAACATTGTTTTACCTTGAAAACATCATTAATAAAATGGCGGAATATTTCTTGCCGATATTACTCTAGTTTGAGTATTTTATGCCACTATATTGTACGAATATACGTTGTATGTATTATTTATACGAGGACCGTCAGGAGCTATTGCCGTTAATGAAAAATGAAAACAAAACGGACGTTTTTTAAAAAACTACTGTTTTATATATTTTTTCCCTCAGAAAACCGATTTTGTAGCTGGGTTTAACGTCAATGATTTTGCTGTAATTTTTAAGCTATCTTTAAAGATTATTTAAAATCTTCCTGTTTTATATGCTATTAACTCTAATGCCCCATTTTTTGGTAAGAAATAAATACCTTTATTGCACTTCACTGTTGTAACATAAAAAATGACAGCAAAGTCTACCGGCATTTCGAATGCTAACTTTTTTTTTTTTTTTTTTTTTTTTTTTTTTGTTTGTTTGTTTGTTTTAAATTGAAAGCAAAATGTACTAAAAAAAAAACTCTTTTTCGTGAAAATTTTACTTAAAAAATTACTATATCCATTTAAAGTTTTACAGTAAAGATCCTGAATTCGAATAAATTTTTATAGTACAAAAAAATAATAGATTTTTCTCTGGATTTTTTTCCCATACAATGTACATTTTAATAGAACAAGAGTATGAACGGTAAAAGTAGGACGTGTTTGTAAGCTCGAATACAATCAAACGGTTATCCATGACAAAACAATGAGGTGAAAATAATCTGTAAATGTGTACATCAAAATTTTAATACGAGCTTAATTTTCTTAAATTATCTGTATTTACTGTTACCAATTTTAATTATAAAGAAACTTTGTTTGAAAATATTTCCAAAATTGTATTAATTCAAGATAATTTTTTTTAACATAAAGTCTGCTAAATTTGAAATTAAAATCAGGAGTAATCAATGAATATATTTTTGTAAAATTTCAGTCACGTTACATAAAAAATATATACGAAAACTGCTAAAATAATGCTTCTTTCATCTGAATTTTTAAATACTTTAGATCACGGTTTGTATGCTTTCACGCCAAATTATGTTTTCAAACATTCGTGCACAACATATCAAATAAACTTTTGCTTAGCTTCCAGTTTACATAATTACATGTAAATGTCAGAGCATGCACGATTTCTAATAAAGATATTGCGTGTGGTTAATTTCAGCTTCTTATTAGTTTACTTGATGAAGCGAACAAAGCATAGTTTATTTAATTAGAAAAAAATGCTAGTTTTAAGATTATATAAGCTTATTAGTTGTATAATTTATCGTAAACGTCTACTTCCGTCGACTAAACATTTATATAACAACACAGATTTGTATACTTCTTATTTAGCTTTTATTTAATAGAAAACATTTTTTTAATTACTACATTTTAGCACATAAAAACATAAATATTTTATAGTCATTTATATTTTGTAAAAGTAAACGCAACATTTCGGATTTAAATTTAAAAAATGTCAAAAATTAGCATTAGTCATTATGCGATATTTAAATTTTGCATTATATATTTTCAAGTGTTTTGTATATTAAATAAAAATATACAAAACACATGTAGTAACTTATTTAAATTACTACATATTTGAAAAACATATATTCATAGGAAATACAATGGGTTTTGTTTACATTTTTGAAATTATATCATTTTAAAAGTAATTTAATTATATAAATTGTTCTAGTATTGATGCTTAAATATTTAACAATTCTCTTTAAAAAAATCCATTTAATATTTTTAAATACATATATTGTTACCGGCCGTGGATTCGAATTGGATTAAGAAATAGTAATTTTACGTTTCTTACGTGTTGCTGAACAATTAGATGAAATTCCATGCTGAATACACAAAAAATTTAGGTATTGCCATTTTATTTTTACATTCCTTTATTTAATTTAACTTCGTTCATGTACGTAAAGAAGGAATTTTCTAACCGACTTTTAATTATTTTATTGATATGATAGAATTACGAAATATCTATGTACAGAGGTATGTTTCCGATACCAATACAATATTTAACTATTTTCTGAACTTAATTATAAATTAATAAACTAATTTTAATACATTTTTCTGCTAGCCTGGTGCAGGTGATAAATCGCCAAATATTATTTATGATTACAACTGTATAGGAGCTACAGCAACAATTCGTTAAATTATGCGCCAAGCTAAGCTCGCTAAAGTATGCCCACTATCTTTGGAACTGCAACAATGGAACATTTTAAATACTAAAAAGTAAAAAATAAAAAAAATAAATAAAAAAATAGAGTAATAATGTTTTTTCCCCTTTAAGCGTCCTAACCATGTTTTACCTCCACATAATTTTTAAATACAAATGCTAATTTAACACAAAATGGATATTTATGTCAATTTTTTAGGTGCATAAGATAAATAAATATGCAAGGTTATCGAATACAATTCCTCATACAAATACTTTTTATAGCTATTATTTAATGAATCGTTAAACGTATATGGACAATTCTGTAGTGACGCTTAAATGGTTTTAAAGACGGTTAATAAAAACCTAAGTTCAATTGTAAAGTATAGATGACCAATTATGAAACAGTAAGCAATGCATATGTAGAGAACGTTTATTTATTTTTTTCATTTGCAATCATTTTTATACTGAGTCAAGTTGGTACATCAGAACGGATTTATTTTCTTTTTATTAACTTTTAGTGTGATTTGACGTCCGTTTTAAATTTCGATGTTTAAGAAAGGCTTATTATATGATACTCAAGTAACATAGAAAAGGAATAATTGGAATTTTCTTCAGATTTTTTTTACATAAAAATCTAATTACAAGGTGCCCTTAATTCCATTGAACATTTTCAAAATTCAATAAGAGGTAAACGGTGCTAGCTATTGAAGTTTTTATCTCAACTTCAAGTAAAATTGTGTCAACTTCACGCGTCAAATAAACATATTTAAACCAGAATATTTACTTCCTACACTGTAAAAAAAAAATCTGTAAGGTTACTAAGAATTTTCTAGGAAACTGGGATGCCTAGTACTTTTCATGTAACTGCAACAAAAAAAAATTCATGTAAAATTACTAAAGTTGTTTTAGTAACTGTTACTCAATAATGTTCGGTAAACTTACTAACGATTTTTTAGGAAGTTTACTAAAGAATTTTTTGTAAATTTACTAAGGATTATTTAGTAAACTTACTAACGATTTTTTAGGGAGTTTCCTAAAGAATTTTTAGTAAATTTACTAAGGATTATTTAGTAAACTTACTAACGATTTTTTAGGGAGTTTCCTAAAGAGTTTTTAGTAAATTTACTAAGGATTATTTAGTAAACGTACTAACGTTTTTTCAGGAAGTTTCCTAAAGAATTTTTAGTAAATTTACTAAGGATTATTTAGTAAACGTACTAACGTTTTTTAAAGTGTTTCCTAAAGAATTTTTAGTAAATTTACTAAGGATTATTTAGTACACTTACAAAAGATTTTTTTTTTTTTTTTTTTTTTTTTTTACATTTACTAAGAATTGTTTTGTAAATTTGTGAGGAACTTTACAGTACATTTACTACGATTTATTTAGTATTGTACTTAAGGGTGGAGTTCAGGTTGAGCTGCCGGAAAATGTCATTCATTTGATCATTACTAAAAGCTCTGTAGTTTCAAAACCAATTAATGAAATAGAAATTTTTTTTATACTTTCATAAAATACTAATGGTTTTCAAAAACATTCAAATATCTATAAATTTAGCAATATTAATTAGTTAAATTTTAATGACAAAATTAACGTTATTAAAATATGAATTTTCAAATATGCAATTTGCGCATAAGATTTTAAAAATTCTACTGCAGATATATATTTAATATTGCATTTATATTTACTTATACTACTATATTTCACACTGAACCTAAATTTAAAAGTACATTCAAATTCATTTGCATAATTAATGGCTTTAAAAATCATATTTATTAAATTTAGTAAAAAAAAAAAATTTAAAAAAAATGTGCTTATTTATTCAATAAAAAATTTTCTATGACAAAACTCAGGCTAAATTGAGGTTCAGTGTAAAATATAGTAGTATAAGTAAATATAAATACAATATTAAATATATATCTGCAGTAGAATTTTTAAAATCTTGCGCGCTAAATGCATATCTGAAAATATATTTTTAAAACATTAATTTTGTCATTAAAATTTAACTAATTAATGTTGCTAAATATATATATTTGAATATTTTTTTAAAACCATTAGTATTTTATGAAAGTATAGAAAAAAATTGTTGTATTTCATTAATTGGTTTTGAAACTACAGAACTTTTAGTAATGGTCAAATTATTGTCATTTTCCGGCTGCTCAACCTGAACTTCCCCCTTAAGTACAATACTAAATAAATCGTAGTAAATATACTATAAAGTCCCTCACAAATTTACAAAACAATTCTTAGTAAATGTACAAAAAAATCTTTTGTAAGTGTATCTCCCCCCCCCCCCTTAAACATTTAATGTACTTTAGCAAAACAGTTTTTGGTAATTTTATTAAAGTAATGTCAGAAAAATTACCAGTGATTTTGTAGTATTGTATCTGAAACAGTTTTTATATTCTCGCCAGAAAGTTCATTGCCACTTTAGAAGAATTATTATTGTAAATTTGCTAATAATTTTTTAGTATTGTTTCGAAAATATTTTATTTACACTCACCAAATGTATTTGTAACTGTACAAAATTTTTGTAGTAGTTTACTAATGGCTTTTCAATATTATACAGAAAAAATTTTACGTAAATATTTTTGTATATTGGAGTTGTTGTTATGGTATTCTTTTAATATGAAATCGAATTTTTACAGTTATAAATATCTAGAATGGAGTTTTCCTCACATATATCAAAATACTTAGATTCAAAATAAGCAACAAGTCCTAACGTGTTTCAATATTACCACAGCGATCGCCATAAGTCTTTGTATGTTATGGATAAGAAAATTGACTTAAGTTTTACTATAGATATTTAAATATGTAGAAATTCAATTCGATGTTAAATGAGCATTATAACAACAGCACTAAATGAGCAAAAGCTGATTTTACGATTTTTAGGTAAACTAAAAAAAAGATTTTAATACAGCAATATAAATAAAATATCCTTACTGAGTGTATAAATAAAACAACTGGTGATATGTGCCCTGTGAAAAAATGGATATGGCCTATAAAATTAGCTTAATATGTTAAATAGTATAATTCCCCGTAAAATTAGAAATCTGTTTAATATGTTAAAAAAGTACGATTGCCCGTAAATTTTAAACTGGTGTCTTCAGGCAATATTACTTTTATGGGTTCATTCTGTGAGGAAGAAAAAGGGGATAATTGCAGTGTTATCATATGGGAAGGGAAGGATTTTTTTTTTCTGATTGCTACCACTATTTTCAAACAGCAATATTTGACGCATTTGATCTGTCATTATTATAGATTATTTCTACTATCATTTATCTGGCAAATATTGCTGTTTGGAAGCGCAGTAGCATTTTAAATAAAAAAAAACTGCCTAACTGGCAATCATAATATTAAATGTGCTTATCCTTACAAAATGATTTAATATTTTATTGACCAGCAATCTCAAATAAAAAATATATTTTTTAATAATGCTTTTATGTAACCATTATATTTTTAAAATAATCTTCACTTTATTTAGTTGCAGAATTCTGCAAATAAATATGGTGATTTTTTTTTTCAACGTGTTTTGTAGCTATATGAAAACATAGGTATACTCACAACTAAATGTAACAACAATCTTTTTGACTATGAATGATGCTCTGTAAAACTTGCATTTTTTTACATTAATGAAGTATGTTTATGTAACATTTAACATTTTGGTCAAAATGTTCACTAGTCCTTATTCAGTTTTCACCTAAATTTGTAAACTCAGAAAATATAGGTTTCTGATGCTGCAAAAATCTAGGATAGTGTGATTTCATAAGATCTGTTCAAATATAAAATAAACAGTCAAATATCAGTGATAATAGAATTTTAAGGAAAAAATTCTTGAATGTTATTTCTATAATAAACTAGGTACAGCAACAATGAGAAAATAATGTTTTTTTTTAGAAATTCTTCATCAGAAATAAGTTTTTTTTTAAGGGCTGTACACACCCTGCATTTGTTATTATTACTGCGATATCATAAAAAAAAAAAAAAAAAAAAAAAAAAAAAAAAAGAAAGAAAAAGATCTTAATATACATTTAGTAAACATATTTTTACAAACAATATTTATTTTTATATACATATTTAGTAAAATTATTGAAGATATATAAACATGTACAATAAAAATTTGCATTAGTATCAATCAGGCTGTGAATCTTTAGTTTGCACATCTGCTTCTTGTGGGGAGGGGCTTTGATCTTTTGTATTACATATAACCAAGTATTCCCTATTAAAAGATAAAACACATATTACATAAATATTTTAAATATTATAAAAAAATAAACACACAAACTGAGTGAAAAAAAAAATATTTTGATTTATTTGTAATTTTCACCGAGTAACCCCTTTTAACTGATAAAATTAATTTTGACTCTCCTCCTGCATGCCTGTCAACGTCTATTACCAAAAAAAGCAGGAGATTTACAAAATAAATTAGAAGATTTTATGAGACACTATTTTATCATGATATAAAAACTAAAATTACTAAGTAAATTGAAAAAAAAAATGTTATCTAAATCATTACCTATATAAAATGAAAACAGAGCAAGAACTATTTAAATCCGAATATATATATATATATTTCTTCACAACCAGGTTTCTTTTTTGTGGGGTAGGGGGGGGGGAGGACAATCCCAGCCAACTTTATGAAACAGCAGAGTTCCAAAATAAATTCATAAAATTTTCTGAGGCATTGTTTTATAACATAAAAATAAAAGTACTAACAAGGATGGTGCATAGCAATTTTGCACAGATGATTTTAAAGTGTGTTGTAGGTGTCATACACCTAACTACTTTTTTGAAAGGATTTTTAAAAATTGGTCTTAGTTTTGGAGAATTCGGGAGTTAAAACTCAGCATACGTTTAAAATACTTTGTTTAAATTTCTGGAAGTGGACTTAACCCCTGCCGCACTCGTCGACCTAACCGGGTAACTATTGGCGGGGCGAAGTGGGGGGCGGGACACCGGAGATACATAATATGATTAAGCTGTCACAGGCCTTCTCAACGATATATGACATGAGGAGTGTCAATAAATTTAGAAAAGTGCCTCTTGGGGGAAGGGGGGGGGAATTAACAAAATTTGTCAAACGGGCACATATGAATCAAGAAAATAGTTCATCATACATGTAAAAATCATTAATTTCATCTATCGGTTGCATAAGAATCCTTAATTTCATCGGTTGGATGCAGAAAAAAAAATGTCGTCAATCAAACATGTAAAAATCATGTGTTTTTCAATTCTCCCTTTAAAAAATTCATGTTTATTTCTCATTAATGTAAGAAAAATATAACTTTTTTGCATTAAACTTCACCTGATTTACTACACGCAGTTAAAATATGATCTAGAATTTCACAAAACATGTAAACAAACTGTATTTACATAACACAAACTAAGTACATATATGCATGCGAGTGATCGACACCATTGAAAATGAAAATTGCATAAAAAGAAGGACTTTTTCTAAGATTATTTTTCAAATGTAAAAATTTAAGAAACATAGTATGTTCAGATTGCTTGCAACACTTAAAATAAGATATAATTTATGCAAGAGACACTGCTTTATATAAAATTTAGGTATTTTGAGCAATATTTTCAATTTTTACTGTTCGACACTTTTTAATATGAAAACAAAATTGAATTATTATAAACATATTTAAATTTGTTTTGGATGACAAATACAATTGTGGATAAACAATGATTAAAATAACAAATATTAAAATAATTATGTGAAATAATGTAAAGGTGACATAAATAATTAATAAACCATAAAAATTACAAAACCATAAAATTACAAAATTTTATTTGATGTTTGGCCAGATTTAATAAACAGAAAAGCTTGATTAATACATAAATGTATTTGATAAAAAGATCAATCACCACTAATATAAGTGTTATCTTGAAAATTTTCAGAGATAAATTTATACTTCCTTTATGAAAAAGCAAGAGTTCAATATTAACCAGAATTACATAATAAAATGAGTACAGAATGATAAAAATAAAAAATCTTGAATTTCCTCCCTATATCTTAACTGTAAGTTTCACTGTTTACATCTGAAACAATGTGCGGATTTTAGGGTTGCGGATTTTGAGAGTCTACTGTATTTTATTTGTTATTTATCCTGAATAAAATTAACTTAAGGAATTTAATACTATTAAAAAGCCGCAGAATATGTAACTAAATGCGTTTGCCAGTTAAAACTGGTTATAACGACTTTCTACCAATGGCACAGAAGAAACCCCTTTCTGCCGACAAAAATCCAGCCCTGGGTAGAAGGGTGTTTTTTTTTTCTTTCTTTTTTTTTTTTTTTTTTAATAAAAGGGTAGGCAGTGTGCAGCACTCTTCTGAAACTTCCTTGGGAAAACTCTGAATAAACCACAAAATTTTGAAAACCATGACAAAATTTAATTTATATAATATAAATATTTACTTACATTGGATTTATCCATGGTATCCAGGTCTAATATATCAAGTTGAAGGATGCAGAATCAGGAAGACAAAATTTTGCTTTAACTAGATAAAAAAAACAAGTCTTTAGAGTCTTACTACTATGCAAAATTATCAGTATCAGCTAATTTTCAGAAAATACACAAGCTTTTTTTATGAATTTTGACATAATTTAAGATGCATTTTATTTAAACATATGAAAATTTTAAAACACAGTGAAGCAAACACACTTTTCCTAAGGTATTTACAATAATAAAAGAAATGCCTTATCTCTTGAAAATGTAGAACGATTGGTGTTCTTGCAGTCGAACAAATAGGTTTTAAATAGATTTAAAATTAACACCGGAAATCGTATTTATCTATTGGCTTAAATCGATTTAAAGCAAACATCGTAAAACAGATTTAACTAAATCGATTTCAAGCTATCATCGAAACTTCCGATTTAACTAAATAGATTTCAAGCCATCACCGAAAATTCTGATTTAACTAAATCGGTTTAAGGCGAAGGTGGACTTAAAAAAAAAAAAAAAAAAAAAAAAAAAAAATTAACCGATTTGCTTGAAAATTAAATATGTGATTGCAAATGTAGTTATGTAAAAATAACTAAAATTTTAAGGAAAAATATTAATTATTTTGGTAATTATTAATTATTGAAATAATTAATTGAAAATTCTCTATGCGCAGTTCTTTTACATATAATACACTGATTTTTATTTATGAGATACCTTTCATATCTAAGATTAAAACTTAGTTGGAATCGTAAAAATGAATAGAAAATATAATTAATAAAATAATAATAAGTGTAAAAACCAATTTTTAGCGTGCAAAAATACTGTTAATTATTCTTCCAATAAAGAATTTACAGCCTATGAGTTCTAAAGTACTATTTATTTATCTAATATCCATTTTATGTACCATAAGGTAAATACATAACAAATTTTGAAGAACTCTGAAAATTAGGAAGTGCGCATGGAATATTTTGAAAATTGACGTTATTCCAAAATTTTCATTTTGAGAAAATCAACTTTTAAGTCAGAAACATTAGTATTTCAATATTAATGAACATTAAATACCATAAAATAAATGAATATTACTTATAATATATATGTATATATGCATACAATAAAATTTTAACAATAAATATGTAAAAAACCTACATTTTTACTAAAATAATATCCACCGTTTTACAAGATACTTTCGCAGTAACGCTGCGCTTTGGTTGATCAAAAAGCAAAAATGCTCCATGCGTATTTTTTTCACATATAATATGGTAATTTTTATTCATGAGATACCTTTCAGACCTAATTGTAAAACTTAGTTGAAATCGCAAACATGAATAGAAAATAAAAATTAATAAAAATAATATGCATAAAAACCAATTTTTATCATGCAAAAACACTGTTAGTTATTCTTTCAATAAAGAATTTACAGTCTATGAGTTCTAAAGTACCATTTATTTATCTAATACCCATCCCAATTTTAAATTTTACAACATAAAAAAAAACAAAAAAACATGTATATATATACATACTTTCATATGCAATTTCTTTGTCGATGATTTACTGAATAGTTCTTCACTAACATAGTTCTAGTATTATTAATTTAGGCGTTAAAACCAAAACCAGTATTATTTCTGTCCAAACCAATTTCCTTTATTTATACTATATTATGAGTTCAAGCACATCCTTGTGTTAAATTTTCTGTACTATATTAGCAGATACTCAAACTGAAGCAAACATTGCAACAACAAAATGCATTAAAGCAAAAATCAGAGATAATGTCATAAAATGTACATGTGCAGGCATTAGGAGCACAAAATGCAGGTAACTTTTAAATATATATATATAAATGTCTAAAAAAAATACAACATACATTTTAACTTTCAGTTCACAGCATATCTATATCTATCTATCTATATATATATATATGTAAAAAAAAAATTCATAAAAATATCTGTAAAACTTTTGAAGCACTGAAATTTACCGCAAACCAAATTCAGAGATCTTAAGAAAATTCGTTTACGTTTTTAAGTCCAATTCTTTCTCTAACAATTCCGCAAATGATAATCATACAATTAGAAATTAAGCATTCTGATGCAACACATCTTTTACCCAATTTAGCTTTATATAATTTGTATGTTCAACATATGAAAATCTGTCTTTCTGTTGATATATTTCAATTCAATTTTTTATTCAATGTCACAAAATGTGTAAACACCCTCTCTCTTTCACATCCCTCGCCTCCTCCTCTTGAAATGTGATATACTTAATGATATATAACCTTTCAATACTGATAAAAACAGACATTTGAATACCTATTCCCAGGGATCTGTTTAGGAAAAAATTGGGTCCTTTAAAGGACTCTTCACAAAATTTTTCATTTCAAAACAGGGCCCTTCACAAAATTCTTTGTCTTAAAAATAGGCTTTTCACAAAAATTTTCCATCTTTAAACCAAACATTTCCCAAATTAATCATTTAAAAGTAAAATCTGACACGTCACTTTTACATATATAAAGAAAATACATGTATTTTACATCCATATATCTCTGTAAAAATGTATAAACAAGAACCTGAATATAACGATCATTTCAAATTCACAAAATTAGGATTAGATTTTTCACGAATATAAAAAGTTGTTTCCAATTTCACAAAAACAGGACCCAGGGGAAAAAGTCTGGACAGACCCCTGATTGCTATAAAAACTTCAACTCATATAAATTAATTTAACTATTTATAAATAGACAGAATTAGCAGGTAAGTGCACCCTGTCATAACACATTTTATTAATTAAGTGCCTAAGATTGTGGTATTATATTATTTAAACTAAAGCTATTAATACTGAACAAAAAGTAATTTTAGAGATCTTGAATGATATATGAAATGAGAATGTTGCATTAAAAACAAATTTCCTTTTCTGCTTTTTTGTCGTTTGGAAATATTTTGAATAATTTAAAAAACAAGTACTCACAAAAGAATGTAAACAGCTTACAGACCAGGGTTGTATTGGTTTCAACTATGTTAAAAAGGTAGTTTTAAACATCCTGATAAATATGAAGATATGTTTTGACCAAGCGATCAAAACAATTATTAAAATATTTAAATAATTTAATTTTACATAGAAAGTGAATGAAAACAAATCCCAATAAACAGAAGAAACATTTTAATTTTAAATTTAATTTGGAATTCAAAAGTAACAAGTTTGCCGAATTTTCTAAATTAAGAATCTATATTATAAACTAAAAACATGTAACGCTGACATCATATCAACAGTGGCAATGACCTGGGCGAACAATTTCATTTTTATCAAACTTATTAACTTTTAAACACCACTCAATTTCAAATTTTACACTATCAAAAATAAATAAATATATATATATATACTTTCATATGCAATTTCTTTGTCGATTTACTGAGCAGTTCTTCACTAACATAGTTCTAGTATTAATTTAGGTGTTAAAACCAGTATTATATCTGTCCACGCTACAACATGCATTACATGCAGCTACAACATGCATTAAAACAAAAATCAGAGATAATGTCATAAAATTTACATGTGCAGGCATTAGGAGCACAAAATAGAGGTAATTTATTATGTATTTTAGTTTAGTGCTTTTTAAAGAAATATATTTTTTTTAAATCTAGTTCTTTTTTTTTCTTTAGTTCCCCCCACCGCTTCATTTTACATTTCAAAGAATATTTTGTGAAACTGGGAAAACTAGAAAAAAAAAATTAAGCTTATATTGTTACTCATATATTTACAATGTTGAAAATGTTACAAGGAAAACTTAAAAGCATAGAATTTGTACACCATTATAATTTTATCCATTTACCTCCCCCTCCCCCCCTATTTTAGATCATGATTTTTTTCATGATTTTGTATGTCTCACAAAGAGACAAAATGACATTAAGATTAAGAAAAATCTGATTTCAGTGAAAAAGCTAAAAACTTTCAATGCCTGTGTTTTACAAGAAATTTTGTAGTTTTTAATGTTTTAAAACTCAAATTTGCAAGATCTAACTCTTAATATTTACCTCAAAAGCAATTACTATTTATTTTAAAGCTTTTAATGCAGAAAAAAATCCATATTAATTAGTTTTTTCGAAATGATATTTCTACACGTATACATTTTTTTTTATTATTAGCGTGTAAAATTGTTTAATAAAAGAAAAAATCTATAAATAGCCTACTTTTCACACTCCGATGGTTAAATAAGAGACGCGGATTTTTCTTTCGCCATTGCAGACATCTTTGTAAAGACGAAACGACGAGTCTGTTGAAAAATTCTACTTATTTCAGCGGCATCGAGATCTTTCTGGCTGGTTTAGAAAACATTTTTTCAGAACTGAAAAAAATATAACAAATACTAGTACAAAAAATTTATAAACTTTGACATTGAAAGAAAAATAATACAATAAATAAGAGAAAATAACTTACCTTTCAAAAACTTAGGACATTACAAACACGTGCTGAAACCTGATTTCTTCACGCCGCAAGCTTGTCTGTTAGGATTCTATTGTCTGTGGGTATTGCTGCCTGGGCTTTTACGCTTCTGCGACTGCGTCAATAGTCACTACGTCACCACAGAAAGCATTCTAATTGGCTGATATGAGAAACATGAATATTTCATGTACGTTTACAAAGCGATGGATAACATTTTACCCGCGTTACAAATAAAATGTTAGTAAGCATACAGATTTCTGTAGCTTTACAAAAACTAGTTTTGTAGACTTACAGATATTTTTTTACAGTGTACATAAAACAAATTACTTAGTAAGTAGAAATAACATACATTTTCACAAATAAATTGTCCCGATAGAAAATTTTATTTTATTTA